>JAWNKX010001098.1:0-415505 GCA_035041755.1 Cacoxenus indagator
ACAATAGTAATAATAATTATTATAATAAAAATAATAATAATAATCACAATAATAATAACAATAATAATAATAATTATTATAATAAAAATAATAATAATAATCACAATAATAATAATAAAAATAATAATAATAATAGTAATAATAATAATAATAATAATAATAATAATAATAATAATAATAATAATAATAATAGTAATAATAATAATAATAATAATAATAATAATAATAATAATAATAATAATAATAATAATAATAATAATAATAATAATAATAATAATAATAATAATAATAATAATAATAATAATAATAATAATAATAATAATAATAATAATAATAATAATAATAATAATAATAATAATAATAATAATAATAATAATAATAATAATAATAATAATAATAATAATAATAATAATAATAATAATAATAATAATAATAATAATAATAATAATAATAATAATAATAATAATAATAATAATAATAATAATAATAATAATAATAATAATAATAATAATAATAATAATAATAATAATAATAATAATAATAATAATAATAATAATAATAATAATAATAATATATTGGCCACCTTAAAGTTTCAAACTCAGCCAGAACTGTAAAGAACCAATTTGGAGTTTTACTGTAGGAATTTGGGCTTAAATCTTTCTAAATTCACTAAAGCTAAAGCCACTAGAGAGGCAACACGATAGCGAAAAGCCTCACAAATTTGCATTATCAATTGAAGAACATGAGGATGGATGGCCTACAGGCCAAAACCAGTAACTCCATTAACTATCCCCAAAGGACGGGTGGTAGACGATCTGTAGGACGAGTGTAGTAGTAGTTCGTAGGTATTGACTCTCTATTAAGGGCCTCAAGCATATTCAAATCGCAGTGCCGTCATTGCGGCACAGATGCAGCACTTCTAAAATGTATTTATAATTGGCTAGATTATAACGAGTTCTAAAAGCGTGATTGAATTATACCGTATCCCTTTGGTGTGGCGAGACACCAGGATGATACTTATCCCTACTGCAGAGGAGGTCTGATAAGTATAAGTAGGAGGTACTTACTGAAGTCATCAGAATGGATAGGAGGTATTCATTTGGGCTGTAAAGCAGATGTTTGTTCTTCTCAAATGCGAAGGGAAAGTTGGTGGAAAGGGCCCTACACCTTCTGAACTTTGCACTTGCAGCCTTCATGTTACATATAAGGTGTGGCTAATAAATAACCAGGCTAACACTGTGTGATTTCATACATATTTATTTTATATGACCTTCAATATACATTCCTCCTCTTCCCCTTTAAACTCAGGGGAATTTTCCATTGTTCGAAAGAGTGTTCGAAGTTTTCTTTTATCAGTTGCATCAGGACCCATGCTGTTTTTTTCAGTACACAAAGCTTTAACAGAGTCTAAACTTGTTGCTTTTAACTGAGAGATATTAATCTCTATTTCGGATCACATGCATGTTAAAAATGTTATGTAAAATTTCGCCGTACGGATACGAACGATACTATCGTACAAATACTTAACCGACTGTCGGGTTCAAATTAAGTTGGGACCGATCTGTTGTTCCATGTAGGAAGAGTGGACAGTCACCTTGCGGACGTATATATATACGTCCGTAGACAGATTATATAGGGCGCTTTGCCCTCATTGGTCTTTCGCAGTAGACATAAGGGACGGGTAGATTGTGGCTTTAATGTGATGGCGTGTGCGGGTGATGTTGTAATAGTAGTAGAGCACAGGACAAGTATTCAGGAACAGGACAATATGTATGGTCCAAAGTTCTGTGGAGCTCTCTATTAGAGGTGCAATGCGTACCACACCGGTTGATGCCGGCGTCTTCTCGAAGTTACTACAGTTTAGGCAAAATCTCTGGTTTTTGGAGCGTTTTAAGGTTTTACTAAGATATTAAGACAGCACCGGAACACAAAAACTGCTATTACACATTGCAACTTTGCTTGCAACCCCTCCCACGCAAATCTTGTTTCTCGAGAAGAGATGCACAAGGATTACGGGGTAGGTCATACTTCTTATACCAACAACAGCTAGAAATCCTTTGGCATTATTCCTGGTGTTCATTCAGGTTTTCCAATGTTGGTGCAGTTTCCATCCGTTCTTTAGGGTGAGTATTTAAGAAAATGTGTAATAAATGTAGCAAAATAAACAAGGCAAAGTGTTTGATTGCATTCACCTCGGTGAATGTCAGCACGATCCTTGACCATTCTCTTATCAACTGGAACTCTTCGTGGTTCCTCCTGGATTGCTTTCTAACATCTGTTGGTAGCAAACTAAATTGCGCTGGGGTTTCTCAAACCTCAAGTTAGGTTGTGGAAAAATTTGACATAAACAAATTATGAATCGGAAAGGATACCTATTAACTTTGACGACCATAGCAAACGTAAAGAGTACAATGGTTTGAGAGTATTCAGGTGGAAAGAATACTTTACAGAAAAGATACTGCTAAGTAAGATATTGCTGTATAATGAAGTGCTCCACATATTACAGCTGCCAAAGCACCTCGTCTTTCACTCTCATGCCAATAAACTAGAGCCACGATGCGTATCGCTGCCAAATTCCTTAATATCAGCCTGATTTGTGTGCAATCAATATCAGCCCCCACTGAGGAAACGCTCGAGGGTGCAAAAATGTCTTGTATACGGAACTCGAGAGTGCTTAGGGCCGCCACCCCTTCGACAAATATAAGGATTGTATTTGGTGAATTTAATGTTAAAGTGGGGCGAGAAGTAATTTTTGGCAGTACTGTCTGGCGATTTAGTCTACATAGGACTGGGTTCGCACACTATAGGGTTTACTAAAAATGCCACGCCCAAGCCTGTTACAAAAACCTATACATCGGGAAGCTGCAATCACAACAGGCAGCGGAAACTTCCTCTCTCTACATTTCACAGAGAGCCCTCTTCAAAGCCTGATAGCAACACCGATATGTGGGCTCCCATATCCCACTCCTTGCGAGCTAAATCATGAGAAGCATCCCTATCACAAAACGCATAATATAAGGAGTATTGTGAGGCTTCAGCTTCAAAAGACGCCGCCTACCAAAGAACACTGCAAGCTGTAGCAACTCGAGGTGTTGTAAACGCCATTTCAGACGCAAGAAATGAGAACACAAATGGCAAGATTGTGAGAATTTCGAATTGTGTAGAAGCAAAAGTGACGACCGAAAATTTTATAAAAGGGTTAAACTTCTGACCCAAAGTTTCAAGGTCGGAGCGTACGTCTGCACAGATGACGAAGGGAATCTGGTCACTGGAGAAAAAAATATACTGAGGTTATGGAGGGATTATTGTCAAGACTTTTGGTAGATGACAAAGATGTCCCTGATATGGAAATCAAAGTCCGGCGACTTAAGAACAGTAAACCCCAGGGATTGATGGGTAATCCACAGAATCCTTTAAGACTGATGGCGATGGGCTGGTGAGTTTCATGCACCAGATAATACCAGGATATGATTTATGGAGAGAATGATGGAAGCAAGGAATCTCGGTACAATTTACCCTCTCTTTAAAAAGGGTGATCCCACATTACGTGCCAACTACCGTAGCATTATCCCTCTTCCAAACGAGATCTGCGAGGGTATTATGTGGAAAATTGAAAAGCCATGCCGGAGCATTGATCCGACCTTTCCGGCTTCCAACCTGTTAAATCCACCCTAAATCAGATATTTACAATATCCCAAGTCCTGGAAAAAACCTATGAAAACGAGATAGCCCACGGCGAGACTGCTTATATGCTGCCATATCTGAACTTTGCATTTCTGCAAAGTTAAAAGAACTTTGCAGAATGAAGTTGAACAATACATGTAGCTCCCTTAAGAAATATCTTAAGTAGTGTCATACATGCTTTTCAATCTCCTGATGGAGAGCATTATAAGGAAATCTAGTATACATAGTACGGGCACCATTTTGTCGAACAAATGTATCCAGCTCCTCGGATATGCCGATGACATCGAATTATTGATTGCACCACACGAGATGTAACTGGTACTTGTGTGGAGCTATTGGAAAAGAATCGGCCAAAGTGGGTGTTGCGGTAAATATGGGTAATATTGAATTTATGGTATGCTCTAGCAGAGTATCACTACTTGATGCCGGCACTGCGGTGGCGAACAAGAAGAGCTTCAGCTTAGAGACCAAACGAAGACTGACAACTGTTCTCCCATTTTAGATGATTTGGGCGTTTTCCGCATCAAAGGACGAATCGACGCAATAGAAGGCATCGAAGTCGACGTGATTTTACCACGACGTGACGACACCGCGTAACATATATGATAGGCGAATCATATTACAGACGATATCATCATCTGCATAACGAGATCGTCGTCAATGAAATGCGTCAGCGTTATTGGGTCAGCGGTCTACGAGCTCTGGTGAGGGAAGTTGCGAAGGCCTGCCCAGCATGTCGTATAAGGCTAGCCCAACCAAAGCCACAGGAGATGAGTAATATCCCTGAGGAGCGGTTATCGCCACACACGCGAGCGTCCACTTATACCGGTGTTTATTACTTTGACCCTATCCAGATATTCGTTGGTAGACGCAGCGAGAGGAGGTGAGGCGTACTATTCGCATGCCTAACCACTCGGGTTGTCCACTCTCCACTGATTCGATCCTATGCGTGATTATGTCATTTGTAGCTCGACGCGGCATACCATTACGAATATTCTCAGATAACGGAACGAACTTTCGAGGTGCCAGCTGAATTCTGAAAGATGAGATGCTACGGACATCGACGTCAGCAGTAGAGCAGCGATACCCAACGATACAATTCCTGTTCAACCCCCCAACCGCGCCATACATGGGTGGTGCTTGGAGCGTTTAGTGCACTCAACTGAATCAATCCTCTCGGAAATCCTGCCTAGGAATGGTCTGCGTGAAGAAGTACTACGAGCCGCACTGGCTGACGCAGAGAGTATGCTTAACTCAAGACCGCTTGCGTACGCTCCGCTGGAATCGGTTGATGCTGAAGCACTGACACCAAATCACTTTCAGCTCGGCGGTTCCACTGGACTGCGTGACCGTGGCAGTATAGATCAATCTGGAATCCAACTAGCAAAAAATTATCGAATTGCTTCGCACCTGGCCGATCGATTCTGGAAGAGGTGGATCCGCGAATATTTGGCTACGCTGGCTAAACGTACCAAATGGTTTCAGCCGTCGCCTAACCCAATTGCTGTAAACGATATAGTTATCATCGTGGATGACAATAGCAAGCGTAACTTATGGCCCACAGGCGTGATAATCGACGTGAATCGCGGAAAAGATGGTCAAGTGAGAAGTGTAGTCGTACGTACAGCCGACGGGATCATCAAATTAGGGAAACTGGACTTTGAAAGGGTTAATCCACAGCGCAGTGTGGCAGTGAATTACGGGGTGGGGTATGTTGCGCCACAAAGTAGAAGTCAGGGAGGGGGCAAGTGGACGAGCGGAGTACCCGCTGTATTGTTTGTTGGGTTAGCTAGCTGAGCTAGCCGACTACGGTTGTGACTGCACTTCTGTATAACTCCTACTCTTTCGCACCTGAATGAAGAGGTGCAGTCATAGCAGTGGTCAAAGCTCTTTTTATGCTTTAACCTATGCCTCAATGTACAAAATCAAAGCTAGCGTGATAGCTGCCGAGAGCACATGTAAGTGTGGAAAATAACGTTATTATTTAATGAAGTTTAATAATTGTAAAATAAAGATTTCAGCATAACCAACACACAGCGAATTTGAATTAAATTGGAGGCTGGAAATAAGTTCCGCGACAGAAAATAATAATAGTAATAAAAATAATAATAATAATAATAGCAATAATAATAATAATTAGCAATTAAGACCAGCTGAGCCCAGTCTATGTGACTGGGTGAATTTTGATGCCACCTGGGCCTGCCCCATGTGAGATCAGTGTGTGGTCATTGCGTACCTACTAAGTCGATGTAAAAAAAAAAAAAAAAAAAAAGACACTGCAAAATAGACCTGAAACTCTCCCAAGATCCCAACCCACTAGCACGTTCACTCTTGCAGACGAGACCATTTCTCACAATTGCTTGCAGGTGATGATACCGACAATAACACCAGCGTAGAAGCAGCTGCAATCGTGGAGGACGAAATTGAAGTTATGATTTGGTTAAAGTCGCTATCAAGCTTCTAAAGAACATTAATTTTCGGGTGCTGAAGGTCTTCCTGATGAATTCCTTAAAGCCAGTGGTAATATGTTTGTTAATAACATGCACAAGCTCATCTGCAAAATATCGATATCTGAAAACATGCCTGACTATTGGAGACTCAGCTAACTGTATCCTGTACTGAAGAAGGGTGACGCGACCATTCACACCAGCTATAATCGAATTAGCCTTCTTCCCACTGCATATAAATATAAAGTCCTATCAAGCGTAGTCTGTGAAAAGCTGAAGCCATTTGCGGAAATGCTAATTGGCCCCTATCAGTGCGGCTTCAGACCTGGCAAATCAACAACTGACCAGATATTCACACTATGTCAAGTTCTTGAAAAAACTTACGAAAATCAATTCAAGACACACAACATCACTTTCTTGACTATAATGCAGCATTCGACAACCCCGAACAGCATGTCCCCGCAAAATTGGTCCGTCTCTGCAGCATGACGTCGACTGATACGAGATGCTCGGTCAAGATAGGAACTGACATCTCGACACTCTTCCCAACTCTCTGTCGTGTAACCTCTTCAACTTCATCATGGAGAGTGTATAAAGGAAAGCAAAAGTACATCTGTCGGGCACTATACTAATGACATTGACGTAATTGGCTGTACCAAGCGTGATGTAACAGCAGCCTTTAATGCAATTGAAAGACAGTCGGTAAAAGTAGGTTTAGCAGTAAATGAATGCAAACCGAAATTCGTGGTATGATCTAGTAGAGAGTCGCTTTGTCTTGACTATCAGCTGATGGCAGGTACCTATAATTTCGAGGTAGTCAAGGAGTTCACATATCTTAGCTTTATAGTCACCAGCAAAAACGACACCAGCATAGAAATGAAAAGAAGAATAACTCTTGCCCATAGATGCTTCTTTGCGCTCAATAGACTACTGAGTAGTAGGGCCCTCTCTCGCCAGACAAAGATAAACATGTATAAGACACTCATCCTGCTAGTTCTATTGTATTGGGCAGAATCGTCTTTGAACGACATTCCGTATTTTTGTAAGTTCACGGATGTGATTAGAAAAATTTATATTAGGGTAGTTGATAGGTACCCTAGGAATGTTGTTTTGGGGGCCTCCTAAATTTTTGAATTCAAAGCGTTGTTTATCTTGTCAATTTTATCTTTATCAGGTGGTAAGTCAAGACTGACTCCGGAGAGCAATATTTGAGAGCCACTAGTTAGCAGGCGTCTAAAGCGCTTCCAGTTTGCTTCAGAAAATTTTAAGAAGGTTTTATGTTTCAACGCAGTACTGATAGATACCGCTACCATTACAGGAAGATGGTCAGATGAAAGATCGTAAAGTGTGCTAGGCGTACTCAAAATATTCGGTACATTCGTAAGAAACAAGTCTAAAGTAGAGGGCTTCAAATTGTGCTTAGGTGCTATATAGGTAGGCTCACTTGGAAAGAGTAATGTGAAATTACCTAGTACAGACATGTTGTTCAAAACATTACCCCAACAATTAGCTTTAGCACAATTCCAATGCCGACTTCTCGATTTAAGTTCACCTGTGAGGAGATAGCGATCAGGAATACGTGAAAATTTAATTAGCTCAGATTTGGACATAGACTTTTGATGACCACGGTCTAGCGTGTCACAGCAGTTACATAAGCCGTTTACAGTGTTACCCGGGAAGTAAGTAGAAATGAATTTAAACGAATTATTATTGCCTAAGTCTACTTCAACACATACATTTTCAATAATATGAGTGTCAATATTGGGAATTTGCCGATGTTTGACTTTATTATTAACAATAATCTTAACACCACCCCCTATACCATTGTTGCGATCCATTCTATATACACTATAATTTGCGAGCTTAAGGGGATCTTTCTGCGTCAGCCATATAGTGTGCTTGATAAGAAAATCTAACAGCTGAAGTTTCTTGTTTTTAATGGCACGCGCGTTCCATGCCAAAACATTAAGAGAATTTAACAAGCTATATGATTGAGTAGACATACTTAATTGCTAATTGAGTTATTACATTAAATTGTTCAGCCTTTGTTTTACAGTTGCCTAACTTTAAAGTAATTCTGTAGTAAGTTTGTGGTTGTCATCAAGTGTAGAGTGTACGTCTCCGGTTGCTGCGGGCCGGTCACTGCATATCTGTAGCTTTGAGAGACAAAATGAGTAGGGCTTTGAGCGTTGAGTGGATTGTTGTTGTGACTAGCTGCGCTCACATTATGCTTAGCAAAATTCGGAAATTTGTCACCATAAGTAGCGTTGTTGTACGGCAAACCGGTTTGGCGACTACCGTTTATATTACTGTTGCTCATTACATTATTGTGCTGCGCTTGCTTTTCGGCATTCGCTTTTGAAGGAGCGCTTGATAGGAGATTCTACAAGGGCAAGAGAGATCAGTGGAAGAGTGACCACATTTGTAATTAGCACACGTTAATTTCGATGGACTTATGCAGGTGTTTGTATGATGACTTCCAGCACATAATGCACACGATGTCTTGACGTTACATCGGTATGACCCATGTCCAAATAATTGGCAATTGTAACATTGGGTTAATTTATTTAGTGGCTTTGATTTAAATTCCCAGCACACTTTCACGTGGTTTATACAATTATATTTTTTGAGGTGTTGTAACGCCACAGATTTATTCTCAAAATACACAATATAAAGAAGTATGTCCAGTCCACTTAGCGTTTTTTTTCCACAGTTTTTACATCGATGCATTTCAAGCCAGAATCAATTAAAATTTTTTGCACTTCTTCATTTGAACATTTATCAAGACCAGAGGGTACCGCTTTATAAGGTTTAGTATTTTTAGAGTCGTGAGAATAGATTGATCTCTTATAATTTATTAGACACAGTATCATAAGAAATCATGCACTTCAAAGAAATGTTTATACCAATAGAAATGGTTTTTATTTTATTTATTTTTTAATATATTATTTATTATCGTCCGTGATGATCTGGAGCGGACGAAAGTAATATATGTAATTGTTTTTGGTGCCACCTGCCCCTAGTTTCAAAGTTTTGGCGGATTCCGCTACAGGAAAAATTTTCCTCTTTTGAGGGATTTTTACGGGTGATGTGCTGGGCGAGCGCGCCACTTCATTAATGTACTTAAATTTGCAATATATATGGTGTATGAAGGTAATTATTAGACTTTGGTTTAAATTAATGCAGTCGCTAATGCGAAATAAAACGTAAGAAAACACACTAGGGCAACCGCGCGCTTCGAAGGTTGAACGACTAACTCCCCTTAGAATGGCAAACCTTTTTCCTTTCGTAACATAGTGTTCGATTTCGTGGGTTGGGGCTTAAACGCTGTTTTAATTTTTGTTAGCAGAGCTTGGTTTTTGCGATACAAACAACGGGGTAAAGGTACACCTGTTCATTTCTAAATCTAAGGTTGCTCCGATCATGGCGTAGCCCTTACCTCGATTGTAGCTGTGTGCAATTCTTCTTTTATGTCGGACTTGGCACAAGTTCGCTCACAAGATTGCGCCATACACAAAGGGTGCAATTTTCTGGATAGATTCTATGGTATTATTACAATGGTTGATATTGCATTCATCATGGATGAAGTGACTTGTCGCCAACCGTGTATCAGAGGTCCACGAGACCTGTACAGGTATCATCTGGTGACAGGTGCCGTCCGCTAAGAACCCAACTGATATAATGTCGAGAGAATGAAGCGTAATAGATTTGACGCACACGATGTGGTTTACTGGAGCCAGCTTTTTTATGAACCGCCTGAAACGTGGTCGAAACCGCAAGGGGCAAAGGCTCTACCCGTCGAACTGCGTCAACGCGCCATGATTGCTTGGATTGATAGCGATCCAAGCAGGTCGTTCATCGACACAATCATATCTAACAGTTCCTCACACATGCGCATCTTACTTATATTTTCCTATATTTACCGAAGCTTTAACGGCCTTAAAGCGGACCAGAACCTCAAGTTACTTGACATTTTGCATATTCCGGCTAATGAACTTGACCAAACACTATGAAGAATAATCGAAAATTTACATCACATAGATTTCCAACAAGAAATTAAAGCATTACGTACAAACCGAAATCATCATGAAACTTGTCCATTCCACACCTATACATCGGCTAAAAATACGGCATTTCAGACAACTAATGTTATAATCTTAAGATATAGACGTGTAAATAAAATATAAATTCTGTATATAAATATTATTACGAGTTATATTCCTAATTTTATGATTTATATGTGTAAAAAATTCTGTATATAGTTATTATTAGGTAGTAGCTATATACCTGGCGATTTTAAGTATACGAGCTGCCTAATGGGTTGTCTGACCCCTGATCGGAAGCAGGAATAAAATTTTAGGAAAGAAAAAAAATAATAATAATTATAATAATAATAATAATATAAATAATAATATAAATAATAATAATAATAATAATAATAATAATAATAATAATAATAATAATAATAATAATAATAATAATAATAATAATAATAATAATAATAATAATAATAATAATAATAATAATAATAATAATAATAATAATAATAATAATAATAATAATAATAATAATAATAACAATAATAATAATAGTAATAATAATAATAATAATAATAATAATAATAATAATAATAATAATAATAATAATAATAATAATAATAATAATAATAATAATAATAATAATAATAATAATAATAATAATAATAATAATAATAATAATAATAATAATAATAATAATAATAATAATAATAATAATAATAATAATAATAATAATAATAATAATAATAATAATAATAATAATAATAATAATAATAATAATAATAATAATAATAATAATAATAATAATAATAATAATAATAATAATAATAAATATATTAATAATAATAATAATAATAATAATAATAATAATAATAATAATAATAATAATAATAACAATTTGTATTTCTTTATATAGAGTATAATTTGTAACGAAACTTTACTACTAAGAAATATGAATTTATTTAAACTAATATTATAGCTATGTGCAACATTTAATGATTATAAGGAAAATCGGAAAAAACATTACATAAGTTTATACAAAATAACCTACAGACTAGAACTATAAAGACTGTACTTAGAGAGGCTTATATTTAAATTAGCTTGTAAAGTATCGATCAACACGTTACGTGAGTTAGTTGATTTCGAATATTAAAGTAGGTTAAAGCTTGAGAGACTTTTTCGTCTATCATGCAGATATCAGACTTTTCATGTAGTTGAGATGTAGGGTAATAAAATGGCAGATTTAAAATAATTTTTAATAATTTATTTTGCGCCTTTTGAAGTTTTTTGCGGTGACTAGCAGCACAGTCACCCCAGACTTTTGACCAATATAGCATAATGGGAACAAAAATAGATTTATGGATTGTTAGTTTGCTTCCAAATAACAATTGTGATTTCCTATTGAGAAATGGATACAAGATACGCGTGACAGAGGAGATTACAAAAATTAGTCGTATCTACCAGACGAAGCTTACCCAACACTCAAATGTTGGTTTCAACCTACTACCAATGTAAGAACTTCAACGCAGACGCAGGTTACAGAGTACAAGGCCAGTGGATCTGGTAGAATAAATTCGAAGCTAGATACAACACATATATCAATACCTCTTTCTTTTTCTTTTTTCTGTTCAATGTTGTTTATTTTTGTATTTTATATTTAATTTCATTTATGTTTGTTTTACTTTATTTTGTTCTATACTGCGTTAGAGATGAAACAGTATTCCTCTGCAGTCTTCCTAGATGTCAAACAAGGATTCGATAGGGTATGGATAGATGGACTTCTGCATAAATTAAAATTACTCCTGCCTGGCAAACAGTTTTTACTAATGCGAACCTTCTCTGTGGCGGTAAGAGGCAAAATTTCCACCTTCAGGCATATGAGAGCCGGTGTCCCGCAGGGGAGGGTCTTAGCTCCGGTCCACTACTCCTCATATACCTCTGATATACCTACAACTAGAGATGAGCATTCGATTAGTGCTACTTACGCGGACGATACGGCAGTTATATTTAACTCTGCCTCTCTGAACGAAGCTGCGGAGAAATTGTCCGGTTGTGGCATTCCGCAAATGGAGCAAATCCGGTATCTCGGTTTGATCCTGGATAAGCGTCTTACCTGGCGTGCACACATTAAGGTAGTTATAGCGCGCTGCTACCAAAAGCTCAAGAAACTGGAGTGGCTCCTCCGCCCATTGAATAAGTTATCTTTAACTAATAAAAGGCTCATCTATCTGCAAGTAGTGGCACCTGCTTGGCGCTACGCCATACAAATTTGGGGCACTACTGCTGCCTACAAGATCAGAAGAGTGCAGGCGTGTCAGAGCAAGGCTCTCAGAAGGTTTGCGGGCGCCCCTTGGTACGTCCGCAACTCCACGCTGCATAGGGATCTGGCCGTGCCAACTGTTATGGAGATGATTAATTCTCACAGCTGCCGCTATCACTACAGACTTTTGTCGCACCAAATCCGCTGGCGTCCTCCCTCACCCGTATCTCAACAATGCATAGACTGAAGAGGCTACACCCTCATGATCTCCCCCTAAGAAGGAATCAGCCTTCTATGTCATTGCCTTTTCGGTGTAATTAGCATCATTTTTAATTTAGTCTAAGTCAAATTTTTTTTTTTCACGTCATTATTTCTTTAGGCCGACAAATGTGTTATGCAGTTTACTGCGTTAAGTGTTATAATTTAAATATTTTAAATATATTAAATATTTTCTATAATTGTATTAATTTAATTTTATATTATTTTTGTTACCATTTTGGTTTTTTCCCCTACATCTTTACAAAAATGAAAAACTTTTGTGCTCTGCTCACATAAGTTAGCTATAACCCTAAAATAACGTTTAAATTATGTACTAATAGTCTTAATAAAAAGTAAAGACATATGTGAAAATAAAATATCTACATATGTACACGACATATGGGAAATATAAAAAAATAAAAAAATAAATAATTTAATTTGGCTTTATAGTTGAGTAGCCTATAACTTATCCAGTGTCTTTGAACCAGATTACTTATTTTGATGAGCTGCTTAATGTTGTCGGGGATGGTGGGCATAAACTTGAGGTTCTTTTACATTTTGGGAACTGTTACGTTTATTGCGTCACACACACTGGACGGATGAGATCTACTGTGAAATCCTTGTCATCAGCAGTGTGTGTTAAGCTAGTATTGAGAGTTGTTATTTCTTGAAAGCGTTGGTTAATAATGCACTTGTACTGCCTGTAGTTTGCTTTTGAGAATTGATATAATTTGGTAATTGAAATATTTATGGAAAAACCAACTTTGGAAGTAATTGGTATGTGGTCGGAGGAGAGTTCATTGAGAATGATTGGTTCGGTAAACAAGTGTGGAGAACTAGCAATGAAAATATCAAGTGTGGAGGGCTTTGGTTTAATGCTCGCTGGAATGAAGTTGGGATCACTAAAGCAATGCAAAATCTTCTCTCAATGGAAAGCTTATATAAAGTGTACCCCAGCAATAGGCTCTAAGACAGTTCAATTGGCGCTGTCCACAATTGAGATTTCCGCCAAGTAAGTAGGTTGAAACTTAAGCAAGTTTGCGCAAAAACTAGCCCTACGGAGACCAATTAGTGGTCGGATGATTATGTCGAGGCAATTCTGCAGTAGAGCTGGAAAAATTCCTTGGTCGCTGGAATTACAGGGCTGCCTTACAGGGCTGGAATGAGGAAATAGCCCAGCATACCTTGTTTTCGTGAAAAGATTAGGATATTTTACTACATAAATTAATTTAGTTAGAGTTTTGAGAGACTGCTTGTATATTAAAGTTTCTACTATACTTCCTAGTTTTCTAAGATGATTGGGTTCAGAACTCATAACTGGTAAAATATCCCTATCCCATTGATAAAATTATATTGTCAATAACAATTATAATATTATTTCTGAACAGAAGTATCTCATATAAGCGACCGGTGTCGATTTCTTCTGATTTCTTAAATTGAAGAATTTAGTTAATGGTATTGGTAGGATTGTTAACCTGTTCCTGTAGTTGTCAACTGACTATCATCCGGAGTAATTTGTTGACTCGCTCGAATTGGGCCATCATCACTTTCGTCATTCGGAAGTAATTCCAGTGCAGAGTGGGTCTCGTCTTTCACCACCGTATACGCTGTCAAATTGGGTATATCTCAGGTAGTTGTACAAATCGCAGAGGACTACATATCGAATCTGTGATCAGTATGTAGTATGCATACATTTAGTATGTGGTAGGAATCATCAATT
This sequence comes from Cacoxenus indagator, assembly GCA_035041755.1. NCBI lineage: Eukaryota > Metazoa > Arthropoda > Insecta > Diptera > Drosophilidae > Cacoxenus > Cacoxenus indagator. The sequence continues at coordinate 14,407 of JAWNKX010001098.1, forward strand.
GTCCTGTCGTTTATCTTTCTGAAATCTATGACAAGTCTCTTCTTTTAAAGGAGTAGTAAGTCTGATCTATCGAACTACAGAGGTATTTTTCAATTCCTAAGTTGTTTGACCGGATTATTCGCACATTGTTGAGTACATCACAGCATGGTTTTGTAAAGAACCGTTCAACGGTAAACAATATGTTGGAGTTTACTTCTATTGTCAATCACAAATTCCCGGAAGGTAGCCAAACTGATGTTATCTACATTGACTTCAGCAAAGCTTTCGATACTGTATCGCATGCTTTTCTCCTAACCAAAGCTTTTGGTTTCTATTCTCCGTTAGTCCGATGGCTGGCATCTTACCTTGATCATCGCACTCAAAGGGTTCTTTTTAAGTCCTCAATATCTAAGTCTTTAAAGGTAACCTCAGGTGTTTCTCAATTCAATCATTTGGGGCTTTTGCTTTTCAACATCTTTATTCTTGATCTAGCTACCGTCATCAAACACTCTCAGATTTTAATGTATGCAGATGATGTAAAACTCTCACAGGATTTTCTTTCAGAGTGGCATAGACTCTTTATCTCGTTGGTGTTCCAATAACTATTTAATCCTCAACATCATAAATGAAAAGTTATGTCCTTTTTTCGTGGAGCCCTTATTTTAAATTCTTATTACATTAACTCAAATTGTTTAGAACGTGTTAAAATACTTTAATTTGTCCTACGTCCATCACGTATATTGTTGGTGGCTTGTGAATTTTATTAGATGGCCGAGGTGGATTTAGCGCATTAAAAGACGCTTCTGTTCTGTTCCACTCTCGTCTTCAGTCGTTTCACCTTTTGAGAGGAGTTCGAACCTGTTATTTGTATTTGGCGCGCTCAGCCAATACTTTTGCAGTATTGTTTATATTGTCCTTTGTGTTTTACTCTTACTTGGCCTACCTGTGGCCTTGGAACAGCTGACAGTTAGTTGATTGGTAATTGCTGGTGGTTTAGGATGAAAGTTTATTTTTCCTTCTGTTATGAAGGTTGCTCTATTGTAAGCCCCTTCAACAAAAAGGTTTTGCACAAATATGAATAGTCACTACTTGCTAGATACTAGTCGACACGATTGATCACTTTGAGGGCTCGTTCCAGAAGACTAATATTCGTCCATTACCTTCCATGCTGATAAAGTCTCCGCTTAATATAGTCCTAATTTCTTAGGACTGTGCAAATCGTTGACTTAGACAGGCCCGTATTATTCATGTCGGGGACCCTAGGAAATGCAATTTCCGGGGCCCATTTACCCTTTTCTAACTTCCCTTTTTCTACCACAATGGAGTTATATTCATAATTACGCAATTTTTTTATTACATTAAGAAAACTTGCTATCACTCTAAACAATAAAATAAATTAAAGTAAAGTATGCTTTTTTTTTATTTAATACTAGCTTTGCCCGCGACTTTTGTAAATTTACCTCTATAATACCTCTATAGTCTACCATAACGCTTCTCTGTATATAATGTTAAAATTTGAATTTTCGAGAATGTACACATATAAATTATTTGAATTGCTAATACAGGAGAGAGCCAAATATATCTGACCGTGCGAAAAGCAACTCACTCTCAAATCTAAACCTGCTATTGATAGTGTTTGTCCTTGAGCTTTGTTTATGGTCATTGCATAACGTAAGCTCACCGGAAACTGTACACGTTTAAAATTAATGGGAAATTATTATGAATTAGAGGAATTCGAGGAATGTAAACGCTATTTCCTCTGCCGCAACCTGTCAAAATCTTCGCTTCAATAACATTTGGTTGTAAGGCCACCTTTCGATCTGGTGCCGTTACATAGTTTAGGCGGACTTAAATTTCTTAAAAGGAGTACTCCTACTTTTAATTTGATAGTGTGTGCTCGCAGACGTGGCACTCACAGACTCTAAAACTTCTATAGCATAGTGGGTACCCTAATCTTGTTCCATTACTCTGTTAATAGAGCGATATTCAGTGCATTCCTCTAGGATGCTCGTCAATATTCTACCATTAATTGCTGTGACCTGATCGTTGCGTGGTGTCAGAATTGCTCTTTCGCATAGCCATGAATGTGGTTGATTTGTCAATCTGTTAGGTCACCATAGATACATAATATAAGGGCCTGCAGTGTTTAAATGGTATTACACAGATTTCCAGGTAAGATAACTTTTCCATCTGTTCCGTTACTAATTTTCAGCACAAAGGCCCAAAACTCTTATGCATTTGGATTACCTCTTGTGTGTGCTCATATTTAGTATTAAATTCATTGGTATAACGTTACGCAATAGACTTGAGCTCTTGAGGCATGATTTCAGTCCATTAGCCCTCATTACTGCTAATGTGTGTCTAAAATCACCACAGAAGAGCATTGTGACGCCACCCACAATGTGCTCTTGTGCTTTAGGGCAAGAGCAATTATGTATTGATTGCGTATTTGAGCCAATATGATTTTGATGAGAAATGTTTACCCGTACCTCTGGGGGCCTCTTAAAACAGGACTTCCCCGAAATTATCAGCTACGCCTTGATATACTCGCTCGAATATTGCATTATACGTTGTCCCGCCGTCAAATTTGCGAGATCATTCTGAAATATTTCAACTAGTTCCGATGTATTATAATTTATTTCCGCTATGTACTCTCTGTTATGGTGTTCGCGATTTAAACTAGGAGTGGGAATGCCATACTGCGACAGAGGATTTTCCTCAATGCATGTAACTATGTCTTAAATATCGAGCAAGCACCGATTGAAGATACTCTCACGTAATCCATCGTTTAGCTGGCTATCATTGCTTAGCTGCATATTTCTGAAAAAGTCTTCCGCCAATTTTCCTTGATATTTTTGCGATAACTGTGCAGCTTCCGAAAGTCCACAAAATATTAACATTATTGCAAGCAAATGCCACAAGCGTTGCGGAGTGTCGCTGATACATGCTTCGGCCATTACGCAATCCCAGTGTTGATCTCCATCAAGCAAATGACACGCATTGCAAGCAGCTTGGTAAGTAGGATACATAATTGCATCAACTTTTCAGTATCGAACTGTATGTAGACGTAAGCGTAATTAATAATATTTGAATTTGTTTGACTACACTGCATACACATTTTTGATGACATGTTCCTTGCAAATGCCAAGCTCACCATCCACAGCTGCCCCACGTTTTCTGTGTCATCGGGACGAATTTCGCTTTGCAGGCACAGTAAAATGTGAACGTGTGGTAAGCCACGTTTCTGTCGTATAAATGTGGCACAAAGCTGGGCCAAAAAGTTTTTGTTTTGTGAGCAAGTTCATCATGAGATTTAATTTTAATTCAAAAACTCTAGCTATAACATCGTCTCTATCTTGTAGAGCCCGTCCTGGAAGAAGTTCTTTCGAAATTTCATTCCATTTTCTATTAGTCGTGAATGTTACATAGAGGTCAGGTCGGTCATATTTCCGAACATAACAAAATGCATCTTGCGTAAGCTCGTGCATAAAACGTGGACCACCTGTAAAACTGGTAGTGTTGTTTTGTTGCATAGCGTCGCTGAGATGTACGTAATCTTAAGGGCGTAAACGTTTCTGGTTATGCGTATGTATACTAAGCACTCAATCTCAACTTTGGCAAACATATCGTCAATAAATTGACTAAATAATTCCCGAAATCTTTGCAGATAAATAAATTGTCCATAATTTTCTGGTCTGCCAAAACGCCAGCAACCTCATCTGTGACAGGGGCGTTGTGTCTTCCGCGGTGTTCTATGACAGGACGTTTATCGGCGTTGATGACCAATTTGTAATGATTTCTTTGCTCTTGCGGTAAAATTATGTACGTAAGGATTGACTTGATGTAGCATGTTTTTGAGTTCAAGTATAAGTTCGTTGTTCAGTTGTGGAAAATTTCTATTTCTGATATTAGTTTGTTGAATGTAGTCCGATACAAAATAAATCTGATGATATTTTGTCTCATCTTGTGATAGTAACGATCCTATAAAATATAAGCTTGGCCTTGTATTTTAAAGGTTGGCATAAATGGCCGCTCTTTAATTTCTTTCGCTCCGAAAGACATCATTTGAAATGCGCTATTGTATAAGCGCGGCCTTCTTCAAAAAGTGATTAGATTGCGTTCACCATTTAAAAGTGATTTCATAAGGTCTGGAGAGTCTTGAAAAGTTTCCATATGAACTTTTTCATTTGAGCAGCATAATCCATTTGACTCCTTTCTCCATTTGAGAGCGCCACAGAAATTACAGCATATGACCATACCAACTATGGAATCTGCTTCAGCATAGTGAATTGTAGGTAAATATGTAAAACCCGCTCTTTCTTTATTAATCCATCTATCACCATGAGTGGCAGCATCATATTCTTCTGGTTCATCGAAATCATCAGATAAAATTGACATTCTATTGACATTTGTACGAATCCGACCAGCGTCTAATCGTAATTGACGTTACTCTGGCATTGCTGCTTGTCGTATTTCTTCTCTCCTTTAATTATCTTGGCGTCTGTGACCGTAATTAACCCTAGCCGATTTTAATTGTTGTTGATGTTGATCATTATTTTCAAAAGGTCAAGCAACGTTTTGGTGTTGATGCATTAGGTTCTTCATTATTTTGAAGTTCTCCAGAAGTCATAGTTGGAGCTCTTTGAGCACACAGGCGAGCCTCTCTCTCTGTGGAAGCCTCTGATACATGCGCTTGGCATTCCTGGTTAGTCTCGTAATACGTAGAAGTTGCAATGGGTACACGTTGCATTCTTAACCGAGACTCACCTTGAGTACAATTTCATGTGCGAGATGTGGCCGGCCTTTCTCAAGCAGAGAGTCTTGCTTCTAGATTTTCTTGACTTTGTTGAGATCTACTTAGTCTCATAGTCTCATACGTCTAGAATCATTGCTATTTTTTTGAGAAATTCGACTATATGGTCGAATATTCGCTTATAAACTATTAAAGTATGTATGTAATAAATTCGTTTACTTTTCGCGTCTATACATCAATGGTAAAAAAAGGTACTGCAATATGCAATGTATAGAGTTTTAAAAAACACTTTGTAATTTTGCCTTTATTTTACGGGGGCACAAACGTTGTGGTTCTCATGCTTTTTCACGTTTTAATTCTTGTAGTGTTCTCGTATGCGTATTTCATAAATTCGTACAGTTTTCGCGACTATACATAAAAGATTTTAGAAAAAAAAAAGACTAACACGAACTGTTTTGAATACTTGATTTATTAAATATTTATTTATTAGAAAAAATAAATTAACAACTGCGAGATGTTAAAAAAAAATTCCCAACTGGAGTTGAACCCCGGACACGTGTACAGCAACCCGCAGTCCAACACCCTTAGCCAAGCGAATGATATTTAAAAAGTGATCATTGAAGGCACAAAATATTTTCAAATATAGATAACAACGCATGCCTCAATGTTGTTGTTGTTGTTTTCACATAAGAAAATTTAGTTTTCGGTTCTCTGGTTCGCTTCTTCGTTTGTATACACAGCCAGCGAGATAACGTATGTTGGGCTAATGTCCAACAGATGGCGGTATTTTTTAGAATCCATACTTTCATGCGTATGTTATACTCCTAATAAAGCTTCTTATTATTCAGTAATTAGATTTCGAATGCAATGTGTGTCTTTTGCTCCAATTCCGGACAAAATGGCAAAGTCTACATTTTATTATATGTATGAACAACAAAATACAATAAAATTTGGTTTGTTGCTGTTTTTAAAACGAAAATAGTTTTGTAAAGTACAATATGTTTAGATGTTAACTCTTCTGATTTTTTTAGAAGAAAATTTTTTATTAGATTTAATTTCGATAAGTTACGTCCACCCGAGGCGTTTGATATCATCAGACTTTTATATATTTGTAATGCTATCATTACATTCGGGAAAGTTGATTGTGCCATATTATCAAAAATCCATTTATACGACTCCTCGGCAGGTACAATTTTATCTTTAGCTGCATCCACTCTTTGTAAGATCAAGTAATTGCAACATCTCGTCTCTTAACTCAGGCTGAATGTTCACGAAAAATATTTGTACAAACGTCTTTAATTTCATTGTTGGACTTTGTCAAGGAATCTGGTAGAAATCCAAACAGAGAATTAATTTCTCGATAAGCTCCTAGTCGCCGCGACAATTCTGTATACAGCATATCTAGTACAGGCAAATAAGTTTCAATTTGTAACTTCTCTTTTTGTCTGAGCACAACTTCTTCTGCAGATGTGTCATCGTGATGCCTTTTCCTTCATTGCACGGGCTTATTTTCATCACTGTATTAAGTATCAGTTTTCATCTGGTAATGACCAAATAATTCTACTTGTGAAGTTGAGTGATACATCAAACCCAAATAAAATAACACGAAAAACGCCAAAAAAACAAAGAAAATCGTCGGCAGAAACGTTTACCTTTGTGCTGTCGAACGAATCACCAACAAATCGGATACCCCCAATGCTCTTTGTCTTGCGAACCAGTACTGGCAGAATTGTCAACCTTATGAAAGTAGCATGGCCATAGAGTAGATTAATACTATTATAATTTAAAATATATATGACAATCTATATATAAAAAGGGATGTTTGTCTGTCTGTCTATTTGTTATTTTAAATAAATTTTTCACTCCATGAAACGTTTTTAATATATCCCCACTTACTAATTTAAGTTGTTTTATTATTTTTTGTATATACAGTTTAAATGAGGTTGTTCTAATAATGACAATAATAATTTCTTAATCGTTATGCGACACTTCACTTATAAAGCGAGTCTGCTATCTTTTTTATAGTTTTCTCGTTATGGGACATACTTCTTATGCGAGGCACTCATTAATCTACTGTATTAGTTTATTAAACAATTTTAAACATTGTAGATGATGGGTCTGTCAACACTTCCAACACTGTCCACGGTCCCATTTCCATTTTTAAAATATTATTTTAGTCCATTATTATTGCCGTTCTTATGTTTCATTTTCATTAAATAAATGAGTGGCATGTGTGAATTTGAAGTGATCGGTTTTGTTTTCATTCGTTTCTCTACAGTTGAAAGTTCATCGCTATTTGCACATCGCCCGCTCATCACTATCTCATCGCTCGCCGGGAAGAAGAGCCTTCCGGAATCATATATTTTGGCGTTCGTGGGGCCCATGTATGAATAGATAATTGGGCGTTATATTCTTCTTCTTCTTATCTTTCACAGTCCGTTATGGACCATAGCTTCATCAACAATTTTCCTCCATTCCGCTCTATTTCTACTCAGAGCTCTCCAGTCGCCAACACTCAGATTGTTAAGGTCAACTTCGACGTCGTCTATCCATGTTTTCTTTCTCCAATTGGGCGTATGCCTTTTTTGGCATTCTTTCTGCTGGCATCTTCATCACGTGACCAATCCACCTAATATGTTTTGCTTTTAAGAAACGTACAACATTTTGGCCGCCAATAATATTTTCGAGTTTTTGTTGTATCGGATTCGATACGGTCCATCTTTTACACGCATTGGGACATATGTTTTCCTTAACACGTTTCTTTCGAAAGTTAATAATGGATTGCTTTCATTTGTTTTTAATGTCCATATTTCTGCACCGAATGTAAGTACTGGTCGTATTATTATTACTTTTATTACTTTTTACTTTTCTATTACTTTTCTTTTTCTCTGCTCTAGATAGAATTTTTGTGCGAAACAACTTAATGTTCGCGTAGTACGCCCTGTTCGCAGACTTTATTCTCTAGCCGATAGCAATTGTTGAGTCTTTATTTTCCGATAACGTGAAGCCCAAGTATTTGAATTCAGGTACTTTCTCAAAAACATAATCGCCGATTATCAAGTCATTACGAGTTATGTTTTGCGATGATCGAATCATGTATTTTGTTTTGTCTACATTGGTATTAAGTCCTAAGGCTTTAACTCTTTCTTCAAACTAGACAGAATTTTTTTGTTTCCTATCTATACTTTCGAAAGCCTGCTTAAAATCCACAAAAAGCAGAAAAGGTCTATATTGTGTTCATAAAACTTCTCAAATATTTGGTTCACCACAAAACCTTGGTTGATAGCTGATCTGTCGTTTATTGCGTACGTTCATCACACACACTTTTTATAAGAAACGCATATACACAAAAGAACGAAAACGATTTCCCGTTATTAATATTTTGCTTTATTTTGATACCACTTCGTCAATTATGCGCATTTTGAGTAGATCACTGTTCATTTGGATGCGTCGAAAGTGAGTTGTGCTAAAATTGAAAAACTCTTTCCTTATTTTACAAAGTAAAATACTTGTGTTTTTATAATTTGAACGAGTATCATTTTTGGAAACGATAGGTGAGTTAAAGTAGTGTACCTGCTTGAGTATAACGGCTGTTAAGGTAAAAAATTTTTCTAGGCTTGTCGCATTGAGATGGAATTTGAGATGGTTTTGAACATCAAAACGTCAACATTTTACTGTGGAACATTCGCAAGTTTGGGCAGTGGAGAGTTGTTCAAATCACGGTTCTTTCGATATTGTTGTTATTTCACCAGATCCAGATTGCAATACCGATGAGGAAGAGGGCGATGCCAAGAAACTTTACACCGACACTTTGCCACAAGATGTACCAGGTGAAATATAGGTATTTTATAGTACTGGTAGCGAAAACAATGTACCACTGGGGGAGTTGCGCCGAAAAATTAAACTTCTCGAACCTGCAGAAAATTCCCTTAAATGGCCACGAAGATTTTGTGTCTTTGAAATGCCGATAACCAGTTATCTTATGAAAAGAAAAATTTTAAATGGTAACGGATTTAGAAGGATTATCGCCGATTGAGGTTTTGAAACTTTATTTGATAACGGGGGTTTCATTTTGTAGTTGAGCATACGCGTTTCTATGCCAGGCAGGCTAACGTTCATAATTCTTCTTTCAACGAAAATGATTTGAAATCTTTTTTGCGCATTCTGTTGTATAGCTGATATCACTCCATGCATACACGTTTACCATTTATCGCTAACGATATGTCACGAAATACGTTTAATTTTACATAGATATATACAGTGCTGCAAATAGTTAGAAACTCAAAAAATGTATATAATTGGAGTATACCATTTATGGAAGTAATCTGCATAACCCATTTGTCGAATTAAAAAAACAATGACGTAAAAAAAAAGACTAAATTAAAAATGATGCTAATCTCGCCAAAAAGGCAATGACATAGAAGTCGGATTCTTTCTTAGGGGGAGATCATGCGGGTGTAGCCTCTTCAGTCTAAGCATTGTTGAGATACGGGTGAGGGAGGACGCCAGCGGATTTGGTGCGATAAAAGTCTGTAGTGATAGCGGCAGATATGAGAATTACTCACCTCCATAACAGTTGGCACGGATAGATCCCTGTGCAGCGTGGTGTTGCGGATGTACCAAGGGGCACCCGTAAATCTTCTTAGAGCCTTGCTCTGACACGCCTTCACTCTTCTGATGTTGTAGGCAGCAGTAGTGCCCCAAATTTGTATGGCGTAGCGCCAAGCAGGTGCCACTACTTACAGATGAGCTTTTTATTAGTTGAAGATAACTTATTCGATGGGCGGAGGAGCCACTCCAGTTTCTTAAACTTTTGTGTGCACGCCAGGTAAGACGCTTATACAGGATCAGACCGAGATACCGGATTTGCTCCATTTGCGGAATAATGATTGTGTTGTAACCGGACAGACGCCTTGTCGTAATGTGATGGTGCAGTGAGCTGATTTCTCAGAGTTCATGGCTATATTCCAGCGCCTGGCCCATGAGTGGAATCTATCCAGGTAGCTGGACAATTTCTCCGGAGGTTCGTTCACAGTTCGTTCACATGTCGTCCGGTAAGTATCAATTATCGAATGCTCATCTCTTGTTGTAGGCATATCAGACGTATATAAGGAGTAGAGAACCGGAGCTATGACACTCCCCTGCGGGACACCGGCTCTCATGTGCGTGATGGTGGAAATATTGTCTCTTACCGCCACAGAGAAGGTTAGTCGTTAAAGAAAGCTTCGTTCTTTTAATTTATGCAGAAGTCCATCGATCCATACCCTATCGAATGCTGGTTTGACGTCTAGGAAGACTGCAGAAGTATGTGAAGTCTAGGAAGTATGTGATTAACGACTCGATGCAGTTGTTCGGGAGAATTGGATATAAGTATTAAAAAAATAAGTTATTTTTTCACTTGACTTCCACACTGTATCTTCACAAATTATTTTCACAAAGTGTTTTTATAAAGTAAACAGATGATAACATCGAAGATTGAAGAAGAAGAAAAATAAGAACGCAAAGAAAAACCACACATTTAACACTAACATATAAACTGCTTTTAGCTGTCATATAAACGTACTAATATACGGGATAAATGATTTGAATGTGAACAAATCGACTTTATATAGTGAGTGTTTAATTGAGGCGCAAAAGGGCAAAATGCGGTAAATTGTGAAAATAACAGTAAAGGGAAAATGTGTTTTAATTGCAATAACTACGGACATATTGGCAAGGAACGTTCATTGAAAAAGAGACAAAGTGTAACATTAACGACGAATGCATGCATAGTAGCATCTGATCACAATTCTATTTCAAACAACTGACAATAAACAATCAAACCTGTACAGAACTGATTGATACCGGCAGTAAATATAATATAACAACGAATTCGGTGCACGAAAGTATAAATAAACCAAATTTAAAATAATGCAATTTATTTTTCATGGGTTTCGGGAACAAAATAAATAATAATTTTGTAAGCAAGCAGTAATTAAAATAAATCTTAACCATTATAAAAACGCAGAACTAAGAATATGATGTGAGCATGTTAATGAAAATAAATGTGGTAGACGAGCACGAAGCAAGCGCGGACATTAACATTAATGCAAGCCAAACTACGAAAGTAGAAGTGCATAAGCTTCTTGAAAACTATTTACAGAAAAATACGAAATCGACGAACGTGGAAATGCGAATAATTCTAGAAGGTGATACGATGTGTAATTGATGACCAAGTAGAGCAATGGTTGAAAGATAACATTATATAATATTCAGAATAAGACTAGTCGTATGAGTCAAAAAAGGCGATGGTTCTCATAGATTCTGTATTGACTACAGACACATCAATAAATTTATCGTGATAGACCATTTTCCAGTGTCGCTAATAGAAGGCCAATTTGACTAACTTGAATGAGCATATATATTCAGCAAAATTGATTGAGGAACGGATTTTTGAACTACAACGTAGAAAAAGAATGTTTACATCGTTTGTCACGCATAGTGGCCAATACAAATTTCGTAATATTCCATTTGGCCTGAAAAATTCACCGAGCGTTTTCCAAAGATATATAAACGATATCTCCAGGGATTTGACACGCAGAGGCGCATTGAGTTACCTTACATAGACGACATCATCATTCCCGCAAAAAGCGAAGAAGAAGCCGTTTCCAACCTCAGAGAAGTATTCAAGTAATGCCAAAACTATAATCTCATAATAATTCTTAAAAAATGCTTTTTTCTGCAATCGAAAATGGAATTCTTGGGATACATAATTGAGAATAAAAACATACGTATTTCAGACGCAAAGGTTCAAGGAGAAACTGAATTTCCAATTCGCAATAACCTAAAACAGCTTTAAAGTTTTTTGAGTCTTGCGGATTATTTACGGAAATTTATACGAAATTTCCCTATAATTGCAAGGCCGCTCACCGACTTGACAAAGAAAGGTGCCAAGATACACGACGAAGAAATTGCATCGTTCAACATGCTAATGATGTTAATTAGGGAGAAGCCGGTAAAAATTGCTTATCAGCAACACGAGACACAGCTACATACAGATATGCCAATTGATGGTTAGGGTACAGTCCCTTCTTCAAAAGTCGCCTAATGATGAACAGCTCCATCCAGTCTATTCTTTAAGTAAAAGGACAACTGACGCAGAAAGGAAATTCACCAGCTAGGAGTTAGAAATCTTTGCATTCGTCGAAGCAGTAGATAGATTTCGAATCTACCTTATGAGAAATCATTTACAAATCACTGCAATGCTTTTGTAAAGAACTTGGAGAAGTTCGACTATAAAGTTGAGGTAAGAGCTGGCGGAATGCAGATATAACGGCTTAATCACGTTATTCTGTGATGACGATAACAGATGACAACCGACAAGAACGAGCTAGTATTTGTGCCATTGGTTCTGCAACGGGAAGTCGACAAAGAAGCACATGAAACAGGACACTCTTCAGTTAAGAAGACTAGGGAGACTATCGGAAAGCATTTTTACATACCACACCTAGATAAGAAAGTCCGGAAGCGAATAAGTTGCTGCTTACGATGTATAGTAGCAAATCGCAAGCAAGAGAAAGAAGAAGGCGAACTTCACCCGCTTCCAAAAGAGAGGGATCCATTACAGATGTTTCATATCGATTTCCTAGGTCTTTTAGAGTCTACCCACAAGCAGTTTGAACATATCTTAGCAGTTATAGACGGTTTTACCAAATTCTGTTGTCTCTACCCAACGAAGACGACATCAACAAAAGAAGTAACAAGGAGCCTCCAAGCTCAAAGTGCCATATTTGGAAATCCGATCCAAATAATTTCAAAAAAAGGTTCCGCATTCACATCCGAAGAATTGAAAAAACCGGAAATATTAATAATATTAAATAATAAGAATTCTATAACCCAAAATATTACTCATAACCTGTGTTGTACCAGCGAGCTTTTTCGCTGGACCTCACAGCGATATTTGTTTGTAAAAGATCGACAGGCAAATTTGCATTAATTATTTCGTTTAATGGTTTACAAGAAAGTTGAGTTGTGAGCGAATTTCGATCAAATGTACAAAACTTAAATGTAAACAGCTACTCGAATATTAATTGGAACAATGTTTTCAGGCAAGTAATAATGCGATGTGTTTGCGAAACAGAACGAACTAACTTAAAGCGCGACAATCCACTTATATATGAGAACGCGATCACCTGTTTTTGAGTAACATTCTACCAGAAGTTAGTTGACCTCTTAACAGCTGTTAGGTGGAGCCTTTGGCAGCACTGTTTGCAGTACCAAACAACTTTATCACGACTGGCCTTTCACGAGCGAATGGACAGGTGGAAAGGCTCAACGCTATAATTCTTGAACTTTTTTTCCAATCTTACAATAAACGACTCAAGTAAATAAATAGTATAAGTTTATCGACAAAGCGCAGCAAACAATAAATTCAAAGTTATGTAGAAGCACGAACACAACACCTATCGAACTGTGGGTTTGGGGTAAAGATGCACACGAACTCCGATATAAAACTTAAAGAAATTATACAAAGATCATCTAAACATTTAATGATAACCGGGAAGAACTTCGGAAGGCCGCCAAGCGACAAATATTATAGATGGAAGAAGAGAATAGACTTTTATATAACCTACGGCGTAAGCCAGCTTACGATGTCCTCGATATTGTAGCAATCACAACTGGGTTGGTGGACTAAAATTGAAACCGAAATTCTTAGTTCCATACAAGGTCACTAAAGCAAAAAACAACGATACCTATGAAGTCACGAATAACTCTACGTACAGTGATGGTCCTCGGCAGACAACTACGTGCGCTGAATATATGAAACTATGTATTTCATTAAACTACGAAGAAAACGATGATGCATTGGAGTCGAATGTATAAAAGGATGGCCAAATTGTCGCGTTAAACCTGACAATCCTGTTCACGAATGGACCGAGCTAATATTTTAATATTTTTTTAGATTTGAGTATTCAAGTTATCATTTGTATGATATTTGTATATTTGTATAATTTTTATTTGTATTGTATTATCATTTGTATTTTCCTGATCATTTGTGACGACATCAACGTCCAGTCAATCTGGTATCGACACAGCGTTGAAAGCAAGTGTTGGTTCCTAGGGAAAAATCGATTTTATTTGGTACAATATATTTTTTTCAGTGAAACTTCTAAGGGGGCATTGGTAGTAAAAATGTGCAATGTTTCGAAGCCGGGGCGCAGCGCTCTACGACAGAGATGAAAGAAAAATATCTAAGAGAAACGGAGAAAGAATACACCGCAATCATACAAATTTTTCTTGTGTGTGCGCTGATCAGCGATGAAGAAGTTGCTGGCAAACGTAAATATAACTACAACCACAAAGACGTGGGTGCCGCTACCTGCGTAGCAAAATTTAATTGTCTACGAGGCACGGGAAATAGAGATAAGCTGTGCTGTGCTGGCAGTTGTCGGCAAACGTGAATATAAAAACAACAATGGCACGGGTCTCTACGTTTTTGATTAAAAGCAAGCAAAATCATGCTTGATCTAACTGTTTGTTTCTTTTCGGGTTGCTCAATAGTCATGACACACGAGGTTCGGTCTACTCGAGTATGTACAAAATTTGCGACTGTCGTGACACCAAAAAAGAATCAACGATTGGTTCGACAGCAAGGCTGTGTCAAAATAAATAATAAAATTTACCCTTGCTTTTTAGTTCTCTTGGCAGTTAGCTTCGATAGTTTATTGTTAGTATTTTCTAGTAATTCTTAGTATTATTCTTTTCTTATTCTTAGTATTAGACTTGCTTTTTGTAATTTTGATTCTTTTTTCTGGGCAGCTTCGTTTATTTATTACTTACATTATAATATTATTGTTATTGTTCTGATCTGATTATTAGACTGATCCACTGCAACGTGTTTCCGGGTTATTATATACTTTTTGTCAGTTTGTTATAAAGCAATTCGAAGTAAGAATGCGTCCAGCTAAAACAGCGACACAAGGAAGTAGGGAGGGCAGAGAGCAAGGAAATGTCCTAGATAACGCCAATTCTGTGGAAAATAATACAGGAAAATAAGAAGAGCGAAGACACCTGGTGAGCGTAACCGTGAATATAGAGCGCGAATACGAGTTGCACGAATTCCAATTACCATCGAACAACTACCGTCCGAAAAATCTACTGAATAGCCATTAACGTTTAAACATAACAAAACATACACTAAAAATAATGAAAGTGAACTCCATCGTATGTCACCTGAAGAAATGCTTACCGATGTTGACGTTAATAGGAATATAACATCTCAATTAATAAATAATAATCTGATTCAGGCAGAGTCGATTTTGCCTTACAGTGAATCTTATCATCACAACCAAGCTCATCATGAATTTTTGAACAAATTTGTAAATAATTCATATGGCCATATTTGCTCAGTTTGTGATACATTGTGGTTTAAAAAAGACTTAAAATTTCCTCATGATAACTGTGAAGAATTCTTGGCTATAATTCTACCTGGAAAGTCGTTGGCAGAAATAATGCTATGCAACACGTGCATGAGTTCATTAATGGAGAAGAAAATTCCTGTTATGACAGGGTTAAGTAGTTATACATAACCGCCAATATCCAATCATTTGTTACTATACTTGTTACTGTAGATAAAATGGTTAAATGTCTACTAAGAAATGTTAATGACGACTATTGTATAAATGCCCCCATCAAACGTAAAAAAATTCATAAAACAAGTTATTTGCATGGTATGATCAATAAACGGACAATATCCTGCAATCCAAAAAATTGAGTCCATTTGGGCAGTATTATATGATTCATTACTTGAGAATTGAGTTTCAACATCGTGGACGTTCACATGCTCATATTTTAATGTGACTAAATAATGCTTCATGCGATGCATTTGGTGATGGCAGAAATGGTCCTATTGCATTGATCAATAAGCTAATATCTAGTTCTTCAACAGAAGAATCGGGAAATATAAAGTTACAAACGCATAAACATGCTTTCACATATTACAAACAAATATTTGACAATAGAAGGCAACAATGCATTTTCGAAGCCCCCTTCGGAACCAGGAAATAAGGATTATGTTAACCAATAAAAAATTGTAGGGCATAATCTCGAAAATACTGACTACAATGACATTAATCATTTTTACAGTGAAAACCGTATCATTTCGGATGGCCATTACCTGACGAGCAGGAATTAACAGGCCGCGTGTTTTCTTAAAACTCAACCCGTTCGTGTTTAATATAATAAAATAGAATATGGACATTCAATTTATTACGAAAGAATATTCTTGTGCTGCTTACGTTGCTGAGTATGTGAACAAAACAAACAGAGGGGTAAGCCATCTGCAATGTAAAATTATTAAAACAATGAATGAACATCCTGAATTCGCCATAGTGGAAGTCATTCGAAAAATAGGTGTCACAATGCTAATCAGTGTCAAGATGACAAGTCAAGAGGCTGCTTGGTATCTTCTACGAAAGCCAATGTTAAAATATTCCACAATCGTTGTCAGTATTTTAACTGTATGGAGTCAAGATCGGCAACGAATTCGAAAGATACAAAAATAATTGGATGAAATGGGCATTGGATGGGAATCGTCTGGTATTTGGAAGCATAATTGGTTCCAACAATACGAGAAAAGACACGATGACTTAAACGACATTACACTCACGCAATTTGTGAGCCATTATTCTGTTTGTACGGGTGGAAGATATACCAAGAGAAGAAAATCTTGTATTATTCCTTATCGAAATTATGACATGGGCAACGAGATATTAACGAATATAAAGGAGAAATGGTCTCGTTACACATTCCATTCCGGAACGAAGACGCAGAAATATTCTCTGAATTAAGTTTCATTCAAGTACATGACGAGAACGAGGATCTTATCTTAAATCGTCGAAAAGTATTCGAATCTAACTTGGACATATAAAAGACGATTGGGATCTGTCGCATTTTGTGTCGTGAAGATGAATATGAAGCTGAAGCACGCGATACAGCGACCATACGTCCTGAAGCTGATCCCTTCCAACGTCTATTTGACAACCCTACTACCGATATGAAGTATGACATTCGCTTGGTGGCAGTTAGAGAGAGAGTTAGTTCATCAATATCGAACCTAATTTAAGTATGTCAAAGTATTAATAATTGACGAAGTAATCATTATAGGTGCTGAGTTTCTTACAAATACCGATAAATGTTTACAACAGGTAACTGGTAAATACAACGAAAATTTTGGCGGAATTGATGTGATATTAACTGATGATTTGTGACAATTGCCACCGGTTCGAGCAACGCCAAATTACAAACAACAAAAGCAATCGATTGCTGGTCCATTTTGTGGAGAGGCCTGAAATTTTATGAACTAAATCAGGTAATGATTTAATGATTTCAATTATTTTCATCAATATTAACCAAAATTGGCAACGGAGTATGACTTGAACGACATGAAATGGAATTGATTGAATCAAGATTTTGTACAACAGAAGCTGCTAAAACACAGTGCCCGAATGGTGTTCCCTTATTTAATATGAATCTGTCTGTTGCTAATTACAACAATAAAATACTGAATGAAGCTTCGTAAAAATTTGCCTCAATAGCTAAGGATGTATATATTGGTTGTACTTCGATAGAGCAGCAGACCGTTGTACGCCAAAAATTGCACAAGATGTCGGTAATTGACACCGGAGGACTACTATATGAAACAGTGTCTGTGATTGGTATTCCTTACATGATGAGAACTAATATTGACGTGGCGGATAATTTGGTAAACGGAGCAGTGGGAAAATTATTGCATCTAGATGTAGATGATCAAGGAGAAATTACTTTTGCGTGGCTTGAGTTTCCGGATTCAACTAATACTGGGCAGAGTACGTAATAGCAAATAATCTAAGTAAAACGGCTGTACCAATCGACAGAAGAACATCAACAATATACCTTAAGAACAATAAAACTATTAATGCAAAGCGATCACATTTGCCATTAGTTTGTGCTTGTGCGACAACCATCTACAAATCTCAGGGAAGTACGTATTCTGAAGTTGTTTACGAATATGACAAAAAACATTTGCACAAAAACATTGGTTTATGTTTTATCTGCAAACTGCTCTTAATACCTTAGCTACTTATTATCACAAGTGGAAAATCAAGTTAAACTGTGATAAAGCTGTGTATCTTTTTTACTAGAAAGCGTAAGGCGTGCTCTTTACCCTCCTCAAATATACGTCTGGTTAACCAAGACATATGATGGGAAAATTCAGTCCGTTACCTCTGATTGTTTTTAGATACAAAAATGTTATTTATCTTTTATATCAACAAAACTATTGACAAAGTAAACAAGATGGTCTGCATTCTGTATCCACTAATAAATCGTAAATAAGGCCTGTCCATTCCAAACAAACTACTAATATATAAATCGATATTTGTACCATTAATCTTATATGGTTCTCTTGTATGGGGGGACTGTGCCCAAATCCACATAAATAAACTTCAAAGAATTCAAAACAAGATTTTAAAAATGATCCTAAATCTGCCCTTTTTTTATTCAACCACCCGCCTCCATCAAAAAGCTAGAATCTCAATGATTAAAGACAAAATACAATTACTACATAATAACTTTTATCTTGCAAATCCCCTCACATAAAGTGTCACCAAAGCTCCAGCAAGCCCACTTTAGCACTTTTGTGCTTCGGTTAAAACTATTACATCGCAAGCCTGCGCAAACGACCATCACCAAAACTACGTTCGCACTTAGTCTATCGGTATTGATTGCCTAGTGTTAAGATTGTTATAAGTTTTACATCTAACACTATTTTAAGGTTTCCTTTTTCCTTATTTTCTATTTACATTTACTTTAAAAAAATGTATTTACAATCTTTCTTTCCTTCTCAGTAGAAGGCCTTAAATTAAGGGTCAAACTCTTTACATTATATATAATATATTATAGGCGAAATAATTGAAAATGCTTTCGCTCACGCAACAACAAAACGTGTGATATTTGTTTTTTCTTCTTTGCCGATCACAAGAAAAGAAGAGGAAAGAACTCATAACAAAGTAAGGATGACGTGATTTCCTTTGCGTGATTGAAACTCGAACTCCGCGGTTTTTCTTTATGTCAACTCTGCGTATTCCTCATACATTCGCACTTCCAAATCTCAAATCACCATAATGCATAATAAAAGTTCGAGTTATGGAAGACATATTGTATTGATTTTTCGCTATAAATGCACACACACCCGAGTCATGGAATTGCTTGCGAAATGTGATAGGCTTGAGTGTGTTGTGTAGGTATAATGCATGTATAAGATTACACTGGTTTGTGATCATGCCTTGTTCTTTTCCTGGCCGCCTGGTATTTTCATTTCATTCATATAAATGAATATAGGCGAAATACAAATCGGCCATACTGATATGAGCTCGATTTCATTATTAAAGAAATTCCACTCAACAAATGTACACAGTTAAGTGTAATTTACTAATGTAGCTAATTTTTAACTAACCATAGTTAGTACCTTAGAATAAGTAGACTTTCAAAAACAATAACCAACCTTCAGTTTCTCTTGGACACCTTGCAAATGAAGAACTTTTAAAAAACTCAAAGAAAAACGATAGTGGCTCTGATATTTCGGCGCCGTGACGGCTACTTCTACGACAGAGATGAAAGAAATATATCTAAGAGAAACGGAGAAAGAATACACCGCAATCATACAAATTTTTCTTGTGTGTGCGCTGATCAGCAATGGAAAGAAAGAAAAATTGGAAAGAAAACGAAAACAGGGATAGGCTGTGCTGTGCTCGAAGTTGGCGGCAAAGTGGGGCATGCGGCAAACGTAAATATAACTACAACCACAAAGACGTGGGTGCCGCTACCTGCGTATCAAAATTTAATTGTGTACGAGGCACGGGAAATAGATATAAGCTGTGCTGTGCTGGCAGTTGTCGGTAAACGTGAATATAAAAACAACAATGGCACGGGTCACTACGTTTTTGATGAGAAGCAGGTAAAAACATGCATTATTGAACTGTTTGCTTCTTTTCGGGTTGCTCAATAGTCATGACACACGAGGTTCGGTCTACTCGAGTATGTACAAAATTTGCGACTGTCGTGACACCAAAAAAGAATCAACGATTTGTTCGACAGCAAGGCTGTGTCAAAATAAATAATGAAATTTACCCTTTCCACCCAAATCCACATAAATAAACTTCAAAGAATTCAAAACAAGATTTTAAAAATGATCCTAAATCTGCCCTTTTTTTATTCAACCACCCGCCTCCATCAAAAAGCTAGAATCTCAATGATTAAAGACAAAATACAATTACTACATAATAACTTTTATCTTGCAAATCCCCTCACATAAAGTGTCACCAAAGCTCCAGCAAGCCCACTTTAGCACTTTTGTGCTTCGGTTAAAACTATTACATCGCAAGCCTGCGCAAACGACCATCACCAAAACTACGTTCGCACTTAGTCTATCGGTATTGATTGCCTAGTGTTAAGATTGTTATAAGTTTTACATCTAACACTATTTTAAGGTTTCCTTTTTCCTTATTTTCTATTTACATTTACTTTAAAAAAATGTATTTACAATCTTTCTTTCCTTCTCAGTAGAAGGCCTTAAATTAAGGGTCAAACTCTTTACATTATATATAATATATTATAGGCGAAATAATTGAAAATGCTTTCGCTCACGCAACAACAAAACGTGTGATATTTGTTTTTTCTTCTTTGCCGATCACAAGAAAAGAAGAGGAAAGAACTCATAACAAAGTAAGGATGACGTGATTTCCTTTGCGTGATTGAAACTCGAACTCCGCGGTTTTTCTTTATGTCAACTCTGCGTATTCCTCATACATTCGCACTTCCAAATCTCAAATCACCATAATGCATAATAAAAGTTCGAGTTATGGAAGACATATTGTATTGATTTTTCGCTATAAATGCACACACACCCGAGTCATGGAATTGCTTGCGAAATGTGATAGGCTTGAGTGTGTTGTGTAGGTATAATGCATGTATAAGATTACACTGGTTTGTGATCATGCCTTGTTCTTTTCCTGGCCGCCTGGTATTTTCATTTCATTCATATAAATGAATATAGGCGAAATACAAATCGGCCATACTGATATGAGCTCGATTTCATTATTAAAGAAATTCCACTCAACAAATGTACACAGTTAAGTGTAATTTACTAATGTAGCTAATTTTTAACTAACCATAGTTAGTACCTTAGAATAAGTAGACTTTCAAAAACAATAACCAACCTTCAGTTTCTCTTGGACACCTTGCAAATGAAGAACTTTTAAAAAACTCAAAGAAAAACGATAGTGTCTCTGATATTTCGGCGCCGTGACGGCTACTTCTACGACAGAGATGAAAGAAATATATCTAAGAGAAACGGAGAAAGAATACACCGCAATCATACAAATTTTTCTTGTGTGTGCGCTGATCAGCAATGGAAAGAAAGAAAAATTGGAAAGAAAACGAAAACAGGGATAGGCTGTGCTGTGCTCGAAGTTGGCGGCAAAGTGGGGCATGCGGCAAACGTAAATATAACTACAACCACAAAGACGTGGGTGCCGCTACCTGCGTATCAAAATTTAATTGTGTACGAGGCACGGGAAATAGATATAAGCTGTGCTGTGCTGGCAGTTGTCGGTAAACGTGAATATAAAAACAACAATGGCACGGGTCACTACGTTTTTGATGAGAAGCAGGCAAAAACATGCATTATTGAACTGTTTGCTTCTTTTCGGGTTGCTCAATAGTCATGACACACGAGGTTCGGTCTACTCGAGTATGTACAAAATTTGCGACTGTCGTGACACCAAAAAAGAATCAACGATTTGTTCGACAGCAAGGCTGTGTCAAAATAAATAATGAAATTTACCCTTTCCACCCAAATCCACATAAATAAACTTCAAAGAATTCAAAACAAGATTTTAAAAATGATCCTAAATCTGCCCTTTTTTTATTCAACCACCCGCCTCCATCAAAAAGCTAGAATCTCAATGATTAAAGACAAAATACAATTACTACATAATAACTTTTATCTTGCAAATCCCCTCACATAAAGTGTCACCAAAGCTCCAGCAAGCCCACTTTAGCACTTTTGTGCTTCGGTTAAAACTATTACATCGCAAGCCTGCGCAAACGACCATCACCAAAACTACGTTCGCACTTAGTCTATCGGTATTGATTGCCTAGTGTTAAGATTGTTATAAGTTTTACATCTAACACTATTTTAAGGTTTTCTTTTTCCTTATTTTCTATTTACATTTACTTTAAAAAAATGTATTTACAATCTTTCTTCCCTTCTCAGTAGAAGGCCTTAAATTAAGGGTCAAACTCTTTACATTATATATAATATATTATAGGCGAAATAATTGAAAATGCTTTCGCTCACGCAACAACAAAACGTGTGATATTTGTTTTTTCTTCTTTGCCGATCACAAGAAAAGAAGAGGGAAGAACTCATAACAAAGTAAGGATGACGTGATTTCCTTTGCGTGATTGAAACTCGAACTCCGCGGTTTTTCTTTATGTCAACTCTGCGTATTCCTCATACATTCGCACTTCCAAATCTCAAATCACCATAATGCATAATAAAAGTTCGAGTTATGGAAGACATATTGTATTGATTTTTCGCTATAAATGCACACACACCCGAGTCATGGAATTGCTTGCGAAATGTGATAGGCTTGAGTGTGTTGTGTAGGTATAATGCATGTATAAGATTACACTGGTTTGTGATCATGCCTTGTTCTTTTCCTGGCCGCCTGGTATTTTCATTTCATTCATATAAATGAATATAGGCGAAATACAAATCGGCCATACTGATATGAGCTCGATTTCATTATTAAAGAAATTCCACTCAACAAATGTACACAGTTAAGTGTAATTTACTAATGTAGCTAATTTTTAACTAACCATAGTTAGTACCTTAGAATAAGTAGACTTTCAAAAACAATAACCAACCTTCAGTTTCTCTTGGACACCTTGCAAATGAAGAACTTTTAAAAAACTCAAAGAAAAACGATAGTGGCTCTGATATTTCGGCGCCGTGACGGCTACTTCTACGACAGAGATGAAAGAAATATATCTAAGAGAAACGGAGAAAGAATACACCGCAATCATACAAATTTTTCTTGTGTGTGCGCTGATCAGCAATGGAAAGAAAGAAAAATTGGAAAGAAAACGAAAACAGGGATAGGCTGTGCTGTGCTCGAAGTTGGCGGCAAAGTGGGGCATGCGGCAAACGTAAATATAACTACAACCACAAAGACGTGGGTGCCGCTACCTGCGTATCAAAATTTAATTGTGTCCGAGGCACGGGAAATAGATATAAGCTGTGCTGTGCTGGCAGTTGTCGGTAAACGTGAATATAAAAACAACAATGGCACGGGTCACTACGTTTTTGATGAGAAGCAGGCAAAAACATGCATTATTGAACTGTTTGCTTCTTTTCGGGTTGCTCAATAGTCATGACACACGAGGTTCGGTCTACTCGAGTATGTACAAAATTTGCGACTGTCGTGACACCAAAAAAGAATCAACGATTTGTTCGACAGCAAGGCTGTGTCAAAATAAATAATGAAATTTACCCTTTCTTTTTAGTTCTCTTGGCAGTTAGCTTCGATAGTTTATTGTTAGTATTATTATTGTTAGTATAATTACAGTTAGTATTATTATTGTTAGTATTTTCTAGTAATTCTTAGTATTATTCTTTTCTTATTCTTAGTATTAGACTTGCTTTTTGTAATTTTGATTCTTTTTTCTGGGCAGCTTCGTTTATTTATTACTTACATTATAATATTATTCTTATTGTTCTGATCTGATTATTAGACTGATCCACTGCAATGTGTGTCCGGGTTCTTATATACTTTTTTGTCAGTTTGTTATATAGGAATTCGAAGTAAGAATTCCTCCAGCTAAAACAAGGAAACATCGTTGTAGGGAGGGCAGAGAGCAAGGAAATGTCCTAGATAACGCTAATTCTGTGAAAATAATACAGGGGAAATAAGAAGAGCGAAGACACCTGGTGAGCGTAACCGTGAATATAGAGCGCGAATACGAGTTGCATGAATTCCAATTACCATCGAACAACTACCGTCCGAAAAATATACTGAATAGCCATCAACGTCTAAACATAACAAAACATACACTGAAAATAATGAAAGTGAACTCCATCGTATGTCACCTGAAGAAACGCTTACCGATGTTGACGTTAATAGGAATATAACATCTCCATTAATAAATAATAATCTGATTCAGGCAGAGTCGATTTTGCCTTACAGTGAATCTTATCATCACAACCAAGCTCATCATGAATTTTTGAACAAATTTGTAAATAATTCATATGGCCATATTTGCTCAGTTTGTGATACATTGTGGTTTAAAAAAGACTTAAAATTTCCTCATGATAACTGTGAAGAATTCTTGGCTATAATTCTACCTGGAAAGCCGTTGACAGAAATAATGCTATGCAACACGTGCATGAGTTCATTAATTTTTTTTTATTTTATTTTTTTTTTATTATTTCCCATATGTCGTGTACATATGTCTTTAGAGTTCATTAATGAAGAAGAAAATTCCTGTTATGTCAGGGTTAAATGGTTTTATATATCCGCCAATATCCAATTATTTGTTACTGTCCTGTTACTGTAGATAAAATGGTTAAATGTCTACTAAGAAATGTTAATGACGACCATTGTATAAATGTCCACATCAAACGTAAAAAAATTCATAAAACAAGTTATTTGCATGGTATGATCAATAAACGGACAATAAAAGCATGGTTACAATATTTGATAACAACTCTACTATATAGAATGTATAAAATATAAGTTGATCATGATAGCGTCCAGTGAGATAAGAAGAGCTGATCGACGAGCTGTTACACCATGGCACTTACTGTACGTGGCAATGAAAATTATGCAGCTGAGGGTTCGCGATGCCCTTACAATTGCTTTCAAACACGTTGGAAGAAATACGTCAATCACTCGACAACAAATCGAAGATGAGATAATTGTATTGAGACAAACCTTGCTCTTCTGAGATCCATTTCAAATTCAATGTGGTACTGGGCTATTCGTAAAAGATAAAATTTTGTCTTGATTAGACAATTGGGTAAACCAACAGATTTCCTGACAGGGAAAATTAGATAGACTTGATCAATTTATTACAAACTTTGTATAAGATAAAGCAATCGAAAAAATTGGGTCGATTTGGTCAGTATTATGTTATTGATTACTTCAAGAGAATTGATTTCAACATTGTTGACGTCTGCTCTATTTATTTTAATTAATTTATTAGCTATTTTTTACGATTGACGTAGTAGTTACGCAATGACCACTTACTGATCTCACATGGAGCAGGCCCAAGTGGCATCAAAATTCGCCCAGTCACATAGACTGGGCTCAGCTGGTCTTAATTTGCTAATTTCTTTGGTGATCATGCGATACCAAAGCTAATGTCTACGTAATAAATATTTGGCTACAGATAAAAACATCATCAGCCACTAACATAATCATTGTATGCTGATTAAACTAAAGCTAATATTCAATTTAGAATTCAATGCCTACAATGACATAGACTATTCAAACAAGCAGAAAAAATGCATGTTAAAAATTTAGAAAGCAAGTTATGCATTAATTCAACGACGCTAGCAATTTAGTCTTTATAACATAAGAAGATGTGGGAGGAGCAGCACACGCAAAATGGGTATTAATAGATTTGCATAAGACATAGAATGGATCATGTTGCAAATAAGAAGCTCTACAAAAGGTAAGACTAATAGGAAAATATTGTCTAGTTGAACGTGCTGGTACACTAAACTTAATCATTCTAAGTATGAAAGGTGAGTTAATACTACAATAAATGAGGTTATACATAAAAGTTACACCAATGACCGTTCTACGACTAGACAAGGTAGGGAGGTTGATCAATTTGAGACGACACCGATAAGATGGTAGGCTAGCATTAGGATCCCAGTGCAAGTTTTTGAGAGCAAAAAGTAGAAATTGCTTTTGAACCGACTCAATACGATCGATATATATCTGATATTGAGGATCCCAGACACAGACGCATACTCCAGAATAGGTCTTACCAGTGAAGTGTATAGTACTTTGGTATTATACGGATCATCAAATTCCTTAGACCAGCGTTTAATATAGCGAAGGACACCTCTAGCTTTAGAGACCGAAGTGGAAATGTGGGTACCGAAATGCAACTTCGAGCCCATCAAAGTACCAAGGTCGTTAAACTGAGAAACACGTTCTAAACTATTTGAGTTAATGTGATAAGGATTTGATATAAGGGCTCCGCGAAAAAAGGACATAACTTTGCATTTATTGATGTTGAAAATTATAAACATAGTTTTACTCCATCTGCATACATTAAAATCTGAGAGTGTTTGATGACGGTAGATAGATCAATAATAAAGATGTTAAAAAGCAAAGGGCCCAAATGACTGCCTTGAGGAAGACCTGAGGATACCTTTAAAGACTTAGATATTGAGGACTTAGAAAGTACACTTTGAGTGCGATGATCAAGGTAAGATGCCAGCCATCAGACCCATGGAGAAGGGAAACCAAAAGCTTTGAGTTTGGTTATGAGCAAAGCATGCGATACAGTATCGAAAGTTTTACTGAAGCCGGTGTAGATAACATCAGTTGGGCTACCTACCCAGAAGTTGTAATTGACAGTAGAAATAAATTCAGATTGGCTACCGTTGAACGCTTCTTAGTTTTTAATTACCTTTGTTTTGTGCCATGATCACCTGTATATTATTTTGGCGCACAAAAAACCAGAAAAATACTGTTGAGAATGGCAATTTCCAACCAAGAACTTTTCAACACTGTCAGGAATCGGCAGCCCTGTTTCCATTTATATTTATTTATTTATGGATTCGCAGCGATTCAAATCGCATTCTACAACAACAACAACTGAATGATGCCACTTTGCCTTGTGGTTGTTGTAGAAAGTTTAACTTCTACCATGCGCACTTATAGCCTATTTACAGTGGGCTAGGTTTCAAATCGCTGGTGATTTGACTGTGATTCGTATCACTTTCTCAAGAGTCTTCTTCTTGTTTTTGTGGGCCAAAGCAATACACAGCTGATCATGCCACAAAACAAAGTAAATTAAAAACTAATATTTGAAGTTTTTTTATAAAAATTAATCCAATTAAATCTGAAAACACGTTTGTACACATTATAAAAGATTCTAAAATATCGACGTTTTTCACAAATCGTGATTTTTCAATTTTTTCAATACTCACAATATGTCAACGTGCGTTTAACCAAAACAATGAACAGCTGATCATGATTTGGAATGTGTGTGAACACCAAATTTCGATTCAGAGATCCAGCTGCACTATAAATAGGCTATTAGTTACACGCGAGATTTTTTTTACAACCCCAACTGCTATATTGCTACCAACAAGTTTCAAATATTAAAGCAAATACTTTTAACGGCATAGCTGCTATCGAATGCCTAGCTACCTTGCGAATATGCTTTTAGTAATTTATGATACCTGGGTATATTACTTTTTACGATTTTATTGAAACTTATCACGAAAAAGATATAAAGCTCATAAGAACTGCTTAAGGTATAAAACTTTTCGTGTTCACGTAATTTATACAAATTATACAATGTTTATATATATATTATATTGTTAAAATTTTTACACTATTATTATAGAACTTATCTTAGTCAAAACTATATTCAATGGGGGATATAATTCCAAGTGTCATATTCGTCAGAATCAACAGTATATGCGGTGTTATTCGCGTTTAATTTGTATTCATCCGAATCAGCGCTAACTACGTCATTTGCTTCAGACATCTTTCTATTTTGGACAAAATTTTTACCATCGTTTTGTAAACGACATGGCTTCCCACTTAATTTTACATGTTCATCGTTTGTGTTGTTATTGTCAAAATAATATTCACTGATATCAACACATTGCTCTCCATAATTTTTTCGGCGGATGCAAAAAGACGCTATGCCACTCTTTCCTTTATGACAGAGTTTGTTGCAATTGCCGCATTGTGTATGATTGATTTCCATATCGTTAAGTGTACTCATGCACACTGATGTTAATGATGGTTCATATTTACGTGGACGTCCTCGGGATAAATGGCGTCTCTTAATAAATTCGCTATCATCAACCATCCAAAAAGATCCAAAATCATCTTCATACCGAACAAAACATTTATGAAGTGAAAGATTTGTTCTAATGGCATTCTGGTTAACAATTTTGGATTCCGATATGTAAATTCAGGATTACGCAATAAACCATTCAATTTCGACGCACGTTGATAGATGTTGAGTTAGTGTAGATGAAATCAAGAGAAAAAAGTAAATTTACAAT
The DNA here is from genome assembly GCA_035041755.1 of Cacoxenus indagator. Classification (NCBI taxonomy): domain Eukaryota; kingdom Metazoa; phylum Arthropoda; class Insecta; order Diptera; family Drosophilidae; genus Cacoxenus; species Cacoxenus indagator. Next base: position 42,486 of record JAWNKX010001098.1, read on the forward strand.
GCAGTAAGGCGAAAAAATTTATAAAAGATAAGATAAACTTCGTCAATGCCGAAGTGTTTATTGAAACTTCGTGCTAGCCGAAGAGAATATTAGTAGATATAGATCGAATTTGAAATCATTTTAATACCCTAAAGTAAATTAAAAAGTAAAGTGTTTAATTAAAAAAAATGCTTTATTGTAAAGAAGCGGGGGGTTAATGTTATTAATTGTTTTAATTTGACTTGATAGGTAAGAAAGAATACAACGTACGTATTCTTCAAGCGCCAGAATAGAAGAGAGCACTTTAATCAGTTCAATTCAGATTTTACATTAAAAGTAGTAAACATTAGTGCATTTCAAAACAGAGTCATATCATTACTTATGTTATTAACATCACATTTTACTCATTACATTTTAACATTCCCCTTTAATGTTGATAGCAATAAGTTCTTCTAATAGTTTATAAGTGAACAAACAAAGGAAAAAATTCATGTTTATATAAATTATTTGCTTATCTTAATTCTTGCATAATCCTAGTAATTAAATGCATTTAATAAGTTTGACTTTAGCAAGGTTTTTTCTTAGTATGTCAGCTGTTATATCATTAGTGGAACAATAATTTAAATTAATAATTTTCTTTTTATATATCTCCCTAATATAATGATAGCGAATATCTATATTCTTGCTTCTGGAATGATAAACAGGATTTTTAACTAGATTTTGCGCGCTCAAATTATCTCCAAAAATTTCGATTGTTTCAATCTTTTTGTTCAAATACATTTCATTTAATAATTTTCTAATATATACAGCTTCTTTCGCAGCAAGCGAAAGAGCCATATATTTACCTTCGGTGCTTCTTAAGGCTACTGACGATTGCTTCTTGCTCTGACATGAGAACACACAGTCACCAAGCATGAGGGCATATCCAGTAAAGGATTTCCTATCCGTTGAGTCGCCACCCCAATAAGTACGTCGACGTAGCCTACGACTCCTTTGCCGGTCCTCTCGTATTTGAGCTTTACGTTTATTGTTGAATTCAAATAATTAACACTTGTTTCGCTGCTGCCAGATGCTCGTTATGTGGGTCTTTATTTCGCTGCGAAAACTTGCATACCGAATGTAAGATATCAGGCCGTGTCGTGATAGCTATGTACATTAGCGATCCGATGAGCGATTGGTACTCGGTTTGGTCAAAAGGTTTGCATGCTTCATTATGGAACTGCACTTGAAAACCTGGTTGTATTGCTGCAAGAGTTGTGTAATGTGTTGCCGTTAGTTAATGAAAATGGTACGTCTTTCACCAACCCTTTCCACCTCCATGCCCAAAAAATGACTAATAGGGCCTTTGTCGACTATCTGGAATGAATTAAAAATTTTTTGTTTGATATTATTAAGCTGGACTTTATCCGAACTGGCCACTAATATGTCATCCACATATACAGTCACGATGTTAATATGTTGTCTTCATTCCTTGTGTATACACATGGTTCACTTTTGCATGGTGTGAAACCAATTTTTTGAGTATCGTGTCCAGTGTCATGTTCCACATTCTACCGGACTGATTTTGCCCGTATAATGATTTCTTCAGCTTCAGGACTTTTTTGCCAGGGACTTCAAACATTTTCGGTTGTTTCATATAAACGTCATCAATTAGTTGACCATTTAAGTATGCTGTTGACACGTCCAGCTGATGCACGTACAACTCCATCTCCGCTGCCAACGCCAATACCATTCGAATTGTAGGGTATCTTGCAGGTGAAAACGTCTCCTCCTAGTTTAAACCAAATGTTTGTGAACAGCCTTTGGCAACTAGCCTTGCTTTATACCGCTCGATTTCGCCTTTGCTGTTCCTTTTCAGTGTAAATACACAACGATTTCCAATGGCCTTGTGATTACGAGGAGGTTCCACAAGCTCCCACGTATCATTTTCGATTAGTGCATTAAATTCATTTTGCATTGCGTTCCTCCACTCATCTGCTTGCTTGCCAGACAATGCCTCTTCGACCGTTTGTGGCTCCACGACGGTACTCCTCATTAAATTCACGGTATTGTATTGTTTTTTAAGTCTGCCCCGTAATCCTGTCTTAACCTTTCTTGGACGACTTGGTCCTCGTCTCGGTTTAACCTCATTGCTGCCCTCTTCAGCTGAATCTGACACGACATCCTCAGTCCCGATTGCCTTTTCATCTGTTATGTCATCTAAAATTTGGTCGTATTCATTTTTGGGAGTGTCGTTTCCCAAATTTCTTCTTTGTGGTTAACAGATTCGGCGGCATCTGGAGGGTTAGTGCTTTTACTAGGCTCAATGCTAATACAGCACGGCTAATGATGATATTGTTGCTGCTTTTATCAAATAATCGATAAGCCTTCGACCTATCATCGTAGCCAACCATTATGAGTTCTCTCCCCTTTGCGAGGAACTTCTTATGCTGAGTCTTGTCCAGTGCGACAGCTAAACAGCCAAATATTCTGAAATAACTTACGACAGGCTTGTTTCCATTCCAGGCTTCGTAAGGCGTCATATTGACTAAAGCACTTGTAGGTGACAGGTTTCTGATATATGCTGCTGTATGTACTGCTTCAGCCCAACATTTTTCAGGTAAATCTGCGTTTGTCAGCATACAGCAAGCCATTTCCACCGGCGCTCGGTTGAACCTCTCAGCAATTCCATTATGTTGGGGAGTATGGGGAACGGATGATTGAAGAACAATACCATTATCTTTTAGATACTTATCAAATTCCTTATTAATGTATTCCGTGCCATTATCGGTGCGCAGAATTTTTATTTTGCAACCTGTTTTTCTCTCAGCCCTGTTTTTGTAAGTTTTAAATACGTTTAAAGCTTCATTTTTCTGCTTCATAAAATAAACATTTACAAAACGCGTTTTGTCGTCGATCATCGTAATAAAATACCGCGAGCCCCTCCACGATTTTACATTTATTGGACCACATAGTCACTGTGAATTAGTTGTAGGTTTTTAATGTTTTGGTTTCAGATGCTTTAAACGGTTTTACGCTGCACTTGCTGTGTGCAAGCTGCTGTGCTTGCTTCGGCAGCATATATATTTGAGTTGATTTCGTATGATTTATTTATTTGATATTTGATTTATTTGATTTGAAACCTTTATTCTCGATCACACTACCAGTTAGCTGCGTTGCTATTACATTTCCAAATGTTTTCGTTTGGTGGTGGGATCCCCTTAATTCTTCAGAGGTGGTGGGAGGTCACCACGTTTTAAAAAAAAAAAAACAAACGATACAATCAATTGGTTTGCACGTTGTGCTAAACTTTAAACCACGCACTAGTTCTTTTTTTTTAAGCTCCACTAGGTATTTTAAATTTAAGTGTCCACATCTCTTGTGCCCCTTAAATAATTCTTCATAAGAGTTTTCAGCATGGTAAAATTTACCCGTTAGTTCAAGTTCACACATAAATAAATCACCCAATTGTTTAGCAAATAATATTTTATGATCATTTTCATTGAACACATAAGCTATGCCTTTCTCAAACACTATTTTGCACCCACGGTTCATCGCTTTGCTCACTGAAATAAAGTTGCATTGAAGTTTCGGTACAAATAAAACATATTTCAGCTTAATAGTGTACATTTTTGATTAAATTAAAACATCATGCTTCTATATACTCATTTCCAGCAAACAAAATTTTGCTATTGTACTGTTCCAACTGTACGGAAAGCTCACGCACTCCACACATGTGTGACGTTGCTCCACTGTCAAAACACCACTTGGTTTTATATACCGTTGTTCTCTCATTTGCGTTGAAGATTGCGAAAGAAAGACTTAGCTCTTCTAGTCTCTTCTTGCTCTGCTCCTCTCGATCCGTTAATTGCGCTTAAAACTTTTTCGTCTCTCTTATTTCGGCAATCTGCTGCGTGATGTCCCCTGCGACTACAATTATAACACTTGAAATTACCGTTTTTCTCCCTACGCTTTTGTTTCTGTCGGCGCCGTTATTCTTGCTGTAATTCACACCTTCCGAATTTTTATGCATTTCATTGTTGTTTTGCCGAGCAACAAATGCTTGTCCCGTTTCTTCCGAATTTAACAAGTCATTACTTTTTCTGGTTCACTCTCCTCGATAAGTTTCACTTTGTGGGAATTCGACTGTGGCAAATCGTCGCGAGATTCTAATGAAATCCGAAATATATAGATGCATATTGTCACCTTCAGTCATTCGCATGTGAATCAATTTTTTGAATAGTGACACCTTATTCACAGTTCCAGATGGTTGATGGATTTCCTTTAGTGCTACCCAAGCTCCTAAGGCAGTGCGACACTTTTTGATATCTTTAATTTGGCTGTGTTTGACAGACAACGTTAAAACAGCCAACGCCTTCTCGTTAGCCGAAGTCCATGCAGCACTCGATTAAACTTCATCTGCTGGTGACTTAGGATTGTCTATTATTGACCACAGCTTTGATGGACCAACACGCTTCTCATTTGAACACACTACGTGTAATTGGCCTCATCCAATTTTTCTATATTATATAGCGCACTCATATTCACTTTTTTTTTTTTTAAATTTATTTTTATACTTTAACCCTGGACCTAGATTCTGGGCCCATAACATGTTGAGGAATTATTTGACTTGCTAGGTAAGAAAGAATACAACGTACGTATTCCTCAAGCGCCAGAATAGAAGAGAGCACTTTAATCAGTTCAATTCAGATTTTACATTAAAAGTAGTTAACATTAGTGCATGTCTAAACAGAGTCATATTATTACTTATGTTATTAACATTACATTTAACTCATTATATTTTAACAGTAACAATTAAGGAAAGTAGAGTTATTATAAAAATAGTAAAAAGTACCCCACGCACTTCAATTTCAAGTAAGTGCGCGTGGATTAACAGCTGCAAGATGAATCGATTTCAAGGAAGTGTTATTCTTATCAAATTGCCACAAGCCAGATTTAGGTGAGGTGATGAGAAAACAAAAGGATAGCACAACGAAAAGAGTATAATGACCTCTGGCTATAAGCGCTTATAATCGGTTGATGGGAGATATCGACCTCGCTGACCAGAAAGCAGCCATATATGATATGAACAGAAAGTCAACCAAGTGGTGGAAAACAGAATTTTTCAAAATTTAAATGTTTTGTTGTAATGCGAATGTTGTAAATTCATGGATCACATATATGGGGTACCGTCAATGTAGGTGCCTTTGATAGAATTTATGGCTCCATTGCATTATGGGTAATTTGACAGCTTTTTGTGTGATAAATTAAAAAATCAACGGGTTTTTGCGTTAGCTGCTACATACCACTAGACAATGTTCTGTAAAAAAGTGGTCGTGGCACCTAACCCTGGCCTTAGAAAACACAGGGCAAAAGTCCTAAAATTTTTTATGCCTGAAAATATCAATAAAAAAATATAGGATACCCTTCAAGGAATACATTTTACATAATTAAATAGCCTATATTAAAGAAAGCTTTGCTACTTAATGCAGTTCGTTATTTTGTATGAAGTTAAAGATATCTCAATAAAAAAGTAATGCATACCCCGCAGGCATAACATTTTTAATTCTTTTTTATTTATTTTTTTTTGTAAATATTTATTTACACTTTTTACAAATTTATCTTAATCTAGTGAACTACTATTTTATTGGCAGCTTAAGCTAATTATATGTAAAAACTTTTTTTTTTATATAATTAAATTATAACATTTAACGCAGTAAACTGCATAACACATTTATCGGATTTAAAGAATAATGACGTGACAAAAAAAAATTTTTAAATAAAATAAAATTTGACTTATACTAAATTAAATATTAAAAATATATGTTAAGAGAGGACTCTGTCAGGAAGATCCTCTGGATGGCATCGTTTTAATCTTCTTATCCTAGCTCTTAGCCTTTCTCCCGTAAGACGCTAGGCTAGTGCGTTCGGATGAGAACTAAGCAGATCCAAATATTTTTTGGCTTTTCTTTGAAGCACGTCACCGACTTTACCGACCCCTAAGTCCCAACCAATATCTCATGTACGCATGTATGGAGCATTGCAGATTCTCTTTAATATTTTACTTTGAATCAATCGTATTTTATTTAAGTAGGTTTTGGCGGCAATTCCGTACACCTGCATCGCATACTTCCCGATCGGGCTCAATATAATTTTGTACATAGCTACTTTGTTGGCTAGAGGTTTTTGAGGTAAAATAGCCACACCATTTTCTTGGCTTTGGACTTCTTTGTAGTATGACTTCTAAAAGTGAGCATTCTGTCTAATAAGACTCCAATGTATATGATATATGTGTATATATGTGCTGATTCGTGTTTGATTGGAGAACCCAGCATTGAAATGGCTGGACAAGTCGCTGATCTGGTAGTAAATGTGACAGTTGCAAATATTTTTAAATTTATGCCAATTCCACCTATTGGCCCACATCTCAAAACTGTGTACATACTCCTGGAGCGCACTTGCAACATCGCTAATAACACGGCTTCTAGTCAGTACAGCTGTGTCATCGGCGTATGTGGCTATAGGAACGTTGTTCCTGTCTACAGAAGACATAGAGTTAGGTGTTGGCATGTCTGCTGTATCCAGCGCAGATTTGTCTTTTAGTAGGTTTGGTGCCATCAACAACCACATAGAAGGACCTATTGTTTAGGTAACGGCTTACAAGCTGAAACAGCTGTGGAGTAAGCGACCATTTCAGCTTGTATTTTAGACCATAGTGCCACACTCTGCCGAAAGCTTGTTGGATATCCATGAATATTGCCACCGCGTAGTCTTTGTGTTCCATGACTTCTAGTACGAAGTTGACCACACGGTGGAGCTGCTATGGATTACCGTGACTCTTACGGAATCGAAACTGCCATTTAGGAATCAGGTGTGCCAAGGTAGTAAGCTGCAGGATGCGATTTAACAATACCCCCTCCCCCAAAAAAATCTTGCCGAGGACAGGTAAGGGACTGATGGGTCTAAATGCGTCCACTTCAGATGGCTGTATCGTAATTAGGGCCGACTTCCAGACCTCTGGGAAATGATATATCCTCAAAATGCTATTGAACAGCAATAAAATTAAGAGTACCACCCTTTTTGGAAGCGATTTAAAGGCATTGTTATCAAGGAGGTCCTCGCCAGCCTATTGTTTACCATTTAACTGCTTGATTTGTAGCCTGATCTCTTGCAACGTCACTGGATTTACACGAATGGACATTTGGAATGGTGTCTCTAGGCTTAATTTTGTGTGTCTTTTCATGAAGTTCGACGTCAGATCTAGCGGAGTAAACCTCTCCACCAAACTATCCATAAAGGCCTCGGCCTTCTACTGACTGGAGAAACACCAGTCAGCTCTTGAATCCTTAATGGGGCCTTCGGTATAATTTGCCTTTTGCGACAGATTGTAAACTTCCACAGGGCATGGTTGGTGGTTTCGTCTGGGCTTACGTTATTCAGCATGGTGTTAGTTTGTACTTGCCGATCCCTAGCAAGCACCGTTTGCAGTCGATTAGACAGTCTCATAAAAATTTGGAGCACACGATTCTCTCCCATCCTGGCTTATCCTTTTCTGACTTTTCGTGCAGTGCAGTAGGGCAGCAGCTGTTGGAGTCAGATGAGTTGTATGTCGTTGGTTTGTTGACTGTGCAATTTTTGAAGAAGCGCAAGCAACGGCTTGATTGATGTTGAGCATCAAGATAGATGCAGCATGTTCTATATCTTCTGGATTGTTTATTTCCAAATTCAGGTTTAAATTTCTGTTCAACTCAGCTTTAAAAGTATGGATAGAAGAGCCAGGTGGAAGCAGTCGTTGTCTTTTAGGCTTGATTTATGCTGTCCGAGGCAACGCAGCTACGACTGGCAAATGGTCTGAGGAAAGTTCAAAACTTAATTCAACAGTAAGCCTATTTCTTGCAATTCCGTTTATAATAAAGAAGTCCAAGGCAGTTGGGGTTAGCTGAGAGTTTTACGAATAGAAAGTTGATTCACCAGTTTCTAGAATCTGACATGAATTGTAAATTATGACCTCTTACAGTCGCCTTCCTCGAACGCATGATCTTAAATTGCCCCACCATGAATGCTTCGCTTTAAAATAATCTCCGGCGATGAAACGGCCTCCCAAGTAATTTATTAATTTTTCAAGTCCAACCTTTGTGCACGGAACATTGGGAGAAAGGTACAAGGCAGCAACTGTAACGTATCCACCATTCCTCAGCACATTCACGCTCGCAATTTGTACGTTCATGCGCGTGATTGGCTCATTTTGAAAGTGCATAATGCTAACTCGAATTATAACAGCAGTACCGCCTCTACGCTGCCACTAGTATGATTTGCATAATAAATGTCGTAGCCAGGTATATATATCTTCTTTCCAGGTCATAAATGTGTTTTTGTTAACAGCATAATGTCCATAGAGTTTGCATTGAGGAAAAGTCGAAGCTCTTCTTCGTTCTTGGCGATACTTCGCGGGTCCCATAATGCGATTTTGGTTTTGATAATTTTGATAATGGTTTTTGCACCAATTCGCGGAAAGCTTGGTTAGCTTCCATCGAATCTTGGAATAATAAATAAATTTGGTCCATTGTCTTATTAATATCTTGAATAGCTTTTTCTAAGACACTAAACTTCTTGAAGAGACCTTGGTCTTCGCCAATATCATTTTTCAGCATACGAAAAGCCATTTTTACCTACAGCTTCAAGGTTGAACTCCAATTTGAAACTCTCTATGTTGTTATGCATGGTACCCCGAAGACCTTCACTAGGTAACCTTACCGCTGGCTTTAACTTTTTTGCCAAGTCAATTCTTACTTCGACACAGTTGGCACACATGTTGCTGTCACTCGAACGTAACTGACAAGAAGCTGAATCAGTAGGGTGTTCGCCTGAACATTTACCGCAAACTGGCCTTTTAAGGCAGTAGTTACAAATATATCCAAAATCTTGACATCTGTAGCACTGCACCAGCTCTTTGTTACTGTTTGCCCTCATAATGGCAACTCTGTGTCTACCAATTTGATTAAATTTTAATTCCTCCACCGAATTGGGAGACTGTTTACTATTGACGTAGAATATATTTTTACTGGTTTTGCCATTGGACTTTGCTTCTAGCGTCAAACCAGTGAAGTAAAGTTATAAAGGAAAAAAAAATATATATATATAATTACATAAATTTTCATAACATTGTTTAATAAATTATTAAAAAGAAATATTTTAATTCCGCGGAATCTGTGGAAAGCGCTTATTTGTTGTCTTCTCCGATCTGCACTGCTGGTCGCTCCTACATGAGTGACCAGGCGGACCACAGTGCCATAGCCATCAAAAAACATAGCCTTTCTTCCATTGACATCATGCCTGCTTTTTCGAACAAAGCTGGTGCTCCATTGTTGGAGTGGTTTTCGTCGCCCTCATCAAGTAACTGCATAAAAAAGAAGCGTAAACCAAGTTCGTCAAAACGGACAAGTATTAAAAAAGTTAGCAGAAAACAAGTTTTGGATGCAAATCGATTCGCACCACTTAGTAGCGATTCCGACGCTTCTGACATGGAGCTTTCTTTTGAAGAAGTGTGTACCAATAAGAGCAAACCTTCTCTGGAAACTGTAAACGCCACTGAAACCGCTCCTTCGTCCAGTCGGCCAGAGACCACTACTCAAAATCCTATGATAAATAACCGAACTGATTCAAGGATTCATAACAAATCTCCGAAGCCACCACCCATTTTCATTGTCGGCATCACAAACATTAACGGTTTGTTAGCCAACCTTGACACTGTAACCGATCCCGAATCATACATGCTGAAAGCATCTCCTAAAGAGGGTCTGAGAATCCTGCCCTCCACCAGTGATGCCTATCGTAGTATTATACGCCAACTTGAGCTGCAAAACATTACGTTCCATTCGTATCAGTTAAAAGATGAAAGAGCATACAGAATTGTTATTCGCGGCCTCCACCACTCAACCCTCGTCGAGAACATTAAACGAGAACTTGCTGACAAAGGTCATTCTGTACGCAACGTGCACAACCCAAAAAGCAGAACTGATGGTCATCCGCTCAACCTGTTTTTTGTGGACCTTGAGCCCAACGCCAGCAACAAAGGGGCTTTTGATATAACGAGGCTTTGCCGTCAAATAGTTAAAATCGAGCCGCCTCATCCGTTCAAAGATGTACCTCAATGCCATCGCTGCCAGGAGTTCTCGCATACTAAGAGGTACTGTCGCAAACAATTTAAGTGCGTCAAATGTGGCGAAGCTCACGCCACAACTTCTTGCACCAAAACACCTGATAAGCCACCTAAATGCGCACTTTGCGGCGAGGAGCACACTGCGAATTATAAAGGCTGCATTAAATACAAGGAAGCCATTGCCAGGAGAGTCCCGGCAAGACGCCCTGCACCAAGTGCCTCTCAACACCATCAGATACCTGGCCACAATTCTGTGCCTAACAATATTGTTGACGGGGTGTCGTACGCTGATGTATTTAAGAAATCGGTGTATCACCAACCGGCTCAACAGAAACTCCTACGTGAGCAGCAGAAGCTACGTCAGCAACAGCAAAAATCAGTCCAACTACCTATTCAACCTCAATCCGAGCCACAACAGTTACCAAGCAAGACATCTCTACCTAAGAGTCGTCAAAAGTCTCTTCCGTTATCAAGTCAACGTCAAATCGCATTCCCTCACCCTGTTGGAAATAATGTTTCGAATTGTCATAATTATCCCTCGCTCAGCATAGATAATACCCAATCACTCTCATCTCCTGATCAGGTCGACCAATTATCGGTTGTGGTCTCCCGCCTGGACAGTCTCAACGAGAAATTTGGTCACCTGATTGAGATGCAGGCCAAGATGATGGAGATGCTCGCCGCCTTATTGTCTAAAAAATGAGCAGACCACACATGAACCTCGCCATATGGAACGCTGACGGCGTCCTTAATCACAGAAATGAGTTAGAAGTGTTCATGGCGGTCAACTTGATTGATGTCATGCTTATTTCCGAAACGCATTTCTGCACTAGAACATACTTCAAAATTCAGGGATATGAAATCTATTCTGCTAATCATCCGGATGATAACCGTATGCGAGGGGGCGCCGCTTTACTCATCCGGTCATCTTTACGCCACCATCCGCTGGAAACCATTCGGTCTGACTCAATTCAAAGTGTCTCTGTCAGTATTCACACAACTCAAGGCATCCTGGTCATCGCAGCCATTTATTGCCCTCCAGGACCCCAAATATCAGAGCAGCAGTTCAACACCTTCTTCAATCAACTCGGACCTAAATTCTTAGTTGGAGGGGATTGGAATGCCAAACATCGACTTTGGGGGTCCAGACTTGCTACCCCAAGAGGTAATCAACTTCACAGGAGTATAATAAACTCTTCCAGAGAGGTTCTCGCAACCGGAGCACCCACCCTTTACCCATACGATTCCTCAAGGTCGCCCGACGCAGTAGACTTTGCTATATACAATGGCATTCATCCAACAGCTCTGGACATTGCGGAGTCATCTGACCTTAGCTCAGACCACATCCCACTATTTATTAAACTTGGATTGATTCCAGATAACATCGTATGCCGGTCCAGACTGCTCCCTACCCACGCTAACATAACGGTCTTCCATCAGTGTCTAAACGAAAGGATCAACCTCAATATGGAAATAAATTCGGACAAGGATATAGATGATTCGGTTGACTTGTTCACCAAGAACATTCATGAGTCCGCCGAATTAGCCTCTTCATACCAATTCCCTTGTTCACCCAACCCTCCTCAGGCTCTCTTAAAACCTGAGGTTCTGGAGTTGGTGAGATATAAACGCAGGCTACGACGTCGCTATATGAGATCACGGAACGAATTTGACAAGGCTGCATGTAGGAGAGCTGCCCGAGAACTGAAAAATGTAATGCAAGCTGTGCGATCGGAGCATTTCAACAATCTGTTGGCTAATGCGGATCCAATGAAAAAGTCTGGCTTCAATCTATGGCGTGCCACCAAGTGCATCAAACAACAGCCTCACAGGCATGCTCCAATCCATGGGCCTCTAAATCAGTGGCTGCGTACGGAGACCGAGAAAGCAGAAGCATTTGCTAATGAGTTGGAGAGCCGGTTCACGCCTTTTAGCCTGGCTGACCCTGGTGACGTTGAGGAAACAAATGAAGTCCTATAGAGATGTATATTAGATCATAGTCCAACTAAACATGTCACCCCTGAAGAGGTTGTGACTCAAATTCAGAGACTGAAATCTAAGAAGAGCCCCGGACATGACCATATTGACAACAGGGTGGTGAAAGCACTCCCTTGGAAGGGAGTGTTGTTCCTGACGTTGCTGTTCAACAGCATGCTGCGGATCTGCCATTTTCCCACACAGTGGAAGTGTGCAATGATATCCATGATACCTAAACTTGGTACTCCGGAGAACTGTGTCACATCATATAGGCCCATAAGCCTGCTTCCAACGTTTTCAAAGATTTTTGAAAGATTGTTTTTGAGTAGATTGTTGGCAGTACGGGGTGTTCAAGAAGCCATTCCTGATCACCAATTTGGATTTAGATCACAGCATGGCACTCCCGAACAACTGCATCGAGTCGTTAATCACATACTTACTGCATTTGAGTTGAAACAGTATTCCTCTGCAGTCTTCCTAGATGTCAAACAAGCATTCGATAGGGTATGGATCGATGGACTTCTGCATAAATTAAAATTACTCCTGCCTGGCAATCAGTTTTTACTAATTCGAAGCTTTCTTCAACGACGAACCTTCTCTGTGGCGGTAAGAGACAAAATTTCCACCTTCAGGCACATGAGAGCCGGTGTCCCGCAGGGGAGTGTCTTAGCTCCGATCCTCTACTCCTTATATACCTCTGATATGCCTACAACTAGAGATGAGCATTCGATTATTGCTACTTACGCGGACGATACGGCAGTTATTTTCAACTCTGCCTCTCTGAACGAAGCTGCGGAGAAATTGTCCAGCTACCTGGATAGATTCCACTCATGGGCCAGGCGTTGGAATATAGCCATAAACTCTGAGAAATCAGCTCACTGTACCTTCACATTAAGGCAAGGCGTCTGTCCGGTTGTGACTTACAACACAAGAATCATTCCGCAAATGGAGCAAATCCGGTATCTCGGTTTGATCCTGGATAAGCGTCTTACCTGGCGTGCACACATTAAGGTAGTTACAGCGCGCTGCTATCAAAAGCTCAAGAAACTGGGGTGGCTCCTCCGCCCATCGAATAAGTTATCTTTAACTAATAAAAGGCTCATCTATCTGCAAGTAGTGGCACCTGCTTGGCGCTACGCCATACAAATTTGGGGCACTACTGCTGCCTACAACATCAGAAGAGTGCAGGCGTGTCAGAGCAAGGCTCTCAGAAGATTTGTGGGCGCCCCTTGGTACGTCCGCAACTCCACGCTGCATAGGGATCTTGCCGTGCCAACTGTTATGGAGGTGATTAATTCTCACAGCTGCCGCTATCACTACAGAGTTTTGTCGCACCCAAATCCTCTAGCTTTCTCCCTCACCCGTATCTCAACAAGGCGTAGACTGAAGAGGCTGCACCCACATGATCTCCCTCTAAGAAGGATACAGCCTTCTATAATTAATTAAGTTAGTATAAGTCAAATTTTTTATTTTTATTGTCACGTCATTATTTTTTAAATCCGGCAAATGTTTTATGCAGTTTACTGCGTTTAATGTTATAATTAAATTTAAAATAAAAAAAAAAAAAAAAATAAAGGTTTTGCCATTGTTTTTTACATCACTATCTTCCTCTTTGGTAGGGATATTAAGCCAATCAGGTTTTCTTGGGCAATACATATTGAGCACCTCAAACCTTCTGTCGGAGAAGGTACTCTCAATCAAACCCTTGGGAACATTTAGGTGTATATCTTTCAACACCAATCTGAAGGGTTTGTTTTCCCTCAGTGAGTGATGCCAAAACTCACAGTTTCGCTGCGTTAATATGTTTACCACAGCTCTAAAAGTTTCAGCATTTTTGGCATATATTCTAGATATGCCAGAGTTAGATGTGCGGTAAGCATTCGCCAGTATAATTGAGTTAAGTACTCTCTTAAGTTCATCCAACTTGTTAACTTGAAGCACGCAAATAGCTGGTGGTTTGAAGTTTGCGGTTCCATGCTGCAAGCTGAACGGGACACTATCTTGCCCAGAATCTTGGCGATTATTTAAGTCGTGTAACTCCATTAAAGCATCAGCCTCTCAGAAAAAGCTGAAAAGCGATTAATGCAAGTTGTCTCCACTGATGTGGAGTCAGTGGTTTGAGCTTTTCAGCTACTAATCACGGTTTTTGTTGGTAGTTTATTTTTCAAAATTGTTTTCGAAGCTTTAATTGCGCCTTTCTGCTTCCTACGAATTTGTGGCTATTGGAAAGTGCAGTCTTTAGCTAAAGCTGCAGCTGTTGCTACACTTATTTTAGATATAGCTTGCGATAGTCTAACGCTCAAAACAATAGTCTTCGTCAATCAACAAATAAAAATATTTGATAAACAGTTTGTGAATCCTGGATACCGGTCGCTGGTGCCACGAGGGCCTTAGCCTTGCCCAAAGGGAAAGATAACGCTAACACGCAGTGCACTCACTAATTATTGTATTTGCATAAGCTAAAACCGATACCACTATCACGATGTCTAAAAATAAATCGTGCTCGTGAACCGTCACAAGGTGGGCGAAAACAAATTATGCACTTACAAGAAGAATTTAATTAAAGAATTTGCGCGAAAGACAACCTTCACTGAATGCAGACACGAGACTAACATTTTTCGTATTGCAAAGGTTTTCATTTGGAGCCAATGTTATCAAAGTAAGTGTTTTGAATACAACATTTAAGCAAGTTATTTATTTTAGCAATATACTTCAAATTTATCAAGCTCACCGCACCATCTTCAAACAAGGTTTGCAGGGGGTTTTGTATGAAAACAAGAACATATTTTTGTTCATGAGCTCGTTAAAAGAATAGGTTTTAGCCACTTCTGTATTGATAGAGAAACTGTTGAATTTTTTTGTTTTTACAATCCTATCTTACAGCACAGTATTGCTCTTTTGCGAAACGATTATTAGTAGCGCTTAGGCTTTCGAAATGGTTCTGACATTATTTTGCGGGTCATTTTCACTTTTCCGGACATATTATCAGTAACTTACCGCCCTATTCTATGCACTCTATTTATAAAATTCATTTTAGTTGAATAGTTAAAAGCTTTTGTCATTTTTTTTACTCTGGCTCACATGGAAAGCTCCACTATTAAATAACATCTGTTTTTCGTAATAGTCCAAAAATATCATACCACAGCGGCGAGTAAGTATTTTATGCTTGAAGAAACCTCACTTCTCCTTGTTTCACCATGCAAATCAGTTCTGAAATTGTTTGGTTTGCGCGGGAGACCGACGGTTGGCTCATTGCACCCACATGGTTCTTTCCTACGCACTTTTAGTATGACCCATTTGCGTAGAAATATAAAGCCGCCATGAAATGAAACTCAAATGGAATTTTTGACTTTCCATTATCCCGCGGCTTCAATTTCTCTATTAATAGGTGGCACAATATGTTAGAGAGTCGATAGTTTCTCTCAAAAACATTGGCCGATATTGAAAAATTATCACTATTATCACGCAATGATTTCAAGACACTTCTATTAAAAAATTTTCTTCATTTTCCAAAAATTTAGCTAAAAGGCAGTAAATCACGTTGATATTAATTTCGTCAGTGTTTATAGCATAGAGAACTTATTCATATAGAGTTCACATTTCTCCCTTAAAAAAATGGCCGGAGAGACTTTTAAGAAACGATTGGGTTATGTTAAATTTTCAGCAGTTGTACAGATTTCTGGTCTGTTCAACTATGTAGCGTAAAATATTTTGTTGGTTTTCTTAAGCAATGGAATGATAAGAAAATTATAAAACACAAGGAAGACATAATAAAAACAAAAATCATAGACAATGTCTTCTTTCTTTGATTTTTTTGTTTGTAGTTTTTTTTATTTGGAAGGTTAGAGTATATTTTCTTTAATTTATGAAATCGTTCTTTAACAAACGAAATCGAGCCATATCTGCCTTGTATTTTGCCTTCATTCATTTATATGAATGAAATGAAAATATCAGGCGTCCAGCAAAAAAAGTATGCATGATCACAAAGCAAAATCATACAAAAATATTTCGGTTGATACAATAGAAACAAATACAATCTTATACACGCACTATACCTACAAAACACACTCAAAATAATCACACCTTGCACGCAAGGGCGAAAAAGAAAACCAACACAATCTCATACAAGCACTATACCTACACAACACACACAAAATTATCACACTTTGCACGCAAGGGCGAAAAAGAAAACCAACACAATCTCATACACGCACTATACCTACACAACAACGTCACTCACACAATGGCAAGTTTTGATTTTTGACTTCAACTTCTTGAAGACAGTTTTCGGTTGTGGCAGAAAACAAAATCCATTTCAAGAGCAAGTACAGTGAATGCGCATTTATTGAACAGCCAAAGAAAACCAAGTGAAATTTCCAACTACCGTCGAATTTTCGTCAATCTTTTATAAGTCGAATATGTCCATGACTCGAATTGAGTACGTTTATAGTGAAAAATCAATACAATATGTCTTCCATAACTCGAATATCTTCATGATTTGAACTTTTGTGATGCATTATGGTGATTCGAGATTTGGAAGTTTGACTGAGAAAAACGCACAGTCCGTAAAGTTCGAGTCTAGATTGCGCAAAGAAAATTTCGTCACCCTTACTTTGTGTTGTGTTTTTTCCTCTTCTTCCCTTGTGATCGGCAATGAAGAAAAAAACAAATGGTCTAGACTTTGTTGTTTCGTGAGCGTAACAAAGAAGAGGAATTTTTATTCCCGCACGCGCTCCACTCCACAAAACAGTCATGAAGTCAATTTTCGATTGTAGTACCAAATTTATCAGAGGTCAGGCCCCGAGCTCGTGTTTCGTTGTTAAGTTCAAGTTTGCGTGTACGCAAAAAGTATACATATTCACGCAGGCATATCTTTTTTCTTTGTCTTCCCTTATGTTCGTCAAATAAGGAAAAAACAAATGTCACACGCTTTGTTGTTGGGCGGTCAAAGGCAAATTTTATTTCTTTGTCTTTCTTGTATTCGCAGTAGCGCAGCTGGTTTGATATCGTTTTCACATGGGACACTTGCAGTTGCTTGCTGTTTTTTCTGTTTGTTTGCTAGTCAAGGTAGAATTAGCTGTATTCAACTTGGATTTTTGGACATACCTAGCGCAAAATATGCATTTTAAATCAATTTTACTTATTTATTGTGTTATTTATTTCTTTACTAACAGCCCGAACGAATAATGTTTTTTATTCATTAAAAGTCCCACCAAAACCAATACAAGTAGGTGGTGGGAATTGCACTAACAAAATTCATGTTCCTCATTCATAAAAAAAACGCGTCAAACCTATACATGTTCCTTTTCCGCTATCATTCCCACAACAATATCAATATAATCAAAATTAAAATGGGTGACGGCAATCAAAACAAACAAAAGGAAGGTGACATACAGAAATTCCTTTCACGCCAATTCGCGCCAAGAATTCGCTTTCAGTAATAAGCAGAATGACGTTGCTACACAGCGACCTGCGCTGCTACTTCGATGTTAATAGCAGACAAATAACATAAGCCAATGTCTTCTTAAGATTTGGAAAAAGCTCCAAAAGCTCGTGAGAGAAATGGGAACTCTATATGAATTAATACTCTTTGGTGTCAACATTCGATCTTAAGTCGTTGTGCTTTTTTGCACAGTGTGTTGATACTCATAAATAAATTTTGAAAATCAATTTTAAAAATTTTCACTTTCAAGTTCATTATTATTATTATTATATTTATTTTTTTTATTTTTGCTTATTTATTATTTATTTGATATATTAATTAATATTTAAGCTTTTATAAATTTATCCAAAAAAAAAAAAAATAAAACTTTATTTATTCTTTTATTTATTTTTGAAATTTATTTCTTTTTTTATTTATATCCATTTCATTTATTCATATTATGCTATCTTATTTGTCTTATTTTGCTTTCATTTTATTTATATTTTGTTATCTACGGTTTTAATATTTTGTGTAAAATGAGTTGCTGTAGTCGGGCTTGCACCAACAAAGACAACTTTAATAAAGATAAGCTTAGAGGGGTCTCTTGTTGGATGTGCGATAGCATTGCCCACCTCAAGTGTGCTGGGTTGACTGGTCGTGACCATGACCGACTTTACGGTACGGCTAATTCTGCATCTGGTGGCATCAGGTGGTCTTGCCCCACCTGCTTCAAACGCCAGGGAGACTTCTCAATGATGTACCACCGTATGCGAAATAAATACAAACTTAAAAAACTATTCACTAAGCTCGCCTCAGAGTTTGATGCTGGGGCAAAAATGTTTATGGAGTACTCTTTTGACTCGATTCCAATGGCTAATCCAGTACAACTGCCGCCATTATCCCCTCAGAATCTTGCGCCTACCACAGCGCCACTTATTTATTTTTCGTCTCCTCAACCTGTTTGTTGTCATTTCCCACCAACTTGTTCTACTGCTTCCAAACCTTTACCCACTTACTCTTCTGAACTTTCTTCCATATCTGCCCAATTGTCCCATCCCCCTCTGAATCCAGTAGGTCCTTCAAACATTATCCCCTCTACTACTACTTCATCTGTTTCTTTCAACTTTCCCCCCACTTCTTATTTGTCTTCCTCTATTCCATGTCCTAATACTGTGACTTCAGCTTCAACTTCTCCAACTTTTTCTCCTTCTTCCCATCCTTTACCCACTTATTCTTCTATACTTTCTTCTATATCTACCCAATCGTCCCATCCCGTACCAAATCCAGTAGCTCTTCCTACCATTACCCCATCTACTATTTCTTCATCTGTTGCTTTTAACTTTCCTTCCACTACTTCTTTATCATGATATGGAAGTATTTTCTGTCATTTGTCGCGCTAATTTCTGGCCTGCACATATGGTGGTCCATGAGTTTATTCCCAGGAAAAAAACTAGGCCTTTGCAGGTAACCTTACTAGTCACTGCTTCAGCTTCATCTTCCAAAAAAATCATCTTCCATATCTCCAAAAAAAAGATATGAAAAAAGCATCTGGAAATACCATACATTAAACTCCACTTAACAAAAACATAAACTACACAGACTTTTGTAATAAATACCTTTTTAACACGCTTTTCGAAATAAAAAAAATTATTTAAAGTAAAATAATTATATAAATTATAATAAAAATATTAATTGAGTTCGTATGTGTTTCACTACTAATTTAGAAATTTAAAAATTTACCGCGACTTTTGCAAATGATAACAGTGTCGATTTTAGTGTCGGTTGATCGTTTAGGGGTTTAATTAATCATGGGAACAAATATGAATTAATGTAGTTTTTTTTTCGAAATGTTGTGATGTTTTCTCCGTTTTTACGGCAATTATCAATATAAAACAAAAGTATAAGATGTTTGAGACACATAAAGAGTCCGAAGTCCTTTCCCATATCCTGGGATACATAATCCCAATGAAGTTTTTCGGTGGGACAAATGGCTAAAGAAATAAAAAAATGCAATTGGCCAATTTAATTTTTTATAATAAATGAATATAAAGGAAATATTTATTGATGGAATGCTGCAAAACACTAGAAGGATAAAGCCTTATTGCATCTAGAGAATATGCATTTTGTTCTTTACCTTTTTTCAAAGAAAAGCAACAAACGCACCGACGTCGTAATGTGCTTTCAATCGTTAATTGATCGCCAATATCCAAAATATTTTTTTTTGGTGCTTAGAAGGCCTGACGCCGTTCCGATGAGTTTTTAGTCATTTCAAGTTATTTTTAAAAATCATATCGCTTAACATAAAATGTAAAAATATAAGCCTTACTTTGATTTTTAATAATGTTTTACATCGCCTATCCGACGAGGTTTTAGTCCTTTCAATTTGCTGCCTTCCTCTTCATCCAATGCACTATAGGAAATTTGACCGATTTTTTAAATAATATATCTCCACAGTCATTCTATTAGAAATACAGTCAAGCATAATGTTGCATACCAGAAATGCTGAATAAATGCAGCCCTGTCCAAATAATAGCCTCCAAACACAGCTGTTGTTGACAAAGGAAAAGTACTTAAGTGAGTGAATTTTTATGAACTTTCTTAAACAATTCTTATTTTGATTCACTTTACCGCAATGTGTGCTTCCATGCACTTTTTCCGCTATTTCCGTTTATTGCGTGAAGCAGTAAGCATAACTGCTCGTAAGGCAAGTCAAGTTTATCTGGTGGCGGTACTTAACCGCCCTATTCTGTGCACTTAATCAAATGAATAGATATATTTTGAAAGATTTTGATAAATTTTGATTGGCAGTAAGCGACAAAACATTTTTATGGGATATTTTGGGTGATTTTGCTCATTTAGAAAAGCTCTTTTCTCTATCTAATGCCGTTTTTTTAGCACCTCCTCATCAGGTCATATCAAAATATTTCGCACACCATAAACCAAAGAGTATTAATTCATATAGAGGTCACATTTCTCTCACGAGCTTTTTGAGCTTTTTTTCAAATAATTAGAAGACATTGGCTTATGGTATTTGTCTGCTATTATCAACGAAGTTGCAGCGCAGGCCGCTGTGTAGCAACGGCATTCTGCTTGTTACTGAAAGCGAATTCTTGGCGCGAATTGGCGTGAAAGGAATTTTTGTATGTCACCTTCCTTTTGTTTGTTTTGATTGCCGTCACCCATTTTAATTTTGATTATATTGATATTGTTGTGGTGGCATGATAGCGAAAAAGGAACATGTATTGTTTTGGCGCGATTTTTTAATGAATGAGGAAAAAGATTTTTTTTATTACAAATCCCACAATTACGTATTGATTTTGGTGGGACTTTTAATAAATGAGGCCCATTATTGATAACTAAAATTGATTTAAGATGCATATTTAGCGCTATGTTAAAAATTCGAAGTTGAATACAGCTAATTCTACCTTGACTACCAGACAAACAGAAAAAACAGCAAGCAACTGCAAGTGTCCCATGTGAAAACGATACGCAAATTTGAAGTCAAAACGAAACGCGCTCGGGGCCTGACAAGCGAAGATTGACTTGGCGGTTACGATGTGAAGTGGGGCGCGTGCGGGAATAAAAATTCCTCCTTTTTGCTACGCTCACGCAACAACAAAGTCTAGACCATTTGTCTCTTTCTTCATTGACGATCGAGGAAAGAACACAACACAAAGTAAGGGTGACGAAATTTGCTTTGCGCGACTGAGACTCCAACTTTGCGGACTGTGCGCATTGCTCATACAGTCAAACACCCAAATCTCGAATTACCATAATGCATAACAAAAGTTCGAGTTATGGCGATATTCAGGTTATGGAAGACATATTATATTGATTTTTCACTATAAACGTACTTAATTCGAGTCATGGAGATATTCCACTTATAAAAGTTCGACCTATGGAAATTCGACGATAGTTAAAAATTTCACTTGGGTTTCTTTGGCTTTTCAATAAATGCGCATTCACTGTACTTGCTCTTGAAATTAATTTCGTTTTCTGCCACAATCGAAAATTGTCTTCAAGAAGTTGAAGTCAAAAATCAAAACTTGCCATTGTGTGGGTGACCTTGTTGTGTAGGTGTGGTACGTGTATGGGATTGTGTTGGTTTTTATTGTCTCCTTTGCGTGCGAAATGTGAAAAGTTTGAGTGTGTTGTGTAAGTATAGTGTGTGTATAAGGTTGTGTTGGTCTTCTTTTTCTACCTTGCGTACAAAGTGTGATAATTTTGAGTGTGTTATGTAGGTATAGTGCGTGTATAAGATTGTATTGGTTTCTTATTGTGTATAGCACTGGGAATATTTTTGTACGATTTTGCTTTGTGATCATGCCTACTTTTTTGCTGGCCGCCTGGTATTTTCATTTCGTTCATATAAATAAATATAGGCAAAATACAAGGCTCGATTTCGTTTGTTAAAGAATGATTTCATAAATTAAAGAAAACTCCACACGATTTGCCTAATATTCTCGAACACCTTGCAAATAAAAAACTTTGAACAAAAAAATCAAAGAAAGAAGACAGTGTCTCTGATTTTTGTTTTTATTATGTTTTTCTTGTGTTTTTATAATTTTCTTATCATTCAATATTTTCCCCTTTTACGGCAGTCCGTCCATTTGCTTGTTTACCTTAAGCAAACCAACAGAATATTTTACCTCACATGGTTGAACAGACAAGAAATCTGTACAACTGCTTAAAATTTAACATAAGCCAATCGTTTCTTAAAAGTCTCTCCGGCTATTTTTTTAAGGGAGAAATGGGAACTCTTTATGAATAAGTTCTCTCTGGTTGACACTCTCAGCTAGACAGAAATAAAATTGGAAAGAGACAAGTGAGGTGAATTATTAGTTTTTATAAAAGACTTTCCAAGAGAGCAAAGAGGAAATACAGTTATTCAAAAATAAAAACTGCTTATCGAGAGCAAGAAGGAAACAGAAAAAGACTAAACTAGCAAAACCAATTTAAAGGGAGAAAAAAAGAGATTGAACTAAATATACAGGAAAGCCAATTTAAAGTGTTGTACTTGAAAAAATAATTAAACAATGTTAAGCACAATATCTATATTATATTATTTATATATATATATAAATAAAAGTAAAGATCGAAAACGACAATAGACAAATCAACTGCCAAATACTAGTCAAACTGAGGAGCAGATGTAAAACAAACACGTCTGTTAAGCACAAACCCAACAATTTACTGAACGCGAATTCTTGGCGCGAATTAGCTTGAAAAGGTATTTCTGTATATCACCATTGTTTTGGTTGTTTTAATTGCCGTCACCGATTTTTATTTTGATTATATTGATATTGTTGTGGGAATGATAGGAACAAGTATTGGTTTGGCGCAAGATGTTTTTTATTACAAATCCCACAATTACTTGTATTGGTTTTGGTGAGACTTTTAATGAATGAGGCGCATTATTGATAACTAAAATTGATTTAAAATGCATATCTTGCGCTAGGTATATTAAAAAATCGAAGTTGACCACAGCTAATTCTACTTTTACTACCAGGCAAACAGAAAAAACAGCAAGAAACTGCAAGTGTCCCATGTCAAAATGAAATCAAACCAGCTCCGCATTGCGAATATCAGGAAAGACAAAGAAATAAATTTTGCTTTGACCACGCAACAACAAAGTCTAGACCATTTGTGTTTTTCTTCATTGCCGATCACAAGGGAAGAAGAGGAAAGAACACATTACAAAGTAAGGGTGTCGAAATTTGCTTTGCGAAATTGAGACTAGAACTTTACGGACTGTGCGTATTTCTCGTACAGTCAAACTTCCAAATCTCGAATCACCATAATGCATAACAAAAGTTCAAATCATGAAGGTATTCGAGTTATGGAAGACATATTATATTGATTTTTCACTATAAACGTACTCAATTCGAGTCATGGACATTTTCGACTTATAAAAGGTTGACGAAAATTCGACGGTAGTTGGAAATTTCACTTGGTTTTCTTTGGCTGTTCAATAAATGCGCATTCACTGTACTTGCTCTTGAAATGGATTTTGTTTTCTGCCACAACCGAAAACTGTCTTCAAGAAGTTGAAGTCAAAAATCAAAACTTGCCATTGTGTGAGTGACGTTGTTGTGTAGGTATAGTGCGTGTATGAGATTGTGTTGGTTTTCTTTTTCGCCCTTGCGTTTAAAGTGTGATAATTTTGAGTGTGTTGTGTAGGTATAGTGCTTGTATGAGATTGTTTTGGTTTTCTTTTTCTCCCTTCCGTGCAAGGTGTGATTATTTTGAGTGTGTTTTGTAGGTATAGTGCGTGTATAAGATTGTATTTGTTTCTATTGTATTAACCGAAATATTTTTGTATGATTTTGCTTTGTGATCATGCCTACTTTTTTTGCTGGACGCCTGGTATTTTCATTTCATTCATATAAATGAATAAAGGCAAAATACAAGGCAGATATGGCTCGATTTCGTTTGTTAAAGAACGATTTCATAAATTAAAGAAAACTCCACACAATTTGCAAAATATACTCGAACCTTGCAAATAAAAAAACTTCGAACAAAAAAATCAAAGAAAGAAGACATTGTCTATGATTTTTGTTTTTATTATGTCTTTCTTGTGTATTTATTTTCTTTGAATATCATACTCCCGCCCTATTTGTTTATGCAAACCCAAGCAAACCAACAAGCAATATGTTACGCTGCGTAAGTTGAACCGTCGGATCAACAATTCTGTTGATGAACAGAATCAGTGTCGGATTCTAATCGTTTCTGAAGAGTCTCTCGGGCCATTTTTTAAGAGAGAAATGTAACCTCTATATGAATAAGTTCTCTCTAAAAAAAGTGCTGATCAATGTGGTTCATGTGACGATACTCAAATAAAACTTCAAAAGTAACGAAGTTCTTATTCTCAGCTTCAACAAACCAATTTTGCTAACACACTAAAATACTAAATTTGTATACTTTTTGAAATTTTTTTTTTGCTAATACCGGAAGGTAGAACAACGTCTGGTGGGCTACGATAGTTATATGTAAAGTGTTTTTAAGATGACGCCGGCGCCACGGTTTAATTTTTATACGTAAATTACGTTTTCAATAAAACATATAATTAGACAATTCTTATCAAATGTCAAAGCAGCCTCTCCGTGTTGATTATATTGCCGGGGTAAATTTGGCGACTCCTCTTCTTACCGTTCTTCATCGACTTCATTTTCAATCGACACATCATTCTTCATGATTATATGTAGTATTATATAACCACTTATAAATCAAGACCGGCTGGACCGATTTTAATGATCCCTGATTTGTTGGATTCGTCTCCACTCCGAATAACAGAATAACTATTAAAATATAGAAAAAAGACCCGCCAAAGTCCAGAAATGCCATCCAATTATTTTGTATGAAATAAATGTTGCTTCGTCAGTTTGCCGTTGAAAAGTTTGTCAAATTCGAAATAGAAATTCTGTCAAAGAAAAATAATAAAAAATGTTTAACTAAATTGGAAAGTTTAGTGCACAATATTCGTCGTTCATTAAACACGAGATGAATTAATATTCCTCCACAGTCTTCTTGGACATCAAATAAGCCTTTTTATAGGGTTTGGAGTGATGGGCTGTTGCAAAAAATCAAAGCGCTCCTGCCTGGCAAGCAGTTCCAACTCTTTCAAAGCTTTCTTCAAGGACGAACCTTCTCCGTGGCGATGAGGGACAAAAAATCGAACATCAAACGTATGACAGCTGGTGTCCCCCAAGGGAGGGTCTTCGCTCCTGTCATATACTCCTTACATTCGGACGATATGCGAATAATGAGAGACGAGCAGTCGATAATGTATGTATGCAGATAATACAGCAATTATATGCATCGCCGGCTCACTAATCAAAGCGGCGGAGGAAACGTCCACCTACTTAGACAAATTCCACATCTGGGCCAAGACCTGGAATACTTCCATTAATGCCGCAAGCCAGTTCAGATCTTAATCTGATCCTGAACAAACGTCTTACATGACGTGCACATACAAATATGGTTAGAGCGCGGTGCATTTAATTTCATTTAATTTGTTTTTCTGGGTAATTGATATTTTTACTGTAGTTGAACCAGGTGGAAGCACTTATTTTCCATATCAACTGATTCAGTTTGGTTTAGCAAAACTCAAAAAGAGATTGTAAGTGAAATCAATCGATCTCAAAAAGTGGTCCAAATTTTTTTGTCACTTGGTATGGAAAATTATTTCAAAAAAAGCGTTCTCGGCGCCCTTCGATGATTTTTCGGTGGCGAAAATGTTCAGCTTTGTGGGAAAGGTCCAACGCGGGAGATTCTTCAGCAAAAGTTGTGGCTCCCTTTAGTCTTGATTGTCATCCCAGTAGTATCAGAAAGTTGGTTGCGAAGGAGGAAAATATTAAATATAGAAAAATGTTGATTCAGTCAACACTTAAGAAGCACCACATCGCCGACAGATTGAAATTTGCTGAAAAATGTACTCAAAATCAGATTTTTTCGACCATGTTGTGTTCAGTAATGAGGAAAAATTTAACCTGCAGAGATCAGATGGATTAAAATATTATTAGCATGACTTACGCAAGGCCACCGTGTCACGTCACGAAGTGGTGCAACTGTTGGAGGCGTAGTGATCTAGGCAGCGTTCAAAAAGGGGTTGAGATCGGGAGTGGTTTTTCAGACCACAAGATTAAACTATAGCAGATAGGAGGGGATGCTTTCAAAAATTATTGCCGATGCTGACCCTTACGGAGCATGATAACGTTGTCTTCGAACAAGACAATTCTTCTGTCCATACAGGTCGGACAACAAAATATGGTTGAGGACTACGGAATTGTTGTTTTGCATTGGCCCGCACGCATTCCATATTTAAACCCCTTTGAAAACCTATGGGTAATTTTGGCCAGAAAGATTTATGATACGGAAAAGGAATCCATTGAGGGCGGAGGCAAAGAATTGTTGGAGAGTGGTATGAAATTTAATACACCATTCTAAAACGCTTTGGCTACAGCATGCCGACCCGTCTGCTTGTCGGTATAAAAAATAAAGGCGATCTGACCAAGTATTGACATAAAAAAAATCGAAGTTTATATTTTTCCGCAACTTAAAAGTATAATTTTTTATATAAAACCTATGTTTTCAAATCTTAATAAAATTAAATTTCATTTACTTTGTTTAATAACTAATACTTGTAAATCAGATTCATTTGAAAAAATAAATTTCTTAAATATATGCTTAGGTTTGAAGAAATAGCAACAACTTTTTGAGTTTGTAAATATTCTTGGGCACTAAACATATATGTATATATACATATATATGTACAGTTTATCCACTTAATAGAATATTCTAGAGTACAACAATTAGAGTCGAATTAGAATTAGTTTAGAAAAGTTTTTATGGAAACAAAAATTATTTGATTTCTAGCTAATACCAGAATAAATAAATAAAATAAATAAATAAAAATAAAAAAAATTGTTCTTTGTGAAATAATAAACAAACTCTAAATTGAAGCTTAATTAACGAGCATTTCCTACAACGTTCACCATATATATGTTATGAGGTAGACTGCAATCTCAATGTTTTTATGCAGATTATATTTAGATTTAGGTTGTATAATCATAATCGTGTGTAACGGACGTCCTTAAGAGGGCAGTCCTGCTTAACGGCTAAGAGTTTTCAGAGCTAAGTGTGTCAGAATGCAGCTCTACGTGAGAGAGTACAACTCTACGCGTCGATGCAACTCGTCGAAGCAGTCCGTCGATTACCGCGCTAGAGAACACAACATTACGGGAAGTCAAATTTATTTATTGTTTATTTATATGTTCAATATGTTTAATAATAAAAAAATTACTAAAACAAACCTTTTTGCACGTGATTTCTTCTGCGTCTATCTGAGGACAGTTTTTCACAGTAGCCATTTTGAAACCGTTGACCAAACGTAGACTCTACACTTTTAGCTTCGTTGTCTGACTAAATTCTGCCTAAGCATTCAGCTGGAATGTTCCGTCGTCATACTCGTCATAGTGACTGATGGGTCATGGCTTCATATATTCTGCTTATGTCAATGTATCCTTCGGACCCTCGCTTCTGCCCACTTTCTGGACATCATAGCCGTTGTTGATTTTTACTTTGGCGACTTGGTAAGGACTTAATAACTTGGGCTTTAATTTGCGACTGCTACCGAACTCTGCGCGGTTTATGTCAGCTAATTCGCCAACGTTGTATGGTTCAGCTTTCTTGCGTCGAATATTGTAGTTCTTTTTGTTCTCAATTTGTACCTTCAATATATGTAACTTAGCCTTAGTCGTGAGACATTGTGTTCTTCTTAAAATACAGCAATTGTTAGATTTTTAATCAAGTCTTGTAGTCTCTCAACTTCCTTAGTCCGTATTTTAACACCAGTTAACATCTCAAAAGTATATGGTGAATTAATCGCCTGCTGAACACGGTCAACATACTTGTACTACTTAGTAGATTTGGTCCGTGTATTTAAGTATTTGTTTGATTGCTTTTAGATCCTCATCTTGCTCCTGTGCCTGCTGAATTTTAATGGTGACGTTTTCGTTGGTTATCGTCATAATTGGGTATCGACTTCGCGCATCGACGTGCTTTATACGACATCCAGAGCAATGATAAACTTTGTAGTCGAATTCCTTCAAGAAAAGCAGCGTGCTACTCTCGTGCATAGATTTTGCGTTTATAAAGCTTTTGTGAACGCGGTAAAGTCGGTGATAAGTTTAAATTGTGTACCTTGAAGATACAGCCTAAATTTCGCCAAGGCTTCTACGACTGCCAATATCTCCAATTCATAGCTTGTAAATCTTCGTTGTTCGTCACTCGTTTTTTTGCTCATAAAATAAACAGGGTGCAATTGACCATCATCAGAAGACATCTGCAGCAATACTACGCTAAGCCCGCCAATGGAGATTCAGTGTGATCTTCAGTTTCATACTGATTATAAATGCTTAAAATGGGACGGTCAGTCAGCAATTTTGTCAGACAAAAAACAGTGTTTTCCTGTTGTGCACTTATTTCAAACTTGCAATCGTTCTCACCATGAAAGCTTTCACTGTCAACGGTTTTGCATAATTTTGTATAAACGTAGGAAAATAAATTTTTAGTCGTAATAAGGTTTCAAGTTGTTTAAGAGTCTGTGGTATTTCAAATTTGGAAACTGCGCCGATTTTTTCAGTCGATGGATGGATGCGTCTTTTGAGGAAATGTCATTTTTTGAGATTAATTTCCAGCCCATACGCTTTTTAGATGTGTAAAACTCCTTTGAAATTCTACATAGCTTCAGTTTCGTCTTTCGATGGAATAAATATATCGTCAATGTAAGACAGTGATTTAAATTTTCGTGTCAACTTTCGAAAAATTTTATTAATATGCCTCTGGAATACGCCAGCAAAGTTCAAAATTATACATGGTACTTTTCGAAACTTATATTCTTTATTACGTGTGAAAAATTATGTACATTTTCTACTTAAGTCGGCTACTGCAACGTGAAAGAACCCGTTTTTCAAATCTTTTGCGCTAAAGATTTTTGCGAAGCCTATCCAGTTGATTTTCTATAAGTGGAGGATTCGTCTAAAATCGACACAAAGTCTTGGTAAACCTCCGTGGTTTTTGGTCAGGACTACAAGTCTCGAAAACTTGGAATCGGATTCCTCGAATGTGACTGTGACCCAGCAAAGACGCCGTGGTCTCGTAAAAATTGGAGTTTCGTCAGTAAGGATGATTCGCATTTCGAAATTCGGTTTGTAGTTTTCAATAAGTTTACGCACTTCTTCATTCGCAGTTTGGCTTGCATTACTGTTAATGTCTGTGGTTGCCTCATGCTCGTCCTTAACAATTATTTTCATTAACGTACTCACTTCATTATCATCGTTCTGGGTTTTTACAACTGTATTCCAACTACCACTTTCTTACAAAATTCTTTACCTAGAATCATTTCAACATCAAGAAAAATTCAGAATTAACCACTAAAACAGTCTTTAACCGACTATCAACGCGTACGGTCACTATCATCTAAAGCTCCGCTGCATTGCAAATACACACCGCTCTCTATCCGCGAGTTCACTCTTAAATTCTCATTAAATTTTTCAATTGTAACTGTAAACAAGCAAAACAAAACATAAAAGTTTTACCCTTTTACGATAATGGGTCCACCCGATCGCCAACGAGCAACGGCATGGATCTGTTAGGCCGAAGCCGCAACACCCTACACAAGCAAACAGGCAGTAAATACATGTTAATTTTCCGAAAAGACGAGAACGAAAAACCATTTAACCTATCGCCATTCGTCATCAAGAAGGTCATAGACTACAACTGTTGCGGCGAACTGGAGTCATGCAAAAAGCTACGAAATGGACCTCTACTCTTAAAAACACAAGACTAGCCCAAACAACAAAAGTAATGAAAATGAAGCTCTTTACCGAGCAGTTACCGTTACCGAGCACCGTTCACTAAACTACAGCAAGGGAGTCGTTTACTCAAACGACGTAAGAGAGGTGTCAGAAGAGAAATCAAATTCGAATTAGAGAGCCAAAACGTCTGCGAAGTCCGAAAAATAATGAAGAAAACAGATGGAAACTTAAGAGAGACGGGTTTGCTTATTCTAACTTTCTCTTATTGGCTACGAAAAAATCAACATTCGACCATACATTCCCACACCGATGGGGTGCAACAACTGCTTGCGGTTTGAACACACGTACAAGGTATGCCAAAGTGAAAAAGCCTGTGTGGATAGAAAGACCACTTAAACAGAGACGTCAATTACGTGTGCAAAAACGAACCCAAATGCCTTAACTTCAACATAAAAAAATCACAAACAACAACCACGTATCCATCGACAAAAAATGCCCAGTCTACATCAAACAACAGGTAATAGTCGCAATAAAAATAATTCAAAAGGTTGATAACAAAGCGGCCTACGACATATATAACCGCACACACCCAACAAACTAGCAAAGCTATGCATCAACACTAAATCAACCAAAACCAATAAGCGCCGAGGACCCACAACTAACACCTACCATTAACACAGCCACAAAGAAACCGAAACGACCAATTAGACAATTAAGATCCAATACTAAACAACTCAACTCTCAGGCTGTCATAGAAGACTATGACAGTTCTGATTTAATGGAATAATAACATAACAACAACCAAAACAATTTGCCTCCGCCTGGCTGACGGTGGGGCGCACCCTTCAGGGATCTTTGTGACAGATTGGGATTCCTTAACCCCGAACACGGTCAATCACCCGGACTCAACCCCATCCTCTACCAAAACCAATCGTTCACTGTAGTAAATCTTAAATAAACCATTTCCCCTAACAAACTAAA
This sequence comes from Cacoxenus indagator, assembly GCA_035041755.1. Lineage (NCBI taxonomy): Eukaryota > Metazoa > Arthropoda > Insecta > Diptera > Drosophilidae > Cacoxenus > Cacoxenus indagator. The sequence goes on from JAWNKX010001098.1 coordinate 73,300, forward strand.
CTTTAATTTTAATGGAATTTAATGGAACATCAAAGGATACATAAACAAATACTGCGAACTTTTAACCATAATAAAACAACAATCCCCACAAATAATAACACTTCAAAAAACACATATATTCAACACAACAAACAATAACATCCCCATACCCATCAACTACACTTTAATTACTAATGTACCAACCAACAGGTTTAGTAGAGTCGCCATTTCGATATACAAATCAATCCAACATAATGAAATTACCATTAACAACAGTTTCGGATCATTAGCTTTAGAAATCTAATCCAAATAAGAAATAGTGGTTTTCTCAGCATACATTCAGCCCTCCAAAACTTTCTCTCTAACGGAATTAGAAAATACATTCAAAACACAACACCCCTTCGATCATTTTGGGTGACTTGAACATCTGGCACTCCACCTGGGGCCCCCCAAGATAAAAAAAAGGAAAAACTTTATCAAAATATATTCAACGATCCAAACTAATAATTCTCAACGATAAGTTCCCAACACACTACACAACCCATAACACCTTCATCCACATATACTTATCCCTCTGCTCACCTCAACTGTAACCATACACAAAATTGGAAATATTTGACGACCTTTGCGGGAATGATCATTTCTCAATTTTAATAACAGTTTTCCCCCATCCCCCTCCAAACAACTGTAGGCGCCCATATTTCAAAAGAAAAGAAGCCATATTTCAAAAACTATCTAATGAAATTAACCACAGAATTCTAATGAGCTCGAATATAAACAAAGAAGCCGCCAACAAAATAATCTTGCAAAGAACACACTTTTCCATACCGCAAACATCACACCAAAAACTTCCACAGTGTTCCATGGTGGAACAAAACACTCACAGAACCTCAGTTAAACAAAGTCAATACATGGAAAGCTCTCAAACGCAACATCACTCAAGAAAACATTATTAACTACAGGCGCGCCAATTCCGTAAGGAACTTATACCATCCAAAAAAGAAGCTTCCACCGCATTTACGTCGACCATACAACCAACAACACCCACCACCAAAATTTGGGCCAACATAAGACGGTTTTGCGGACTCAACCCCAACAAAGCAATCCATTGCATCATAGATACACCCAACAACACAACTCAAACAAACCCAACCATAATAACAGACTTAGTTGCACAGCACTGGTCTAACTTATCTAAAGACAACAATTTTGACACACAATTCATAAAAGACAATTACGCACCGAAACAAATCCACTACACCAATACAATCAAATAACAAGCATTAGAAAACGATATAACCTAATCGAACTAAACATACAACGCTGGTGCACCTAATCTAATGTAACAATATTCAAATCCCGTAAACCTACTCAGTGAAAATCCTCGGTCTAACCATTAACAACAAGTACAAGTGGGACACACACATCAAAACACCTGCCTTAAATCAAAAACTCAATATAATAAAATGCTTGGCCAGCAAGAAATTCAACTGCAACACACACACTCTTAAACATAACCAAAGCCACATTAATCCCAAAAATTGATTATGCCCTATTCATATATGGACACACGCCAAAAATATTTTGTTTTTGTTTCTCCTCAACTGAAAGTAATTACCGTTTTTCTTTTTTTATGGTGAGAACGAATGGTGAATTTGGAGAAAAGTGGCACAGTTACAGCGAACATATGTTGTCGGCCTGCTCACGGCTGAAACGGTAGGGATAGCCTTAGAAGAAAACACCAGCTGTGCTGGGTTTGTGTCTAAAATTCCCACCTATGTCGATCACTTGCACCGTGATAGGCCGGGAGAGGGCAATGATACAACCTACTATGATCAAAGTCTGCATGTTTGATGCGACGTAGACGTTTCAATGGTGGCCGACCTGGCCATCGATTCAGAATGCAAGACAAGCAACGATAACGAAGAGTTTAAGTCATTCGTCGGCGCCGCGCCGACGTCTAAAGACAGTAGGATTGTCTTGACACCAAGATCGACGCAAGCCAAGGAAGCCCGAAAAGCGGATGCAGGCATTAAAGAGGCCGCCAAGAACTTAGTTAGCGCATCGTTAATGACTCTTCTGGCGAAAACGAGAAATTTGCAGGAGCTGATGGTGCCCCCAAAGAGAAACATAAATCAGACGTACCGCGACCTTCTGGAAGATATAGTGGCACTCGGCATTCAGGATTTGTCCAACTTCAGGAGCCGTGACAACGCGTGACAAAAGGAATATAGGCACACAGAAGGCTTCAACATCAAAAAACCCTTTCTTTGCGAAACCAAAGCGTAACAGAGAGAGTGAGGCAGGTAGACCATCGCGTAAAACGCCACCAAAGAAGTCGAAGGATCGAATGGGCGGTACACCAAGCCCATCGTCCTTTGTGAAATCCCCAGGGGCGACACGGTCGGTGGATCACAGCTCCAAGGTCACTTATAACAGCAAACCATCATTCCAGAGTGACGAGAACCAAGCAGCAACTATAATGGAGAAATGGCAGATGGTAGCGCCTAGCGCGAAAAAGGCATCTGTCCCACCAAGTAGAGTGAGACTGGATACGATCCGGATAGAGAAAACGGGTGAGCTTTCGTACAGCGAAATTCTCCGAATGATGAAGAGTGACGGAAACCTTCAATGTGTAGGCGAGATACTCCTCGAAATAGATGGGTCAGTGAAGTAAAATACCAAAATCGTCCATTCCGAGGTGGTTAAAGCATTCGCAAACCACGCAAGAGTTCGATCCCTGACGCAGGAGACGCAGGGTGAGATTAAGGATTTGGACGATGTGACAACAAAGGAAGAAGTACTAGCAGCCGTTAATGCATATCTGGGTTGCGATATGCAACTTTCGGCGAACTGAATTAAACAGCTTAGACCTGCTTATGCTGGTACTCAAATAGCTATAATCACCCTACCGGTTAAACTCGCAACCCAGCTACTTCAAGCTGGGAAGCTGAAAATTGGCTGGGCAGTATGTCGTATTAAGGAGAGAGCAGCTGTTAAACGTTGCTTTAGGTGCCTCTAATTCGGCCACTTGACAATAGTCTGCAGGAACAGTGTTGACAGAAGCGGATGCTGCCTGAGGTGCGGACGATCAGGTAACAAAGCTATAGAATGTAAAGCCGAACCAATATGCTTCATCGGTGAAATGAGTAATGCCAAGAATGTAAGTCATCAAGCGGGTAGCCGTAGGTGTCCTTTGGCTATCGAGAAGCTAGGCAGACTTATCCAGGATTAAGTTTCTACAGTTCAACCTCAAACGCTGCGCGGAATCGCAGGCTTTGTTATCCCGAACAATGTGAGAACTGGACATAGATGTGACGTTACTCAGAGAGTCATACACGCTCACAAATCCTAGTGTATGGTGCTCAGATCGGGAGAACAAATCTGCAATACTTGTGTGTAACACTCGATTGCTGAGACTTGACTCCTATCATTCTGCGCGTGGTTATGTAAGATAGCAAATTGGTGGACTGTGGTTTTACAGCGTATAATGGCTCCGAGTACCAGCCTCCCGGATTTCGGGGCTATTCTCGACGACCTGGTTGAAGATGCACGCCGTCATCATCCCGTTGTTATCGCTGGGGATTTCAACTCATGGACAATCGATTGGAGTTGCCCTCGGATAAACTCTAGAAGAGGCACGCTCCTGGAAGCCTTTGCAACTATTGATGTTGTTCTGGCAAATACAGAATCTGAGCACACATTCAGTAATAGCAGGGCGGGCTTCACAATCGACCTTACATTCATAAGTGGCTCACTCTTCAGTTCGACCTACTGGTCCCTAAGCGATTGCTTCACCGCAAGCGACCACCGAGAGATCATTTGCACCGTTGGTGCGCGAGACTCTACTAGGACAGCGATTACATCAAGACGAAGCTATAAACCGGAAACCCTACACTCGGTGGTATTCATGTCTACTATCCCCAACTTCGAGCTCACGTGGAATGTGGACAAAGATATTGAAACTGTTATGCAGTCGGTTCAACATGCATGCAATGCGAGCATGCAGTTCAGACGCCAATATAACCGACCCCATAAACCCCTTTTTTGGTGGTCAGAGGAACTGGCAGATATACGCAGGGACTGCATCCAAGCAAGACGAAAGTAGACCAGAGCCCATGATACTGATATGTACGATGACTTACAATTGCTGTACCTAATCAAACGTAAGGCGCTGAAAAACGGTATTCGCTCCAGTAAGAGGTGTTGCTTTCTTGAGTAATGCGATGATGCCAACAGAGATCAATGGGGAAAAGCGTTTAAAATAGTGACGAAGAAGTTAAAGTCCTTTGCAGCCACTACACCCCAGGATCAAGAGCAGATGCTGCAAATAGTGTCCACGCTTTTTCCCGAACAAGAGCCACTACCCCCTGAATCTGGAAAGTGATATGCCGGTTGATCCAGTCTGAGTCTGAGGTTCTGGCAGCGGCAAGGAAGATAAACGACCGCAAAGCACCTGACCCAGATGGTATCCCCAACAACGCACTCAAGATGGCCATAGCATTTAGAATGGAACAGTTCGCGCATCTATACAGCAACTAGCTCTTAAGCGGAGTTTTTCCAACACAATGGAAGAAGCAGAGACTTGTCTTGCATCCGAAGCCAGGTAGACCACCCGACATTCCATCGTCATACAGGCCTATCTGTCTACTGGATACTGCAGGAAAAATCCTCGAACAGATCCTTTGCAAGAGGATTGAGGCAGCATTGGAGCAATGAAATGGCTTGTCGCAGTTACAGTTTGGATTCACCAAAGCGAAATCCACGATAGATGCTATACTAGAACTGACGACGTCTGCGCGGAAGGCTATGGAAGGCACTAGATGGAGAGGTGGTATTAAAAAATATTGCTTAGTGGTCACTTTGGAAGTGAAGAACGCCTTTAACATGGCAAGCTGGCACGAGATTCTAGGCGCACTTAGCACCTTTGGAGTACCAGAGTACTTACGTAAGTTAATCCTATGCGACACTGATGCTATACGACACTGGCGAAGGACAACAATGCCACGGTGTAACTGGCGGGGTGCCCCGGGGCTCAGCCCTTGGACCCCTTCTCAGGAACATCATGTACAATGGCGTGATGCAATTGAATCTGCCTAGCAATGTTAAAATCATTGCTTTTGCTGATGACATTGCCATTGTGACGGTGGCTAAGGATGCCCGCGATGTGGAGCCCCTGGAAAACGTGGCAATTGATAGTACCCAAACCTTGCTGAGGTCAGTTGGTCTCAGTCTGGCCGAGGAAAAAACAGAGGCTCTCCTTATATCAAGCCGAAAGAGCGTGGAGCACGCGACGATTATAGTAGGCTTAACATCAATTGTCTCCAAACGAGCGATAGTGTACCTAGGTGTCACCCTGGATGACCGACTCTCTTTTAAGTGCCTTTGTCGAATAGAGGTAGTTGCTTGTGCTTAACAGATGTGTTTTGAATCTGCTCCGCATTATGATTTTGACTAGCATTTGGCAATTAATTTGTCTATTGTCGTTTATCGTTACTAATATTTATTTTCTTTCCGGTGTTAAGTGAATTTATAAGTGAATTTATTTGTGGTGTATGTCTCATTTCACCCGTATAACATTTATCACGCAAAATGAGTTGCTGTATTCGAACTTTCACCAACAAGGACACCTTTAATAGTGATAAGCTTAGAGGTGTCTCGTGTTGGATGTGCGATAACATCGCCCACCTTAATTGTGCTGGGTTGACTGGTCGCGACTATGACCGAATTTACGGTACGGCTAAACCTGCATGTGGTGGCATCAGGTGGTCGTGCCCCACCTGCTTCAATCGCCAGGGGGACTTCTCATTGATGTACCACCGTGTGCGAATTAAATACCAAAAACTTAAGAAACTATTCACTGAGCTAGCCTCAGAGTTTGATGCTGGGTCAAAAATGTTTTTGGAGTACTCTTTCGACTTGACTCCAACGGCTAATGCAGTACAACTGCCGTCATTATCCCCTCATAATCTTCCGCCTACCACAGCGCCACTTATTTCTTTTTCGTCTCCTCAACCCCCTTCTTCACAATCACCTCTAACTTGTTCTACTATTTCTTCATCTGTCGCTTTGAACTTTCCATCGACTACTTGTTCGTCCTCCTCGATTCCTTGTCCTACTTCTGTACTTCAACTTCTCCAACTTGTTCTTCTTCTTCCCAACCTCTACTACCACTTCATCTGTCGCTTTCAACTTTCCCTCCACTAATTGTTCATCTTGCTCTACTCCCTGTCCTACTACTGTAACTTCTGCTTCATCTTCTACTAAAGTCTCTAACTCCTCCCGTACTTTGTCACCCTCTAAGAGTTCTTCACAGTCCAATACTGCCTCTACTCCAGTGCCATGTATTTTGAAGGTGCTGGATCCTCGTAAACATTTATTTCCAGGTTGGATAAGGCGACAACCTGTGACGACGTTGCACGCTATATATCATCCAAAAACATGCAACACTTCGAATATTAATATTCATAAGTTTAATTTTTCTAGCCCTAGAGAAGGCTCTTCTTTCAAGCTTTCAGTTGGTATTGAAGTATTTTCTGTCATTTGTGGCGCTAATTTCTGGCCTGCACATATGGTGGTCCATGAGTTTATTCCTAAGAAAAAAACTAGGCTTTCGCAGGTAACCTTACCAGTCACTGCTTCAGTTTCATCTTCTGCTTCTTCCACTACACTTTCAAAGTATTAGAAGGCTAGGCTAAAGTGTAAACTATCTTCATTTTATCTTTGAAGTTTTTCTATCAGTTCTGTCATTATTGTTTTCGTTGAGACTTTGCTTGGCCGTGATTTTCTAAACTCTGAAATTTCCACCTCTACATTATTGGCTTAATTGAATTAATGCATAACTTACTTTCTAAACTTGTAATCTAAATTTTTGTTTGAATTGTCTATATCATTTTAGGTATTGAATTCTAAATTAAGTCTTAGATTTAGTTTAATATTTCATGTTTATTAGAGGCTGATGATGTTTTTATCTGTAGCCAAATATTTAACACGTAGGCATTAGCTTTGGTATCGCATGTTCACCAAAGAACTTAGCAATTAACACCAGCTGAGCCCAGTCTATATGACTGGGTGAATTTTACTGCCACTTAAACCTGCCCCATGTGAGATCAGTGTGTGGTCATTGCGTACCTACTATGTCAATGTAAAAAAAAAAAAAAAAAACTGTCTTCGCGGGCGAATCAATGCATGGGCGATCGAGTTGGTCTGCTCCGCCACAAATGCGAAAGGGCGTTGTCTGCTGAATGTGTTTACCATACTTGATATCGTCTTGGCGAAATCGGCCTCAAGACATACGTCCTCTCGACAGGGAGGCGGGTCCATCATAGATCTCACATTCGTAAGTGCCTCGATAGCCAATTCCATAACTTGGTCCTTAGCGAACACTATAGTGGAAGTGATCACCTGGCTATAGTATTCTCGATTCATGAAGAGGTAGGAGAAAGTATGCAGGGCCAGACCCAGTACCAAGTAGGATACTGGGTAGAGACTTTCAACCCCGACATCTTCCACGAGACGCTGAGCACAGAGACTACCGAGGAGCCGATGACTGCTGAAGCCTTGATGACGTGGGTCCAAGCCGCCTGCAACACGGGCATGCAGACCAGACGCAGGTATAAGAGACACCATGAGGCAACCTACTGGTGGAACGACGAAATAGCAGCAGCCCGTGAGAAATGCCTGCGAGCACGGCGACTATAGAAAAGAGCGCGCGATCAGGAGAGGTCATTCGAGTTGCAGCTTTTACTCAAGCGTAGGCGGAAAGAGCTAAAAGTGGCCATTCGCGAAAGTAAAAGGCATTGCTTTTTGGCCTTATATGACGGCTATCATTGGGGACGAGCATACCGGATCCTGGTAAGAAAATAAAAGCCCCAAGGCCAACAGCTCCTGCCGATACATTGGAAATGGCACATATAGTGGCGACCCTGTTTCCCCAACAGACAGACGTCACTGAGAGATACGCAAGCACAGCACTGGATGATAATAATGGCTTTTATCCAGTAAGCCAAGAAGAGATATGCCATGCAGCCCGGAGAATAGCGAACTCGAACTCACCTGGTCCCGATTTGGTGCCAAACTTCGTACTAAAGGCGGCTTTAACTCTGCTTCCGGACACTTTCAACAGGGTGTACACGCAATGTCTGCGCGACGGGGTCTTTCCGGCAAGGTGGAAAATACAAGAACTAGTGTTGATTCCAAAAGCGGACAAGGATCCAAGGGAATCATCCCGGTATCGACCCATCTGTCACCTCTATTTGGCCGGAAAAATACTCGAGAGAATAATATGTGACAGGATCGAGGCAGCACTGCGGAGTTCTGGTGGCCTGTCTTCTATGCAGTTCGTTTCCACTAGGAAGAAATCCACTGTAGACGCTATCCAGGAGCTAACCAATACAGCTAAGGCGTCAACCGAAGGTACGCGATGGAAGGGGGGTACCAAGCAATACTGTCTTGCAGTGACCCTAGACATTAAAAATGCCTTTAACTCGGCGAGGCGGGACAATTTGTTGAAAGCTCTTGGTTCCTTTCGGGTCCCTAACTACCTTATTGATATCATAAAGAACTACTTCAGCGAACGCATACTTCTCTACAACACAGACTAGGGCGTCACGCAGAATAATGTAACCGGAGGCGTCCCGCAGAGATCGGTCCTAGGACCCACTCTGTGGAACATTATGTACGATGGAGTGCTAAAACAAGCTTTGCCGAGTGACAACAAGATTGTTGGATTTGCGGATGACATTGCCATTGGGGGAGGGACATTCCAAAACAATAAGCTAGTTGGAGCGATCGGCCAACGGTGCCATATCTGTGGTCTACGGGTGTTACTCCAAGGGGTAACTAAATCTATAATGTTGTATGGAGCCCCAATCTGGGCCAAGGCTATGGCCATAAGGAGCTATCGCACAGGACCCGACTCTACATACCGCTTGGCCGCCTTACGTGTACGCAGTGCCTTCCGTACGATTTCAGAAGATGCTGCTCTTGTCATTACAGGGATGATACCGATTGACTTCCTAGCGGAGGAGGCTTCGGAGATCCATGACGCGGTTCAGCGGACAGGTGCGATGAGAGAGGTCGCACGAGCGCAAGCAAGAACGCGAACCCGAGCAAAATGGCAACACAGTTGGAACTGCTCAACAAATGTTCGTTGGACGAATCGGATCATCCCAAGTGTGGATGATTGGCTGGACAGGAAGTATGGGAGGTCAATTTTCATCTCACCCAGCTGCTCAGTGGACATGGATGTTTTAGGATACATATCTGTACCGTTTTAAGCACGCACCCGATCTGCACTGTCCCTCTTGCGAGGGCCGGGTGGTGGAAGACGCAGAGCACGTACTACTCAACTGCGACCGGTTCAAAGAGGGTAGAAGACAAATAGAAACGACACTGGGGGTCACCCTAACAGATAGGAATTTAGTTGCCATAATGGTGTCTAGCGAGCAATGCTGGAGGGCGGTGAGCAATTTCGCGACATTGACAATGACAACGCTGAGGTCTAGAGCGGTCCCGGCGTAATGAAGATGCCGTTTAATAGCCGGAACCATACCCGTGATGCAATGCCTCCCGGCGGTTCCGCGGATGCCATAGCTCCTTAATCTATTATCCTAATACTGTCTGTATACTATCTATATCTTATAACGAATTAAAAAAAAAAGAAACACGCACACACACACACTCACACGCACCCACACGCACATACACACACACACACACAGAGAGACCAGACAGACCAGACAGACTGACCAGACATCTAGACTGAGACCGGTAAGGTCTAGATTATGGCATACCGGAACTACTACCAAGGCAAACTAGGAAAGTAGCGGAGAAATCCGCAATAAGGACTCCTCTCAATCCCCGGAAACCACTCGAGATGACTGTGGAACCCAACGGACTAGAGACCACTTTGGTGGAGATGAAGGCGCAGATCGACGAATTGTCACAATTTTCAATGACAAAGGAAGAGAAGCATCAACCAGGCGATGCGAGACAAAATATCTTATCTCGCATCGATCCACAAAAAAATAATTAATTTCTGTCACACCCCCACAACTCTGGTCACCAAGGGGATACATAAAGAAGATGGCCCAGCCTCTACGACTAACTGAGCTACGCCTAAGAGGACTATATACCCCTATATTTGCCTTTTTCGGCCCACACCGCCGAAAAAGGCAAAAAACAGACGCAGCTCAATCCCGAGCATCCAGCGGTACTCTTTCACTTAACAAACCGCACTGTACAGCGTCTCCGGCTCCAAGTTATAGTCAAGAACCGGCCAATCAGAAGGAAACGAAGCCAATTTTTACCACACTTTTCCCGGTACAACCTCCGCTGGACCAGAATTTCTGAGATGCACAGATCAACTAGGATATTCCCCCGGTTATCATGGACGAGGTTCTAGACGCGGCGAAATGGATTTAAAGCGGCAAAAAGCAGGACCCGATCAAATTCCGAGTAGGTTTTTTAAGCTAACGCTAACCTCCAGGCGCTATTCTTCGCAGGAATTTTTAACGTATGCCTCTCTGAAGGGGTGTTCCCGACTTCCTGCAAAACGCAAAAGCTGCTACTAATCGCAAAACCAGAGAAGCCTCCAGGTGACCCATCTTCTTACAGACCCATCTGTGTACTTGACACGGCGGGTAAAGTACTGGAGATAATAGTAGCGACCAGGCTCGAGACGGACATCCAATGAGGAGGAGGCCTTTCCAGGACACAGTTCGCCTTCATGTAAAGAAGGTCAACCATCGATGCTATATCGGACGTGACTAAGGTCACCCAGGAAGCAATTCGGGGCAATCGATGGGCCGGTGGTGATAAGGAGTATTGGTAAGTGTTTACACTTGACGTAAAGAATGCCCTTAATTCGCCAAGCTAGGGAAAATAATTGGCGATCACGGACTTTGGAGTAAGTGACTATCTGGTCAGAATTATACGTAGTTTTTCAGCCAGCGGATACTCCGCTATGATACCATAGAGGCTTAGTCAACATACCACGTAAGTGGTGGAGTACCCCAGGGCTCTGTGCTGGGGCCCCACCTGTGGAATATTATGTACGACGGTATGCTCCTAATCTCCTTCCCAAGCGGAATAAACATCGTAGGATGTAGACGATATAGCCCTATTCGTTGTGGCTAAACACATAAGTGAGTCGGTAGTCGGTCGGTAGAACTTTGCAATACTGCCATTACAACCATCTCAGAATTACTGAGCCTTGCCGGACTTAGCCTGGTAGAGCACAAGACTGAGGCTCTATTGATCTACAGCCGAAAAGTAGTTGAGACAGCCACGATCACAGTTGGCTACACGCCAATAACATGCAAGAGGTCTCTGGTCTACCTAGTTGTGACCTTTGAATGCAGTCCCTCCTTCAAGGAGCACATAGACTCTGCAAGCAAAAAGGCCATGAAGCCATGCAGAGCCCTATCGAGGCTAATGCTAAACCCACGGGGCCCAAGGCAAGGACGCAGGCTGCTTATGATGAACGCAACCAAATCAGTAATGTTCTACGTAGCTGCATTTCGGGTTAAAGCGATGGAAAAGTGCACTTACAGGCGACGATTCGAGAGTATCCACCGGCTAGGAGCGCTCAGGGTAACCAGCGCTTTTCGCACTGTGTCGGAGGAAGCCGCTATGGTCCTGGAAGGTATAATACCAATCGACTTACTTGCATTTTAGTCAGCAGAGGCCTATACAGCGAGGCCGTGGATAACGACAGCGACGAGTAGGTCAATCTTAATGACGTGGTAGACTCGATGGGAGATTTCGACGAAGGGTCGCTGAACGTACAGGCTAATATCCAGCATTTCCGGGTGGACAGGTAGGAAGCACGGAGTAGTAAGCTTCCACCTCACTCAACTGTTAAGCGGGCATGGATGCTTTCGGCACTACCTATTTAGGTTCCAGAGCGAGGAAGACGCCGAACACGTGCTTTTCCCATGTAGAAGATTTGATGGCGACGGCAGGTCATGAGTAATGCACTGGGCTGTGAGCAGCTCGCGCCCGATAACCTGGTGGGTCATATGATAGAGAGTCCAGCGAAGTGGGATGCTGTATTGGAGCTTGCGGCCATAGTAATGGAGGCCCTGCGAGGCCTGGAAGGATCGCGCCGGGACCAGAGCAACGACTAATGAGGACGGTGCCAGCCTTGCGAAGCTTTGCATAACTGTAGTTCCGCAAGGATTTGACACAAAATCTTAAGCAATAACACCTAGTCCCAAGATAAACGCATAATAAACGAACAAAAAACTCTTAATAAACTAAAACCCCGACTTAAAGGGGCAATCCGGTTTTCTTTATTTTGTTATATGAAACTAACACACCTACAAACGAAACAAAAAGAGACTACATCCTTTTTAAAATGTACAAAACACTCCTAAATTCCACAGACACCCCTATTAAAAAACCATGTCATTATTCTTTAAATCCGACAAATGTGTTATGCAGTTTACTGCGTTAAATGTTATAATTTAATTATAAAAAAAATAAATAAATATTAAAAAATACATAAAACAACATTCATCACACAAAACTCTTAAACTCACAACGGTCATAGCAAAAATAATAAATACTTTCAAGAAAAACAACATACCATATCTCCCCAAAAAACTACTAGACACCAAACCCGTATGGTTTCTCGCCGATTCCCTAATAAACATCTCTCTCCGAATCTACCTGAAAATTATCCCCCCCCCACACAATCTACACACAACACTTCCACCGATTTAAATCAAACCTTTAGAACCACACCTTCATCTGTACCGATGAATCATTACAAAATAATATTGCAACCTACGCCATCACAACCAAAAGAACCATACTCCAATATGGCATCATACCACACTACTCTGCAACCTTCTTCGCAGAAGCAATAGCCATCCTCGAAGCGGTAAAACGTATTAAAAAAAAAACCGAAACTTTGTTATTTGCACGGACTCACTATATAGCAATAGCAATAGAAATAGATGCAATTCCTAACATCAACTATCACAATAAGCAGCCCTACACCATAAAATCCTCCTCATAAATGCCGCCTCAAGAATTAAAATTCTATGGGTCCCAGGCCACTCTAATATAAAAGGCAATGAGCTGGCAGACAAAACAGCCAAAGCCAACCTAAACATGCCCCTTATCCTAACCCAAAACTACAACCCAACAGATATTAACAAATATCTAAGAAATAATTTATCAGACAACCTCAAAAACAACATTACCAAATGAATAAATGGTACCAAGCCATCAACACAAACTCCCTTAATACAAATGAATCCTTAAATAGACTAACACAACTAAAAGTCAACCGAAACGAATAAATCAAAATCCTTAGACTCAGATTTGTATTTTATTTTATTTTATTTTATTTTTTTCATAATTAGATAATAACATTTAGCGAAACCTTTGTTCAAAACTATATTCGACAGTGCCATGTCAACTTGCTTCGCATATGAGCACATTGTCTCCGGCAAAACTCACACCATGAGTGGCGAATTTCATGGGAATACACAATAAAAATGGTATTTACGCGATGGCTCCCAAGGATGTATTTTTGCTATTGAATAATCCGACTTATCGAGCTTCGAATCTAGATGTTCGGGCTAGATTTTTTGAAATTTACAATGGAAAAGTATTTGACTTGCTCTCGGACAAGCAACAACTACGTGTACTCGAGAACGGCAAACAACAAGTAGAGGATGTCGGCCTAACGGAGCGAGTCGTTGATAGCGTTGAAGAAGTCCTAAAACTGATACAGCAGAGAAATGCTGCGCGTACCTCTGGCCAAACATCGGCTAATGCGAATTCATCGCGTTCGCTGCCGTGTTCCAGATAGCATTGTTTTCGTTTGTAGATTTGGCGGGCAATGAATGTGGCCCTGATACATTATCATCCAATAAGCAGGCATCCATGGAAAGTGCCGAAATAAACAAATCACTGTTGGCGCTCAAAGAATGTATACGCGCACTTGGCAAACAATCTGCGCATTTGCTTTCCGCGTGTCCAAACTGACTCAAGTATTACGCGACTCGTTTATTGGTGAAAAAAGTAAGACTTGTGTGATAGCAATGATATCACCAGGATTGAATTCGTGTAAGCACACGTTGAATACGCTCCGCTATGCGGATCGTGTAAAGGAGTTGGTCGTTAAGGACACGCCAGTGTCCTACGCGAAGAAGAAGAGAAAATTAAAGAGCAGTATGAGATGGAGGAGGACGATGGAACGGTTGGTGAAATCGACTTGGCTCTATTGCGTTCACGGAATTAACACGACATGTCCGATGAATTGCTTGCCCAGCATGCATCCATCAACGATTTGCAGCAAACCGAATAAATAGTTGTCGAACAGCATAAAATTATCAACGAATTCCTTGAGAATTTCTTATTCAAATCGAAGGCATTACACGCCTCGACCAAATACGTTGACTATTATCAAGATGCGTACTGCAAAAAGGGTGAGGCCATGTTTAAACAGCTCATCGATATTGCGGTCACCAGTCGTGACATAATGGCTGATTATCGTGCCAAATTTTCGAAGGAAGAAATGCTTTCGTGCAATATTAAAAAGCCAACTAAGCGTTAAAAAAGTTGTGTGGTTGGTAATAGTGATCGTGCTCGATTTGATTTCTCGGGTCGATAATCAAGATCAAGACTACTTTTATTATTACAGATTTTTTGTTTACATATATTTTTCTTTCAAAAGAAAAACTAACATAGCCAAAGTTCTAATCCTAGTAAACTTTGGGAACAATACACACAATCCATACGACATCCCCACACGCTATCCACATACCATACATATACAAAGCACGTACAACTCAAATATACTGAACACACATACAACACAACACCACATCAAACTGCTGTAGCCACACAATAGATGAAAGCGTTGAACAACAAAAAACACTTAAAAATTAATTGTATTTAAACAAATTAAAAGTCGAAAAAGACTCAGATTACGCTACGCTACGCTAAAACGACCCCAATACACCACCTCATTGTCCTAACTGCCATTCAACCACAAACACTGACAGACCACATACTAACATCATGCCCCTCAACCACGAGAACCAAAAATAAAATCTTCCAAAATAATAGCCCCATAACCGCACTCACAAATCCCACAGAAGAAATCATTATCAAAATCATAACATACCTAAAAGAAATAAATATATATCACAAAATTTAAGCCAAACGACATGTACATATGTAAATTCTAATATTGTACCATAGTATATAAGCTACCACACACACAATTTATATAATAATAATAATATATTGTAATAACCCTATACCACCACCGGGCCGAAGGCCGCAGCAGTCAGCGCCCGCCCCCCAGGTTAATCATAGGGTTTACTAACTTAATTAAATAAATAAACCACTAAAAATGTGGTTTTAAATTGTTACACGGCTTGATTTTATTTTTGTTGAAACTGAAGAGAAATAAATTGCATTCTTTTAATTTTGGTTTATATATACTTTCATGTAATTCGTTGTTATGTTATTGTTTCTCAATTTGATAAACAAGAGTTCTAAGTTCTTCAAAATTGAGCACCGAACGACCCATCGAGCGACGAAGATGATATTTTGCTAACTTGATTGAAGCCTCCCAGAGGCCACCGAAGAATGAAGCGCAAATTTATACCCTCATTGAGACAATGTTTGTCCACCTCATTTTGATGCTCCTCATTCAATATCAAATCGCGAAGGTCCTTCAGTTCATCTCTGGCACCAACGCAATTTGTTGCGTCCGACCAAATTACCCCAGGCCGTCCACTCAAATTTACCAAGCGTCCCAACGCCGCCAAGATCAACGAAGTTGCCAAATCCTTTACCAGCTCCAAATGTACAGCTTTCGTAGCGAAACATAGGATTAGACATATGTAACACTTTGCCGGCTGCCTATTGCGCACATCCGACTTGTCAAGGTAGAGTCCACAAAAATCCACGCCTGTTGTATAAAACGGAGGCTGGGACCTTACGCGCTCTGCTAACAAACTGCGCATTATATGCTGCATCAGCGACGGTTTTGCACGTAAAAATATTTTACACTTGCTTACAACTTTAGGCACAGCCTTCAGTCCGCCAATGGGCCAAAGCTTTATGCGGATGCTCACCAGCATGGTCCAGCATGCAATAGCCTCTGATGATAATCAACTATAATGCTCTTTGGGTGATCTATCGGCAGTACGATAGGATGCTTTTCATAGTAACTCAAATTTGCATTTTCCAATCGACCACCCACGCGCAATACTGCAGCTTTGTCGATAAACGGGTTTAGAGATGCGATTTTGCTACAGCGCACAATTACCCCTTTAGCCACCAACTCGCTCTAGTCACTCTGCATAGTTGCCATTTGTACCATCCGAATTAGTACATTGGTCCCAGGTAAATAAATAAAATAGTGTAATCTGCAATTCTTGAAGTTACGCTCAAAACATTGCGCTTTCTCTCAAGATCGCTTGGACAAAATTTGCAAGAGTTTGGCCATCCATACTCGTCTTTTTGCAAGAATTTTGGTCCGTGCTTCCATAATAGAGACTCTTCAAGCTCTCTGGGAAGTGCCCCCTTCTATAAGATATCGGCAGGATTGTGCTCCGTTGGTACATGACTCCAAGCCATGCCATGCTACATTTCCTAGATACTGCCAATACGGTTCGCAACAAAAATGTTATAGTTCGCGGCGACATAATTCAACCAGGAAAGCACTATTGTTGAATCCGACCAACGCAAAAATTCTCCACTAAATGCTTACAGCTCAAAAATAGATTGCAGCGCACAATTCAAACTTAGGCACGGTAGGTGTCTTCAACGGAGCTACTCGCGACTTTGAGCACAATAGGATGACCTGCACACAGTCGACCTTCCTTATACGCACATAAACGCACGCTCCATAAGCCTTTGTGCTAGCACCACAAAATCCATATATTTGTAAATCTGAACAATCCAGTCCAACGAACCGAGGGAAACGAATGCTGCTGACTGTATTCAATTCTGAAATTAATTGCTTCCAAGTAGAGTGTAACGACTGTCCCACACTTTCACCCACGCCAACTTTTGCTTCCAAAGCGACTGCAGAAACACCCTAGCTTTCAAAACGACGAGACTATTAGTCCAAGTGGGTCGTAAATCCTTGCCACGGCAGCCAACACTTGGTGTCTGGTGACACGATCGGCAACCGCATAGAAGCCAATGAAAACAGAAAATTATCCTTTTTGGGTCCCATATCAATCAGAGAGTTTTTTTTTGTTATTTAAGCACCACTTTCTGTGCACGAGCTTTCCTCATAAAAGCAGCGCATTTGTTTGCGGTACGATTTCTAGGACTTCAAAATCCGTACTTCCTCCCGAGATGAGATTGTCAACATAGAAGCCGCGTAATACTATCCTCGAGCAAAGAGGGAAGTCATATGGTTCATCCATGGCTGCATCGCTGGCATCGCCCGAACGGCCAAAAATGCCGCCGGCGGTCACGGTGTCCAATCGATAAATTTGTAATGCGTCATCAGGATGCTTCCGCCATACGATAAAATAATCCGGCTCTTCCACCCGCACACAGCGATACATCTGGTATATGTCCGCGGTGATGGCAATCCTGTGCGATCGAAAGCGCAACGGAACCTGCCATCAGCATATAGTTCAGTGAATGACCTGTAGACGTTGTGGCTGACGCGTCAAATATCACACGCAAATAAGTCGTGCTGTCAGCTTTTAAAACGCAGTGATGCGGTAAGAAATAATATGGTATACCAGGTGGAACCGAGTTAATCAGCGTCATGTGTTTGAGGTCACTGTATTCTTTAATGAATGCCGAATATTCTTGATTCAGTTGAGGCTGTTTAACGAATATTTTCTCTAATGTCCTCAGCCGATTTACTGTGTTTACGAATAGCCTAGAGCAATCAAGTCAACTTTTATTGGCAACCGGACGAAATGCTTGCCAGTATCCAATCGGCGAAAGCTGCTCACAAACTGCCTGTCGCAATCTCATCGATCTCTCGATGCCCAGTTGAGTGTGTCCTTCAACCTCCCAAAAGCGCCTCACTAGCTCGTGGAAAGCAGAATCAGAATCATTATCCAACGAATCAGAACGGGCAACTGCGCAACAAGAAACCTGCTTCACTGGACGACTAACATTTCCAGAGACGATCCAACCTAACTTGGTTTTTTGTAGAGTTGACATACTTGGACTTATCCGCAGCTGTCCCCCACACAACAGGTCGAAGAATAAGCCTGCACCGATGAGCATGTCGATTCCCTGAGGCCGATCAAATGCGGCGTTGGCGAGGGTGATATTCGCTAGTATATTCCAATAAAAAAGAAAACAAGTTTCCTTCAGGTTGATTAGAAATAATTGTTGAAACGAAGACAGCTGAAAAATAGGTAGTTAATTTCCATCGGCTGATTGCAATGATTTTTATAATGTTCTCTTTCGCAATTATGTCCGACTGACCGAAGCCCGAAATAATAGTTTTAGATTTTCCTTCTTTGACTTGCAACCGATTAGCTAGGCACGCTGTTACGTACTGAAGTTGCGAAGCGGAGTCTGCATGGAAACAAAATTCATTTCCTACCTTTGACCATGACCACAGCAGTGGCGAGAATAGTGACAGTATTCGTGGCATGGTTGCTGCTAAGCAATGAAGCAGGCTTGGAGTCAATAACAAGAGCAGTTTTAGCTTTGGGGCCAACCGGGCTTTCGATTCTTTCTTGAAGCTGCTG
Source organism: Cacoxenus indagator (assembly GCA_035041755.1). Taxonomy (NCBI): domain Eukaryota; kingdom Metazoa; phylum Arthropoda; class Insecta; order Diptera; family Drosophilidae; genus Cacoxenus; species Cacoxenus indagator. Next base: position 91,992 of record JAWNKX010001098.1, read on the forward strand.
ATCTAAATGGATCAATGAATGCTGCCTGGAAGAATACGACCTGCAGTAACTTGACTGCCCTTGCTGAAGCAATTGATGCATAACTTCAGCCTTTTGGTTCAAAGAGTTCAAAGAGAAGGCGAAGTGATGGCAATAAATTTTGAAAGAGTGACAAATTACGATGGCATGATCGGCCTGACAAAATACACATCGCCTAGTAGAACTTGTGGCCACGAACGATTTCTTATTTGATGATTTTTTAGAATTCACCTGGCTGCCTGGCGTACGTGCTGCCAAGACCAATTCCACCTTCTCCAACATCCGGGCTTGGCGCTCGAAGAAAGTTGTCATTAATTCCCATGACGGTAGACCATGTACAGGTAATTACTCTTCCCATTTTGCCTGCGTAGTGCCATCAGCCTTCTTGCCAATTAAATGGATGAGAAATCCATCGAGTATTTCCTCTTTCGTTGCGATAGTGCTCAACGCCCGAAAATGCGCTCTGCTAATCTTTCGCAAGTCAGCTGCCGAATTATCAGTCATGCTTTTCAAGCCAAAATGTTGGTTAATATGAACCTGAAATTGAATGCTTTTATTAACGAATTGCCTTTTCAATAAAGTTACCGCTTTTGCATAATTTTCGTGGAAAATCTCCAAAGACCGAATTGCATCCAGAGCTGTGCCAGTCAAACTCGATCCCAAATGCTGGAACTTTTCAATGCGTTTGGTTGTCTTCGAATTGAGACTGCAAATTCTCGAGCTGTTCCAATTTCACGGCTATGATGGACTTATCCACGTCCCGTAGTTTGCTTTCAGCTCTTGCATCAAGCATGCATTGGTTTTGGTTTAAAAACCACTGACTTTTCCGCTTAAGGTATTCACAGTTCTTATCTACCGTTTCCACTAATTCGTATTTCTAACCTACATATATTTGCCTTTGGCGTTGTAATTTCAATCTCCAAACTGCACAAATTAGCAAAATGCAAGCGACAGATTGATGGAGAGAAGGAGAACGTATACAAGTGAAACTGTTGCGACGAGCGGTATTGATTTATTGATATGCGATGATGATGTAGCGGACGCACAACAACAATGCAAGCCAATTCGCAAGAGTGTTGTTGTTGTTGTCACCAAACGATCCAAGCGAGACAAAAGGTCTATGCAGAGCAATAGCTCAATTTTCCGTTGCTGCTTGCATAAAGAGTACACCGAAAAAATAAGTTGAAAAATATTTTGGGGACCTCGCTGAAATGCTTTTGTATGGCTTGGAAATTTTCGTACGAATTGAATGTATTTTAGCAAATTAATTATGTTAATTAAGCAATTAACTGCTCCTAACAGTTATATTTACTTCCTGTATCAATCAGTGCTGTAAAGGCTTGATTGTTTATTGTCAGTTGTTTGCACATTCTTTACTTTCGCAATTTACCGCGCTATGCCCTTTCGCAACGCAATTGAAACATTTTAGTTCTTTTCCGTCATTTTCTTCGTTCCGGTTTTTACCGTTACATTTAGGTTTTTGTTAACTTATTCTTCACTCCATCTGATTTATCGCGAATTTTTTCATAGCACTTCACTTTGTCTAAATTCTTTCGTGTTTATGCATTACACAGAATCGATTTTTTCATATTTATGTTATTTATCCCATCTATTATATACTGCGTGACCGCACTGTCTTATATATTTCCGGGTGACACTTATTCCTTTTTAATAAAATACTAACAGATACCCGACGCGTTGCGGCCTCTTGGCATGCTTTAATCCATGCCGAGATTCTCGTTATTCTTCTTTTTCAAATGTTTTCACTTTTTCGCTTTGCTTCAGATGTTTTTTCCAAATGATATTTTTTTTGTGGCATTATTTGCCAGTTTTTTTTATAAATTTAATTGTACGATTGATACACCTTCTATTTAATACATTTACTCATGTCTTTTTTTTACGTGTACAAGTTATTAAAACGGTTGACTAAACCTTTTTTTTATTTTTCCTTGACAGATTTCGATTTTGAAAGTGACACACTATTCAATGGTCAACTGATGAAGCAATATTCATTTAATACACATAATCCAATGTATTTATTAATTTTTTTCCCCGATTTTGACGTTATACTAACGCACAAAACTTTGCAAATTTACTCGACAGGCTGTTCTAGAGTTTCCCTGAAAATCATCGAAATCGGTGCAGCCAGGTGCACATACTTACAACTTTGTATATATAGATTCTTCAACACTTGCGCTTCTCTTCGTTTTTCTTTCGCACATTAATAAATTAAGTTAAACACTGTTTATTTTTGTTTGAAATTTCTAAATAAGCATTTATTTTATTTTTTCAAAACATATTGTACCACTCTCACTCATAATGTACAACTTCGCAAGAGTTTTAAGCGACCTTTTAACAAAAATAAATTTTTGCAATTCATCCAAGTACATTATGCTTATTTCCCCAGAATGTTATCCAAATTTCCATTAGAAGGGTGTCTTCACCACTAAATGTTTTCATTGAATTTTCAACAAATTTCCCGAAATTGCAACGTAAATCGCGGTGGCATCATATTTTCGTTTCTAAATGCAAGTGTTTTCATATTGCGCGTCACTTCTCTTGAATGTGTGCACTGTCTGCCATCGCTCTATCGATTTTCCTATTGCATGTCTTCAATTTGCTTACAGTCCCACATATATGATATCAGAAGCAGGCGTACAAGCATTCAGGATCATCAACTAACGACTCTGCGGATCTTTCCTACATTAATTTTCGGTTGCAACAGAGTTCTCTATTACACAGTCAATACTACTTACACCTACTAACGCAACTCAAAAAATAGCTCGACCATTATGAAATGCATTACACCAAAACACTTCTATCACGAGGACATCCTCAGTACATATCTCCAGACCAATTACCATCTTGGTGCCTTAACTAATCATAATTTTTAACGGTTCCTAAGCAACAAACAAACAGTTATTGAACACTTGTAATCCGCTGAACTCTACCGGCGCTAAAATCAAATTCACCGATGGATCAATTTGCGACAGTTAATAACACCAGCAACACTATCGCGGCGGGAATCTGAAACTCTCTGTTCAACAAACACAGCAGAAGTTGCGGCGATATTTGTCTGTTTGTATGTATGTTTGTCCGTTATGGACGCCGAAACTGCTAGACCGGAATTTCACGGAATACCTATAATAGCCTTAAGAAGGTAACTGCAAATTTTGGTGCGACAAAATCGTTGAATTCGCTAAATATTAAGAAAAACTCAATTTTCAGATGTTTCTCAAACTGTATGGATACAAATAAAACGCAATACATGCAATTGAAAACCACAGTAACAATAATGTCATCATATCCTAAGTACGAAACTGTCTCATTGACTCCAATAATATAAAATTAATGTGGATCCCTGAATGTGTCAATATTGCTGTGAACAAACTGGTCGACACATGTGCATGTAAAGAACCATTAAGGATTTACAGACTAATTATTGCCCACATTGTAGATAAGATCATAATATGATGGGATGCCCTTCACCGCCATTACAAGCAATTCAAGAGAAATCACTTGCCAATTTAATCATTCGTCCGTTTTCGGCTGGGGCACAAAAGATTAACACACGAACATTTCCTGCTCAGCACCAATAATGATACCTGTTCTCTGCAACGCCAATCAAACATCGGCCATTGAACTGCCCAGCGCTACAATCTACGTAATCCTACGTACTACTAGGAACATAAACATAAACATAAACACTAAAGCATCCAACCTGGAAATTCTTCAGAGGTTTCAGTCAAAGCCAGAGCGGAGTGTCGTAGTGGTATGTCCGGAACTCTGTTACCCATAGAGACTTGAAGATCCCAAGAAGAAAAAATAAATCGTCAAGCAAGGTAATAGATATCGCATTATTAGGAGTTAGCTTTGCAATTAAGAAACTAATTTAGGTCTCAAACTGAAGAAATGAGAAATATAATATTTTGTATAGTTGCTAAATAAACAAGAACTTTTATAATTTGTATACATATTGAACTGTAGGTATTTGCATGCGTACATCATTGCTTGCGGTATCTCTGCTTAATCACATTTAAAATATAAAAATGAACAATATTAAAAACACAAAAAAAAAACAATGATATTCATATACATATGTGTTGTAATATGACTTAGAGTTTATTCTAGCATATCCACTGGCCTTGTCCTCTGTAACCTACGTCATTGGAACCAACATTTGAGTGTAGGGATAGCCTCTTCTGGTAGATACGAGTTATTTTTGTAATTTCCTCTGTCACTGTTGGAATGTTTAGATCACGATGCAGATCAGAGTTAGTGATGTATCACCCAGCCTTTGTGATCATACGAATGATTTTTGATTGTTGTCTTCGAATAATGTCTGTATTTGATTTTTTGGCAGTTCCCCATATTTGTGCTCCGTACGTCCAGATTGGTTTTATAATAGCTTTGTAAATCAGTAAAGTAGTTTATATTCCAATGATAACTTTGATTTTAGCAGCCAATATAATTGACTAATCCTCAGTTTGACTTGATCTCGCCTTTTAAGTGTGTGATGTTTCCAGTTGAGTTTGTTATACAATACAAAACCACTTTAGGGTAGTATCCAGATGTTGCTGCGATGTTGTTGCCTTTACCTGTCTATGTGCGCTAAGTATTATAGTGTCATCAGCAAATGTGCCGTGTATAATAATGGTCCCAGTACACTTCCTTGTGGTACGCCTGTTTTGAGTTTTCTTAATGTGGAATATTCGTCTGAGTACTTATCGAAGAAATGTCTTTCTGTGATATAGCACATTAACATCTGTAATACGTTATGCGGGAATATATTGCGCAGTTTGTTGATTAGTCCTTTGTGCCAGACTTTATGAAATGCCTTTTCTATATCTCGAAAAACTTCTATGCAGAATTTTTAGTAGTCAAGATCGTTTAAAAGTGAGTCGAGTCGATTTCGTCGAAAGCCAAATTGGTGGTCAGGTATTATGTGTTTGCTTTCAATGATAGGTAACAGTCGCTGGCACAGGAGCCTGTCGAATATTTGTGACAGCACTGGAAATAAGCTAATTGGCGTATATGATGCTGGATTCTAGACGTCTTTACCAGGCTTTGGAATTGCAATGACTTCAGCCACTTTCCACATTTTAGGAAAGTAATTTAGTCTAATTATCGTCAATTTTGTCGTACCCGGGTGCTTTTTTGGGCTTTATGTCGTGCTGTATACAATTGAATATCTCATTTGTTCATTTTTTTTTAAGGCGAGTTGGCTGGGGAGTGATTGTCGAGTTTATATGACAGTCATCTTCGTTGTTTCATCAGCAAATATTTTCTCATAATTATCCGCTAGCATTGTCGTCTTGTCTAGATTCGTTACTGCCCATGATCCATTGTCCATTTTTATAGGTGCTTGGTGTATTATTTTATTTGTCAGTGCTTTTGTAGCTTTCCACAGGGAGTAGTCGGTACAGCTGTCGGTGTTAGCCTCTGTAAATAACTCGTGATTTCGTAATTTTTCTGATTTTGGAGATATTTTCTAATTTCTTTAGTTGTTTTGTTATATTTATTTTTTGCATCGCGGGATTTGCAAATGATGCTTTTTGCTTTTTAAAATTTTTGTTTTGTACATATTAGATTGCGAAGCGTGGGGGGTGTGAATCGCTTTACATGTTGTATTAACTTGTCCGGAGTTGCTTGCAATACTGCCTTCTCAATAGTATCGTTTAGGTGGACTATAGCTGATTCTACGTTGTAGGGTGATTTGAGTGGAATGCTTGTAGTTAAATTTGTGTTAATGTATTCGTGATAGGTATCCCAGTCAGTTTTGTTGTTGTGTAATGATTTAGAATGGATCATATTCAGTTCAGTTGAATTAAGTTCGAGTAGTATAGGTGTATAGTCTGACAAGATTTCCAGCCTTGATGTTATGACACATTTATTTAAGTGTATGGTTTTGAGTATACAGGAGCCAATGAGGTCTGGCTTTTTAGTTTTGTCTGTTGGCCAATACGTGGGTTCGCCGGTATAAAGATGTTTGGCTTTTGCTAACAGCAGTGCAACCTGTAGGTTTTTAACTCTCTTGGTTGATATTCTGGAACCGCAGTCTATATTCCTCGCATTATAGTCGCCTGCAGCGATAAAGTGTTGACCGAGAGTTTTTAAGAAGTCAAGACATTGCGACTGTGAGATAGTGTTATTGCTGTGTAGGTAAAGCTGTAGATCATACAAGTGGATTTTAATCCGTTTGCATTCCAAGTTAAAATCTTTATTTTAGTGTCCATTCCTGTTGTTGAGTTTTGTCAATAGTACGTCATGATGTTCATCATATTACTCATTTGTTGCGCTAGTTGTTTTATTATATATTTTATTTCCACCAAATCGTTTTGTTGGGTTCGTTTTTGTTGTGTTCCTCACCTTTTTACCTGATTTGTGGGATTTTTTTGGTTAATTGCTGTTGTTTGGGCGTACAATAATCCAATTTTAATTTTATTTGATGTCTGTTCTGCTGCCTTCTGGTCATACTTTTTAATGTTTTTCTCTCTGAGTTAAATCTTTGAATTTGTAGGTGTTTATAAACTTCGCAGCCCTTGTATTTGGATGTTTGTGAGCCACCGCAAGGAGCGCATTTAATTTGATGGGCACTTATTAATTTACAGTCAATAGTTTCGTGGTTGCCGGCGCATTCGACACAAATTGGGCCCTTGGTGCAGAAATTCCTTGTGTTACCATATTTTTGGTAGTTTGAGCGCTGAGCTACTTTATGTTTATTTTAGAAATTGCAACATATATCGGTCATGTACTCATAAATTAATAACGCCTAAATTAAGACAGTTTAATACAGAAACTTTGTTGTCTTTCAGTTCAGAAGTGGGATCTCGACCGATCCATACGTACATACATATAATTAAAACGAACGTATATGTGTAACTGCGTCGAGTCACACACGCAAAAACGAAACGTAAAAACGAATAAGTGGTATCAAATCAAAATTGCGTATTAGCAAATGCGTCACAAAAAAAGCAACAGAAATTAATACGATCAGAGCGTCACGAGTGTTTTGTGCATCAACAGAGTAGGAAAACATGCCGAAAATACATGAATTAAAGGTCGACCAATTAAAGTTTTTGATACGCTAGCGTGGTTTGCAAACAACAGGTTCCCATGCTGAGTTGATACAGCGACTCGAGGAGTATGAAAATTTAGAATATGTAGAAATGCCGGTTTTAATGAATGCAGATGACGCCGATAAGGAGACAATTGCGCGACTACAGACAGATGTGAGTAAACTGCATGAAATAGTGGAAAGGTTGTTACAACGAGATACACCCGTCAACGACGTTGCTGTGGCAGAAAGAACGCCGACTTCCAACGACAACTCAAATCACGAGTATCGGGCCCCGCGAGCGCAAATTCGACTAATCTGCCTACCGCCGCATTCAACATGACACGACACCCTTCGATTAACGAAATTGTAACTACTCTACCTGAATATGACCCCACAAGCGAATCCTCAATTATGATTGAACAATTTGTAGAACGTGTAAATAAAGTTATGGAAGCTTATCAGTGGGACGACAAATTTGTATTTCTCGCCGTTTACACCAGACTAAAGGGAGCCGCGCGAATGTGGCTCGACGCATCTGAAAAATTATATACGACCTGGCAAGATTTCGCTACCTCCATTTGTTCAGAGTTTTGCGCAAAACTCGGCGAAGCCGAAATTCACTTCAAAATGAAAAATTCCGTAAGACGACCGAAAGAGGAGGTAGGTCATTTCTCAAGTAAATGCTCACTACCCAAGAAACGATAACGGTGTTCGATGTGTAACAGAGTACACAACAACAATAGTGACTGTGCGAAACCCGACATAAATATCCGTCAACTGAGTGTCATCAGCAATGGTGAATGCTTTAATAGACGCTTTATCGTCAACCGTTCGGAGTTACACACTAAATAACTCGAGTCATGTCTATAACTTGAGAATGCAACTCGTGCACATATGGAAGTGCAAGTAAATCGTCATAAGGAGGCCTTGGAAAAGTTGCAGAATGAATTGTCTCATACGAAACTACATGAAATGCAACAGAATGAGCGCTACTCTCGTGACAAATATGTCTTGACAATGGAAAAATTCACGCTGGAGTAGGCTTTGTTGGATACACGTCTCGATTTGAAGTTGAAGGAAGAAAAGCTTATGTCAATTCAGCGCGATTTGACTTTCGGCGGTGCCCCTGAAAAGGAATTCCCGCAGCTGCGGCGCACCAAGAACCAATTCGATCGTCGCATGAAGGATCAAGCGAAAGAACTAGACGAAATGGGGGGTCAAGCGCAGCTGCTCGAGCAGGAAAACTTGCGGCTGGAAATGACGCTCGAGACAATGCAAAAAGAAGCACGGCGAGAAGCGCAACAACGCGATGACAATTTGGAGGAAGCGCGTAGCAAGGCTTACAGGGAAATTACCTTACTCGAATGCCAATTGGAGACTGAACAAGAGGAACGTACGTTGTTGCTGCGTGAAAAACATGCACTGGAGATGAAATAATGGTGAACCAATAATGGTGAAATTAACGTGATTAGTGAAGACGAGCTTGGCGAATATATAAAAATTTTCTAGCAGACCCAAGTCTCGTTTAATATGTTATATGACAAGCTTGAGTTACTTGATTTTAATGAAATCGGTAGTGTTTTACGAGGACACTTTACAAAACTCGTGGTCAGTTTATTAGGCCGTATGCGTTTCGGTATTCGCAAGCTGCAGGCACAAATGCCGCAATGGTCAACAATGCGGTGTGACGTAAGTGAGCGATCAACCATCGTGATGCACCGTCCTCGTCTACCGCAGCTGAAATTACCGATATTTAGTGGCGGATACACCGAGTATGCCGATTTCTTCTCCATATTCAGGCCTATGATTAATAAGGATCTTGATGTCACCGACGTGGAGAAGCTGCAACACCTTAGGGGAGCTGCGTTGGATACCACTCGCTCGTTGGATATAAGTGGCGCAAATTATAGAGCACCATTAAATTTACTCGACCAGCGTTTTAATAATAAGCGTCTTATTTTTCAGGCACACATCACTGAGATTTTGGGTATCAAAAGGATTGAAAGCTCTGCCACTACAAAATTTAGGGAGCTTTCAGACAAGGTCAATGCCAACATGTGTGCGCCATTGTGCAGACCCTACTACAAGAAGTGGACAGTGCGACACAGAGAAAATAGGGGGAGGCTGCACCGTTGGACTCTATACCATCATGGGAACAGTTTTCAAAGTTTCTGAAAGGGCACTGCCAAAAATTGGAAAACGTGGAGTACGCATTGGCTGCTTATAAACTTACATATCAGGTAGGATAGAAGAAAAATTCTAAAGTTTCATTTATCACCACTAACCCAACCATTCAACCGAAATTGATAAACACGCTGCTCCACTTTCGCACGTTCCGCATCACTGTAACGGGTGACATTTGGGAGATGTACCGTTGTGTACGAGTATTCATATTGCGCGTCACTTCTCTTGAATGTGTGCACTGTCTGCCATCGCTCTATCGATTTTCCTATTGCATGTCTTCAATTTGCTTACAGTCCCACATATATGATATCAGAAGCAGGCGTACAAGCATTCAGGATCATCAACTAACGACTCTGCGGATCTTTCCTACATTAATTTTCGGTTGCAACAGAGTTTTCTATTACACAGTCAATACTACTTACACCTACTAACGCAACTCAAAAAATAGCTCGACCATTATGAAATGCATTACACCAAAACATTTCTATCACGAGGACATCCTCAGTACATATCTCCAGACCAATTACCATCTTGGTGCCTTAACTAATCATAATTTTTAACGGTTCCTAAGCAACAAACAAACAGTTATTGAACACTTGTAATCCGCTGAACTCTACCGGCGCTAAAATCAAATTCACCGATGGATCAATTTGCGACAGTTAATAACACCAGCAACACTATCGCGGCGGGAATCTGAAACTCTCTGTTCAACAAACACAGCAGAAGTTGCGGCGATATTTGTCTGTTTGTATGTATGTTTGTCCGTTATGGACGCCGAAACTGCTAGACCGGAATTTCACGGAATACCTATAATAGCCTTAAGAAGGTAACTGCAAATTTTGGTGCGACAAAATCGTTGAATTCGCTAAATATTAAGAAAAACTCAATTTTCAGATGTTTCTCAAACTGTATGGATACAAATAAAACGCAATACATGCAATTGAAAACCACAGTAACAATAATGTCATCATATCCTAAGTACGAAACTGTCTCATTGACTCCAATAATATAAAATTAATGTGGATCCCTGAATGTGTCAATATTGCTGTGAACAAACTGGTCGACACATGTGCATGTAAAGAACCATTAAGGATTTACAGACTAATTATTGCCCACATTGTAGATAAGATCATAATATGATGGGATGCCCTTCACCGCCATTACAAGCAATTCAAGAGAAATCACTTGCCAATTTAATCATTCGTCCGTTTTCGGCTGGGGCACAAAAGATTAACACACGAACATTTCCTGCTCAGCACCAATAATGATACCTGTTCTCTGCAACGCCAATCAAACATCGGCCATTGAACTGCCCAGCGCTACAATCTACGTAATCCTACGTACTACTAGGAACATAAACATAAACATAAACACTAAAGCATCCAACCTGGAAATTCTTCAGAGGTTTCAGTCAAAGCCAGAGCGGAGTGTCGTAGTGGTATGTCCGGAACTCTGTTACCCATAGAGACTTGAAGATCCCAAGAAGAAAAAATAAATCGTCAAGCAAGGTAATAGATATCGCATTATTAGGAGTTAGCTTTGCAATTAAGAAACTAATTTAGGTCTCAAACTGAAGAAATGAGAAATATAATATTTTGTATAGTTGCTAAATAAACAAGAACTTTTATAATTTGTATACATATTGAACTGTAGGTATTTGCATGCGTACATCATTGCTTGCGGTATCTCTGCTTAATCACATTTAAAATATAAAAATGAACAATATTAAAAACACAAAAAAAAAAAACAATGATATTCATATACATATGTGTTGTAATATGACTTAGAGTTTATTCTAGCATATCCACTGGCCTTGTCCTCTGTAACCTACGTCATTGGAACCAACATTTGAGTGTAGGGATAGCCTCTTCTGGTAGATACGAGTTATTTTTGTAATTTCCTCTGTCACTGTTGGAATGTTTAGATCACGATGCAGATCAGAGTTAGTGATGTATCACCCAGCCTTTGTGATCATACGAATGATTTTTGATTGTTGTCTTCGAATAATGTCTGTATTTGATTTTTTGGCAGTTCCCCATATTTGTGCTCCGTACGTCCAGATTGGTTTTATAATAGCTTTGTAAATCAGTAAAGTAGTTTATATTCCAATGATAACTTTGATTTTAGCAGCCAATATAATTGACTAATCCTCAGTTTGACTTGATCTCGCCTTTTAAGTGTGTGATGTTTCCAGTTGAGTTTGTTATACAATACAAAACCACTTTAGGGTAGTATCCAGATGTTGCTGCGATGTTGTTGCCTTTACCTGTCTATGTGCGCTAAGTATTATAGTGTCATCAGCAAATGTGCCGTGTATAATAATGGTCCCAGTACACTTCCTTGTGGTACGCCTGTTTTGAGTTTTCTTAATGTGGAATATTCGTCTGAGTACTTATCGAAGAAATGTCTTTCTGTGATATAGCACATTAACATCTGTAATACGTTATGCGGGAATATATTGCGCAGTTTGTTGATTAGTCCTTTGTGCCAGACTTTATGAAATGCCTTTTCTATATCTCGAAAAACTTCTATGCAGAATTTTTAGTAGTCAAGATCGTTTAAAAGTGAGTCGAGTCGATTTCGTCGAAAGCCAAATTGGTGGTCAGGTATTATGTGTTTGCTTTCAATGATAGGTAACAGTCGCTGGCACAGGAGCCTGTCGAATATTTGTGACAGCACTGGAAATAAGCTAATTGGCGTATATGATGCTGGATTCTAGACGTCTTTACCAGGCTTTGGAATTGCAATGACTTCAGCCACTTTCCACATTTTAGGAAAGTAATTTAGTCCAATTATCGTCAATTTTGTCGTACCCGGGTGCTTTTTTGGGCTTTATGTCGTGCTGTATACAATTGAATATCTCATTTGTTCATTTTTTTTTAAGGCGAGTTGGCTGGGGAGTGATTGTCGAGTTTATATGACAGTCATCTTCGTTGTTTCATCAGCAAATATTTTCTCATAATTATCCGCTAGCATTGTCGTCTTGTCTAGATTCGTTACTGCCCATGATCCATTGTCCATTTTTATAGGTGCTTGGTGTATTATTTTATTTGTCAGTGCTTTTGTAGCTTTCCACAGGGAGTAGTCGGTACAGCTGTCGGTGTTAGCCTCTGTAAATAACTCGTGATTTCGTAATTTTTCTGATTTTGGAGATATTTTCTAATTTCTTTAGTTGTTTTGTTATATTTATTTTTTGCATCGCGGGATTTGCAAATGATGCTTTTTGCTTTTTAAAATTTTTGTTTTGTACATATTAGATTGCGAAGCGTGGGGGGTGTGAATCGCTTTACATGTTGTATTAACTTGTCCGGAGTTGCTTGCAATACTGCCTTCTCAATAGTATCGTTTAGGTGGACTATAGCTGATTCTACGTTGTAGGGTGATTTGAGTGGAATGCTTGTAGTTAAATTTGTGTTAATGTATTCGTGATAGGTATCCCAGTCAGTTTTGTTGTTGTGTAATGATTTAGAATGGATCATATTCAGTTCAGTTGAATTAAGTTCGAGTAGTATAGGTGTATAGTCTGACAAGATTTCCAGCCTTGATGTTATGACACATTTATTTAAGTGTATGGTTTTGAGTATACAGGAGCCAATGAGGTCTGGCTTTTTAGTTTTGTCTGTTGGCCAATACGTGGGTTCGCCGGTATAAAGATGTTTGGCTTTTGCTAACAGCAGTGCAACCTGTAGGTTTTTAACTCTCTTGGTTGATATTCTGGAACCGCAGTCTATATTCCTCGCATTATAGTCGCCTGCAGCGATAAAGTGTTGACCGAGAGTTTTTAAGAAGTCAAGACATTGCGACTGTGAGATAGTGTTATTGCTGTGTAGGTAAAGCTGTAGATCATACAAGTGGATTTTAATCCGTTTGCATTCCAAGTTAAAATCTTTATTTTAGTGTCCATTCCTGTTGTTGAGTTTTGTCAATAGTACGTCATGATGTTCATCATATTACTCATTTGTTGCGCTAGTTGTTTTATTATATATTTTATTTCCACCAAATCGTTTTGTTGGGTTCGTTTTTGTTGTGTTCCTCACCTTTTTACCTGATTTGTGGGATTTTTTTGGTTAATTGCTGTTGTTTGGGCGTACAATAATCCAATTTTAATTTTATTTGATGTCTGTTCTGCTGCCTTCTGGTCATACTTTTTAATGTTTTTCTCTCTGAGTTAAATCTTTGAATTTGTAGGTGTTTATAAACTTCGCAGCCCTTGTATTTGGATGTTTGTGAGCCACCGCAAGGAGCGCATTTAATTTGATGGGCACTTATTAATTTACAGTCAATAGTTTCGTGGTTGCCGGCGCATTTGACACAAATTGGGCCCTTGGTGCAGAAATTCCTTGTGTTACCATATTTTTGGTAGTTTGAGCGCTGAGCTACTTTATGTTTATTTTAGAAATTGCAACATATATCGGTCATGTACTCATAAATTAATAACGCCTAAATTAAGACAGTTTAATACAGAAACTTTGTTGTCTTTCAGTTCAGAAGTGGGATCTCGACCGATCCATACGTACATACATATAATTAAAACGAACGTATATGTGTAACTGCGTCGAGTCACACACGCAAAAACGAAACGTAAAAACGAATAAGTGGTATCAAATCAAAATTGCGTATTAGCAAATGCGTCACAAAAAAAGCAACAGAAATTAATACGATCAGAGCGTCACGAGTGTTTTGTGCATCAACAGAGTAGGAAAACATGCCGAAAATACATGAATTAAAGGTCGACCAATTAAAGTTTTTGATACGCGAGCGTGGTTTGCAAACAACGGGTTCCCATGCTGAGTTGATACAGCGACTCGAGGAGTATGAAAATTTAGAATATGTAGAAATGCCGGTTTTAATGAATGCAGATGACGCCGATAAGGAGACAATTGCGCGACTACAGACAGATGTGAGTAAACTGCATGAAATAGTGGAAAGGTTGTTACAACGAGATACACCCGTCAACGACGTTGCTGTGGCAGAAAGAACGCCGACTTCCAACGACAACTCAAATCACGAGTATCGGGCCCCGCGAGCGCAAATTCGACTAATCTGCCTACCGCCGCATTCAACATGACACGACACCCTTCGATTAACGAAATTGTAACTACTCTACCTGAATATGACCCCACAAGCGAATCCTCAATTATGATTGAACAATTTGTAGAACGTGTAAATAAAGTTATGGAAGCTTATCAGTGGGACGACAAATTTGTATTTCTCGCCGTTTACACCAGACTAAAGGGAGCCGCGCGAATGTGGCTCGACGCATCTGAAAAATTATATACGACCTGGCAAGATTTCGCTACCTCCATTTGTTCAGAGTTTTGCGCAAAACTCGGCGAAGCCGAAATTCACTTCAAAATGAAAAATTCCGTAAGACGACCGAAAGAGGAGGTAGGTCATTTCTCAAGTAAATGCTCACTACCCAAGAAACGATAACGGTGTTCGATGTGTAACAGAGTACACAACAACAATAGTGACTGTGCGAAACCCGACATAAATATCCGTCAACTGAGTGTCATCAGCAATGGTGAATGCTTTAATAGACGCTTTATCGTCAACCGTTCGGAGTTACACACTAAATAACTCGAGTCATGTCTATAACTTGAGAATGCAACTCGTGCACATATGGAAGTGCAAGTAAATCGTCATAAGGAGGCCTTGGAAAAGTTGCAGAATGAATTGTCTCATACGAAACTACATGAAATGCAACAGAATGAGCGCTACTCTCGTGACAAATATGTCTTGACAATGGAAAAATTCACGCTGGAGTAGGCTTTGTTGGATACACGTCTCGATTTGAAGTTGAAGGAAGAAAAGCTTATGTCAATTCAGCGCGATTTGACTTTCGGCGGTGCCCCTGAAAAGGAATTCCCGCAGCTGCGGCGCACCAAGAACCAATTCGATCGTCGCATGAAGGATCAAGCGAAAGAACTAGACGAAATGGGGGGTCAAGCGCAGCTGCTCGAGCAGGAAAACTTGCGGCTGGAAATGACGCTCGAGACAATGCAAAAAGAAGCACGGCGAGAAGCGCAACAACGCGATGACAATTTGGAGGAAGCGCGTAGCAAGGCTTACAGGGAAATTACCTTACTCGAATGCCAATGGGAGACTGAACAAGAGGAACGTACGTTGTTGCTGCGTGAGAAACATGCACTGGAGATGAAATAATGGTGAACCAATAATGGTGAAATTAACGTGATTAGTGAAGACGAGCTTGGCGAATATATAAAAATTTTCTAGCAGACCCAAGTCTCGTTTAATATGTTATATGACAAGCTTGAGTTACTTGATTTTAATGAAATCGGTAGTGTTTTACGAGGACACTTTACAAAACTCGTGGTCAGTTTATTAGGCCGTATGCGTTTCGGTATTCGCAAGCTGCAGGCACAAATGCCGCAATGGTCAACAATGTGGTGTGACGTAAGTGAGCGATCAACCATCGTGATGCACCGTCCTCGTCTACCGCAGCTGAAATTACCGATATTTAGTGGCGGATACACCGAGTATGCCGATTTCTTCTCCATATTCAGGCCTATGATTAATAAGGATCTTGATGTCACCGACGTGGAGAAGCTGCAACACCTTAGGGGAGCTGCGTTGGATACCACTCGCTCGTTGGAGATAAGTGGCGCAAATTATAGAGCACCATTAAATTTACTCGACCAGCGTTTTAATAATAAGCGTCTTATTTTTCAGGCACACATCACTGAGATTTTGGGTATCAAAAGGATTGAAAGCTCTGCCACTACAAAATTTAGGGAGCTTTCAGACAAGGTCAATGCCAACATGTGTGCGCCATTGTGCAGACCCTACTACAAGAAGTGGACAGTGCGACACAGAGAAAATAGGGGGAGGCTGCACCGTTGGACTCTATACCATCATGGGAACAGTTTTCAAAGTTTCTGAAAGGGCACTGCCAAAAATTGGAAAACGTGGAGTACGCATTGGCTGCTTATAAACTTACATATCAGGTAGGATAGAAGAAAAATTCTAAAGTTTCATTTATCACCACTAACCCAACCATTCAACCGAAATTGATAAACACGCTGCTCCACTTTCGCACGTTCCGCATCACTGTAACGGGTGACATTTGGGAGATGTACCGTTGTGTACGAGTATCAGAGCCTGATAATGACGTGAAATGCATTTTATGGCGAGACTTACCCGATCAGCCGATACAAGTCTTCAGGCTTGACACCGTGACATATGGTAAAAGGCTGGCATCATTTTTTTCAGTCCGCATTATGCACCAGTTAGCCGTGGATATGCAGGCTGCATTTCTCATTGGCTCAGAAACATTGCATCGGAATTTTTACGTTGACGATTTAATCGGTCACCGGTGGCAATTCTAGGAGAGAGGTCGTAAACATCATGAAGCAAACCGCCAAGGTTTTTTCAGAATCAGGAAATGGTGCTCCAATGAACCATTCGTGCTGGATGATGTTTCCGACGAAGACAGAGGGGCATTGCTTAAATTCACGACGGGACCGACGTAGTGAAAACTCTTGGACTTGCGTGGGATCCTGCTTCTGACAGTTTTCTATTTTCGGTGTCGCCGACCCACACCTCTTCAAGACCTTGCAAGGGATTCGTGCTATCCTCCATCGCCAGATTTTACGACCCTATTGGTCTAATTAGCCCAGTGAATGCAAAGGCAAACATTTTCCTGTAGAGACTGTGGAAGGAAAAGCTCGATTGCTATAAAAGTTTGACAGCATTTCTGAGTATATCCTGGCACAATCTCGTTGACGACATTGAACAACGACTAAAGTTTCCTCGTCTCGCACTCATTCCTGATGGTGATTTTGAAGTTAATGGGTTTAGTGATGCCAGTGTAAACGCATATGGGGCTTGCATTTATGTCGTCTTTACATTTAAAAATTGTATTAATGCACATTTCTTTTGTTGTGGCTCCATTGAAAATGTTGACTATCCCGAGACTAGAGTTATGTGGTGCCGCTGTGCTGGCGCAACTCATCAGCGAAATCTAGCGATTAAAGCTTTTTAAATGCAAGTGTTACTGCTGGTCTGACTCATCCGTATCGTTATCGTAGATCAGCAGCGAGCCATTAACATTACAAACATTTGTGTCAAATCAGGTTGCAGCCATTCAAGAGCTCACCTCTGGTATATACTGGTGAAATGTGCCAACAGATCTAAATCCAGCCGACATATTGTCCAGGGGAGCACTTCCCAGTGAGCTCGTCAAGTCGACACTGTGGCTACACGGGCCACTCTTTCTTGCCGAAGGAAGAGATACGTGGCCAGAAACTCTGAAGTCAATCCAACCATTACCTGAACAACGAGCTAATGTGCTGTTAGCTGCATGCCCATACTGTGACATCGCGCAACAGTGCAAATATGTCAACTCTTACACCAAACTGCAGCACATATTTGGATATGTGTATAAATTCCTTCATCGGCTTCGAATACCTGGACTTACTGTCCAATGCGTGCATCATGGCACACAAACTTTGTTGCGGTCAATCCAGAGAACGCATCTCTGGGATGATTATAAGGTCCTACAAACTGAGAAGGCTGTTAAGGCATCTAGTCGTATCGCCTCGCTTTCGCCATTTCTCGACAAGTCTGGATTGATTCTCGTTGGTGGGCGTCTCTGTAATTCTGCTCTCGATTTTAATGCCCAGCATCCAATCATATTGCCAAGACGTAATATCGTTACCAGTGAAATTCTCACACAATTCCATACGAAAAATTTGCATAACGGACCTCGGTAGCTGCTGGCCACCATTTGGCAGTGAAAACTGCGAAGCATCACTTTATCGAGCAGTTGGTACTTCGCTACTTGACTTCGATGAGCTGCGTACACTTGCCTATCATATCGCGGCAATAATTAATTGTCGTCCGCTGTTCCCTCTGTCAGAGCATTCTCCCGATTCGGACGTTCTCAACCCTGCTAATTTTCTTGACACCGCACCGTTGTCATAGTACGTTGAGCCTGACTTTACCAATATAAATCTTAATCGCTTGGACTGCTGGCAGTGCGTAACATACTACCAACAGCTTTTTTGGTCACGTTGGCGTGAGGAGTATCTCACGCTGCTTCAACAGTGCTCCAAGTGGCGCGTATCTCATGGCACTGGAGTAGAGGCAGTATTGGACTGCGAAGAACTCTTAGGGGGAGACAAAGTACGGGAGGAGTTAGAGACTTTAGTAGAAGATGAAGCAGAAGTTACAGTAGTAGGACAGGGAGTAGAGCAAGATGAACAATTAGTGGAGGGAAAGTTGAAAGCGACAGATGAAGTGATAGTAGAGGGGATATTGGTAGAAGGAGCTACTGGAATTGGAGCGGGATGGGATGATTGGTTAGGTATTGAAGAAAGTACAGAAGAATAAGTGGGTAAAGGTTGGGAAGAAGGGAACAAGTTGGAGAAGTTGAAGCTGAAGTCACAGTAGTAAGACATGGAATAGAGGAAGTCGAATAAGTAGTGGATGGAAAGTTCAAAGCGACAGATGAAGAAATAGTAGAGGGCATAATGGTTGAAGGAGCTAAAGGAATAGGAGTAGGATGGGGCGGTTGGGTAGAAGTAGAATAAAGTACATAAGAGTAAGTGGGTAAAAGTTGGGAAGAAGTAGAACAAGTTGGTGGGATTGTGAAGAAGGGGGTGGGGAGATGAAAAATAAACAAGTGGCGCTGTGGTAGGCGCAAGATTATGAGGGGACACTGGCGGCAGTTGTACTGCATTAGCCGTTGGAGTCAAGTCGAAAGAGTACTCCAAAAACATTTTTGACCCAGCATTAAACTCTGAGGCTAGCTCAGTGAATAGTTTCTTAAGTTTTTGGTATTTAATTCGCATACGGTGGTACATCATTGAGAAGTCTCCCTGGCGTTGGAAGCAGGTGGGGCAAGACCACCTGATGCCACCAGATGGAGAATTAGCCGTACCGTAAAGTCGGTCATGGTCACGACCAGTCAACCCAGCGCACTTAAGGTGGGCGATGTTATCGCACATCCAACAAGAGACACCTATAAACTTATCACTATTAAAGTTGTCCTTGTTGGTGCAAGCCCGAATACAGCAACTCATTTTGCGCGAAATATAGATACAAAATAAAAGCTATATAAGATAAATAAGATAGGAAAAAAAAATGAATAAATGAAATAAAAGTAAGTGAAAGAGAAGTAAATAAAAAAATAATAATAATAATAATAAAATAAAATATAAAAATTAAAAAAAAATAAAAATTTAAAAAAAATATAAATAAAAAAATAAAAAAAAATTACAAAAAAAATTGGTTTTTGGTATAAATTTATAAAAACTTAAAAATTTATGAATATATCAAATAAACAATAAGTAAGTAAAAATAAAATAAATAAATAAAATAATAACAATAAAATAAACTTGAGAGTGAACATTTTTTTTAAAACTTATTTCCTAAAGTTATTTGTTATTATCAGCACACTGTGCAAAAAAAGCACAACGACTTAAGCCCGAATTTTGACGCTCTCAGCTAGACAGACATAGAAAAGTAAGGTGAATAATAATATTTTCCCAGAGAAAACAGAGGAAATACAGTTATTTAAAAATAATAACTACTGTATAGAGAGCAAGAAGGAAACAGAAAAAGACTAAAACAGCAAAAACTATTTTAAAGCAGGAAAAAAAAAATAGATTGAACTCAATACACAGGAAAGGCAAATTTAAGCGTTGTACTTGCCAAAAATAATTAAACATTGATAAGTAAATATTTATACGGGTGAAATGAGCCATACACCACAAATAAATTCACTTATAAATTCACTTAACACCGGAAAGAAAATAAATATTAGTAACGATAAACGACAATAGACAAATTAATTGTCAAATGCTAATCAAAATCAAAATGCGGAGCAGATTCAAAACACGTCTGTTAAACACAAGCAACCACAACCTTCTTGTTCTCGTCAAGGATGAAAACTTCCCGTCTCTCAAGTGGTCATTAGTGAGGGTGGTTGAGTTGATTGCTGAAGCAGATGGCGTCGCACGAGTTGCTGACTTTAGGACTTCCACTGGAAACATAAGAAGGCCCGTCCGCAAGATGTGTCCGCTGCCGAAGCCAGAAATGTATTGAATGTAACATGCCAAGAATGTAACATGTAACTATTATCGACTGCAAACTGTCTCAGCTGTTATGGTAGGCAGGTCGTTTTTGTTTATAAATAGTGCTCCACAATGTTTAAGTGTGTCATTACTATTAAAAAGTGAATGCCGTAGAGTTGATGAAGTGTTCGGGTGTTATTTCGCTTCGTGGCAGTTGAAGAAATTGAGTTCATATAATTGTGGTTTCGTTTTTGGGCTTCTTCAGCGCTTATTTCGAAAAGTGCCCTGCAGTCTCTCTTGTACCCATTTGATTTGCACTCAAGGTATCACGGAAAGGCCTCGTGGCTACACAGTGGCCTAGTTCCTATAGCTCATTCTTTAGTTCGTCAAGATCAGTGACGTAGTGCATATTCCTTAGTATTGTCTTAAATCCCCTCTCATCTTTGGGTAGTATTTAGTATGGTTATCTCTAGGCATCTTAACCACCACCGATTAGTTCGACGAGTTGTTTGTCGGTATGCGTACTTCGTTTTTTTAAAGTGTATTTTATATGTAGTTTTGTTGTATTGTATTTTTCAGAGGTTTTTTAGTACGTAAATTTGTGCTACAGCCTGTACCTATATTGCTGGTAGTTTGTGAATTTTAGTAGATGGCCGAAGTAGATTTGGCGCATTAGAAGTTGCTACTGTACCACTGTTGTTTTCAGTCGTTTCGTCTTTTCAGGGAAGTTCGAACCTATTTGTATTTGGAGCGCTCAGCCAGTACTTTTGCAGTGTTGTTGGTGTTGTCGTTTGTGTTTTGCTCCCACTTTTTACTATTGTTATTTTGTTCGGAAATGTTGTTCGGAGAGAGCTTACTACGGTTACGGTTTATTTTTGTCGATTGTGGCTTTTGATTGATTGAATTTGGTACTTGCGTGTTTCATGTTGTTTCGCTGGTTAATGATGTTGCTGAAGAGAGAGAGCACACTGGCATTGTAGCAGAGACAATTGAGGTGGTAGTTGTTGTGATGAGTGAGATAACCGCTGATGTCTGCGTTGTGGTTGTTGTTGTTGCTGAAAAGAGGAGAGTGGCCATGGAACAGCTCACAGTTAGTTGTACGGTAGAGCGAGAGGTTGTGTTTGTTTGTGTTGAAGATGCGTTATTGTTCTCACTTTGTGCGTGTGGAACTGTTTGATGTATTGCGAGAGAGCATGAAAGCGCTCTCACGTAATTAGCGGGAACTGAAGAATGGTTAAAGTCACTGTTGTTGATGCTGTGGTTTGAACAGTTTTATGATGTGATAAGGTATGCGTTGTTGTTGGTTACGCGGACAGCAGTTTAAGCATTGGGTACGCTCATGCTGTGTTCTGATCGCTGATTTTGTTTTTGCGAGCTGCGCGTAGTCGGGGGACAGCGTTGAACAGGCATTTTTGAGTTTAACACATGTGTTTATTTTGGTTTCTTTTTTACTTTTTGTACTGTTAAATTCGGAGAGCCCATTTCGTCAGATGTGTTTTTGATTATTTGTATTATTTATTTTCCGTACATATAATAAAATCGTAGACTTTGCTATTTTGTGCAGAATTGGCGTAAAAGGCGCACATTGCATTTGAAATCTAATTACTGAATAATAAGAAGCTTTATTAGGAGTATAACATAGGCACAAAAAAAAAAACTTCGAAAACATTCACCAGCAGGCGTGGTAGGCAAAAATATGGTTTTCGAAAGTTGCGCCATCTGTTGGTCGTTAGCCCAACACTCGCTGTGTATACGAAGAAGCGAAGTAAGGTAACGCAAACTAAATTGTATTTTGTGAAAACAAAATCTATTTATTATTATTATTATTATTATTTTATTTTGTTATCTATATTACTTTGAAAACATTTTGTGCCTTCAATGATCACTATTTAAATATGAGTCGTTTGGCTCAGTGTGTTGAAATACGGATTGCTGTACACGTGTCCAGAGTTCATCTCCAGTTGGGAAATTGTTTTCACATATCGATGTTATTTATTTATTGATGTTTTAAATAAATAAACATTTAATAAATCAAGGATTCAAAACAGTTCATGTTAGTTTTTTCACTTTTGATTACTTCAATACAAACATTTTGTATGCTACTTGAAAACATTGCCAACGTTTTTCTATTTCTATCGCGTATTTAGTCATCCGTTGTAAGGCGGTTGTGAGAGAGAGTGAGAAATATCCATTGCCGCTGAGTGTAAAGAAAAACAAACCAATGAAGAATCATCGATATGAACGACTACCGCACTTAACTTGCCTAAAATTCAAAATTTCAGACAAGAATTAAAACGTGAAAAAGCATGAGAACTAAAACAACGTTTGTGCCTGCGTAAAATAAAATCAAAATTTTAAAGCTTTTTTTTTTGTTGTGTTCTCCATTGACATAGGGCAGCCTCATGTGGCATCAAAACTCACCCAGCTATATAGACTGGGCTAAGCTGGTCTTAATTGCTAATTTCTTTAGTGATCATGCGATCCCAAAGCTAATGTCTACGTACTCAATATTTAGATACAAACAAAAACATTATCAGCCTCTAACATCAGCAGCATGCAAGATTAAACTAAAGCTAAGATTCAGTTTAGAATTCACTACCTACAATGACATAGACGATTCAAACGAGGAGAAAAAAGCAGGTTACAAATTTAGAAAGCAAGTTATGCATTAACTTAACGACGCTAACTAGAAGAGGTGGGAGAAGCAGCTCACGTAAAGTGGGTATTAAAATATTTACATAAGACATAGAATAGATCATGTTGCACATAAGAAGCTCTACAAAAGAAAAATAATGTCTAGTTGGACATGCCGGTACGCTAAAGTTAATAATTCTAAGTAAGAAAGGTGAGTTAGTACTACCATAAATGAAGTTATACATAAAAATTACACCAATGACTGTTCTACCACTAGACAAGGTAGGACGGTTGATCAACTTTAGACGACACCGATAATATGGTAGGCAATCATTAGGATCTTAGTGTCAATTTTTTTTTTTGTATTATTTATTGGATTGTAGTACTTTTTTTTGCTAAAATCTTTTATGTACAGACAAGATACGAATTTATTACATACATAGCTTAATAATTTACAGTAGTTCACAAAATTAATAATTTAAAATGCCTCTCAGAAAAAGGTCGAATCTCTCAAAAAATAGCAATAATTCTAGACGTATGAGACTCAGTAAAACTCAAAAGTAGAGAAAATAATTAAGCAAGACTCGCTGCTAGAGAAAGACCACATCTCGCGTAGAAAATTGTACTCAAGCTGAGTCTCGGTTCAGAATGCAAAGTGTTGCAACTTCTACGTATTATGAGACTAACTAGGAATGCGAAATACGTGTATCGGAGGCTTCCACAGACAGAGAAACTCGCTTAGGGTTAGTTAGGGTTAGTTATAAGCACAGACGCCAAGATAATGGCAATGATTTCGTACCTGAAAGGGAAATGAGAGAATAAATACGACAAGCAGAAACGCCAGAACAACGTCAATGACGATTATACGATGGTCGGATTCGTACAAATGTCAATTTCATCTGACGATTTCGATGAATCAGAAGAATATGATGCTGCCAGTCATGGTGTTCCTTGGATTAATAAAGAAAGATCAGGTTTTACATATTTACCTACAATTCACTATAATTCCATAGTTGGTAGGGCCATATGCTGTAATTTCTGTTGCGCTCTCAAATGGATTTTGCTGCTCAAATGGAATAGTTCTTATGGATATTTTTCAAGACTCTCCAGACCTTATGAAATCAGTTTTAAATCGTGAACATCCTCAATGTAATCACTTTTTGAAGAATATCGCGCTTATACAATAGCGTATTTCAAATGATGTCTTTCGAAGCGAAAGAAATTTTCACAACTGAACAACGAACTTATATCTGAACTCCAAAACATCCTGCATCAAGGCTGCTCTATACCGCAAGGGAAAGAAAATTATTACAAATTGGTCATCAATGCCGATAAACATCTTTTCATAGAACACAGCGGAAGATACAACGAAGAAGTCACAGAAGAAGTTGCAGTCGTTTTGGCAGATCAGGAAAATGATAGGTTGTAGAGCTGTAGAGCATTATGGAAACAAACAGAGCTTACGACGCCCTATAATACCCATTCATTTATGGTCACAGAGAAGATGGATATAATTTGTGAATCTACCAAATTAACGCCATTACTACGGCAACAAACTATAACAAAACAATATCTGCACGCAATTTTATTCATATTTGCATTCATATTTCATTTATGCGAAAGTAGAGATTAAGCGCTTATTATACATACGCACTACCAGAAACGTTTACGCGCTTAAGATTACGTACATCTCAGGGACGCTATGCAACAAGACAACACTACTGACAACTTAGGTCAGTAGGTTATCGTTCCGTCCAGTTTTACAGGTGGTCCACGTTTTATGAACGAGCTTACTCAAGATGCATTTTGTTATGTTCGAAAATATGGCCAACCTGACCTCTTTATAACGTTCACGGCTAATCCAAAATAAAATGAAATTTAAAAAGAACTTCTTCCAGGACAGGCTCCACACGATGGACAAGATGATATAGCTAGAGTTTTTGACATAAAATTAAAGCTCATGATGAAATTACTCACAAAACACAAAACATGTATACATGGCACACGTGTATATATGGCAGAAAAGTGGATTACCCCACGCGCATATTTTATCTGGCAGCAAGATAAAAGACTGGTGACACAGTCATAAGTGCTGAATTTCCTGACAGAAGCCAGGACCCAATATTGCGCGATGTAAGTAAACTGCACATGGTTCATGGGCAATGCGGCACCCTAAATAGGAACTCGCCTTGTGTGCAGGGAAATCGTTGTTTGAAGAGGTACCATAGAGCTTTATCAAATTCGACGATATCAGGTGAAAACGGGTTTACTTTTTATCGTCGAAGGTCACTTCAAGAAGGCGGTTTTACAGCTACAATTAGGCTATATGTTCAGGAATTCATTTTGGAAAATAGGTGGGTTGCACTTTATTCTCGGGTATTATCAAGAATATTTCAAAACTCATATTAACGTCAAAATGTCCAACAGAGTTTCTTCTATCAAACATATATATAAATATGTTAATAAGAGAAGCGATCAAGCCACTTTTGCGTTGAGGAATGAACGTGACGGAATTACGAGGTTTCAATCTGGCCAATATATAAGTTCTTCTGAAGTGGTTGGCGCCTCTTACGTATCCCTATTCACGAGAGACATCCGACAGTCGCATTTAGATGTATATCTTGAAGGTGGCCAAAAAATTTACTACAATCCTGAAACTGTTGCAGAACGGTTAGAAAACCCGAGACAAACAACTTTGGTGGAATTCTTCCGACTTTGTGAAATAGATAATTTCGCAAAAACGTTGTTATACGATAAAGTATCGTTATATTACGCTTATATCAAGCAACAAGGTGGGGCAGCTGCGGTTGGTGATCTTGACATATTTAAAGAACATGTCGTCAGAAGAGTGTATGCAGTGGTATCCTGTATCCTACTTACCAAACTGCCTCCAATGCGCGTCATTTGCTTGATGGAGATCAACACGGAGATTGCTCAATCTCCGAATCATGCATCAGCGACACTCCACAATGCTTGTGGCATTTGCTTGCAATAATGTTAATATTTTGTGGACTTTCGGAAGCTGCACAGTTATGGCAAAAATATCAAGGAAAACTTTTTTAGAAATATGCAACTAAGCAATGAAAGCGACCTAAACGATAGATTACGTGAGAGTATCTCCAATCGATGCTTGCTCGTTATTAAAGACATAGTTATATGTATTGGGGAAAATCCTCTGCCGCAGTATGGCATTCCACCTCCTAGTTTAAATCGCGAACACCATAACAGAGAGTACATAGCGAAAATAAATTATAATACATCGAAACTAGTTGAAATATTTCAGAATGATCTCGCAAATTTGACGGCGGGACAACGTATAATGCAATATTCGAGCGAGTATATCAAAGCGTAGCTGATGATTTCATATTGGCCCAAATACGCAATCAATGCATAATTGCTCTCGCCGTAAAGCAGTTAAAGCTGTGGACAGAACTTTGCGATATATAAGACGTGACGACCATGGGTGGCGTCACAATGCTCTTCTGTGGTGATTTTAGACACACATTACCACCAGTAATGAGGGCTAATGGACTGAAATCATGCCTTAAGAGCTCAAGTCTATTGCGTAATGTTATACCAATCAATTTAATACTAAATATGCGAGCACACACAAGAGGTAACCCAAATGCAGAAGAGTTTTCGCCCTTTTTGCTAAAAATTGGTAACGGAACAGACGGAAAATTTATCTTACCTGGAAATTTGTGTAATACTATTTCAACACTGCAGGCGCTTATTTTACGTATCTATGGTGACCTAACAGATTGACAAATCAACCACATTCATGGCTATGCGAAATAGCAATTCCGACACCACGCAATGATAAGGTCAAAGCAATTAATGGTAGAATATTGACGAGCATCCTGGAGGAATGCACTGAATATCGCTCTATTAACAGAGTAATGGAACAAGAAAATGGTACCCACTATCCTATAGAAGTTTTAAAGTCCCTGAGTGCCCCGGTCTGCCAGCACACACCATCAAATTAAAAGTAGGGGTACTCCTTTTAAGAAATTTAAGTCCGCCTAAACTATGTAATGTCACCAGATTGAAAGTAAAGGCCTTACAACCAAATGTTATTGAAGCAGAGATTTTGACAGGTTGCGTCACAGGAAATAGCGTTTACATACATCGAATTCCTCTAATTCCTAATAATTTCCCATTTAATTTTACACGCGTACAGTTTCCGGTGAGCTTATGTTATGCAATGACCATAAACAAAGCCCAAGGACAAACTCTATCAATAGCAGTTGTAGATTTGAGAGTTAGTTGTTTTTCGCTCGGTCAGTTATATGTGGCTCTCTCCTGTATTAGCAATTCAAATAATTTATATGTGCACATTCCCGAAAATTCAACTTTTAACATCATATGCAGAGAAGCGTTAGGGTTGACTATAGAGGTATTATAGAGGTAAATTTAAAAAAGTTGCGGGCGAAATCGCGGGCACAGCTAGTATTAAATAAAAAAAAAGCATACTTTACTTTAATTTCTTTTATTGTTTAGAGTGATAGCAAGTTTTCTTAATGTAATAAAAAAATTGCGTAATTATGAATATAACTCCATTGTGGTAGAAAAAGGGAAGTTAGAAAAGGGTAAATGGGCCCCGGAAATTGCATTTCCTAGGGTCCCCGACATGAATAATACGGGCCTGTCTAAGTCAACGATTTGCACAGTCCTAAGAAATTAGGACTATATTAAGCGGAGACTTTATCAGTATGGAAGGTAATAGACGAATATTAGTCTTCTGGAACGAGCTCTCGAAGTATCAGTCGTGTCGGCTAGTATCTAGCAAGTAGTGACTATTTATATTTATGCAAAACCTTCTTGTTGAAGGAGCTTACAATAGAGCAACCTTCATAACACAAGGAAAAATAAATTTTCATCCTAAACGACCCGCAATTAAATAAAAATATACCCACAGTCAAACAACTGTGAAGACAAAGAACAACACCGCATACCTTATCACATCCTCAAACTATTCAAACAACAGCAACAACAACAGTGACTCAACCAAGCTTCCCTTCCCGCTAATTTCGAGAGAGCGCTTTCATGCTCTCCCGCAATACATCAAACAGTTCCACACTCACAAAGTGAAAACAATAAGGATCTTTAACAAAAACAAATACAACCTCTCGCTCTACCGCTCAACTCAACAACAACAACCATAATGCAGACATCAGCTGCTATCTCACTCATCAGAACAACGGCCACAATAAACTTTCTCTACTACAATGCCATCAGAGAAACAACATCAAACACGCAAGTACCAAATTCAGCAAATCAAACCTCACAAGAGGGAAAAATAAAATGTGACCTTAGTAAGCTATCACCCAACAACAATTCCGAACAAAATAACAATAGTAAAAAAAAAAAAGAACGAAGTTAATCACGCCTTTTTACATATAAATTACAATGATTTTTTGACAACATCACTTCTTGATGTGTAACTTAAAGTTACAATTGGGAGAACTGCGCGATTGTCCGTTTTTGTGATCCTTTACTTTATTTATGTAATGCTCTTTCGTTATGTTACGGTTTCTACTTGTCAACTTCTACTGTTAATTAATGGCTTATGGTATCTATAGTGCGATGCGTATGCTTGAGATTCAATTTTGTCCAAGTATCTTGAAAAAACAGCCTCAATGGTATTACAGTATATTGTTGCTGTTCTAAATTTCTTTATTATTGAAGTTGACGTTGTAGTCTCCAGCCAATATTAGCGGGACCTTATAAAAACTTTGTTTAAGTTATTTAGAACCTCCCTCGGTTTATTCGAATTATGGTCGATGATCTTTAATCCTCAATTTTTTGATTTGGGGAATTATAAATTAAATCCCGGATAAATAAGTTCTGGTCTGCAACGTGTTTAACGATAATCTTTGAGATTCGTGTAGCAATTTCTCTGTTGATATAGCTTGCATTCGATTATGATAAAATTTAAATTTCGTTGGATCATCATGGGGTGTTAAAATATACAAGTTTTCGTATGTGTTACTCGAGATAGCGCAACATAAGTTTTTGCAAATAATATTTGCTGTACGCGTAATCTATTTCACTTAAATTTCCACCCTGCGATATATGTATGGTATAGCGCTAGTCGAAATGGAAGGAAAATGCTTTCGAGTAGTACTAATTCTCGTATGTGATGCCAATGGAATGTTCGCAGATCGTAGTCCAACAGGCACAGCAAGCCTCTAACTCCACTTTTTACAGCTAACTGAGCAGCTTTTTCTGCTTTTCTTTCAACCAATCGTTGTTGAACCAACAAAAAGCTAACTACAATGTTGTTTGTATAAAAATCTAAATGAACTAATTTTCCTGTCGTAACATTACATAAGCCATCTGATATTTGAATATTTGTTGTGATGGGATACATGTTTTTACAAAAATAATTTTGTATGGTATAACTGAATTTTTATGTAACTTTACTCTAAAATTAGCACTTTGTTCATGATTTTTACATCCTGTAATTGAATCAGTGGCTGTAGATGTAATTTTGTCTCCGAATTGTTGTAGAACGTAAACATACTCCTTTTTGAAAAATAGGCCAATCCCACTCGGGCGCAATTTTTGAGTATCGGCGTTTTACAAAACACCTTGATTCTATCAACTCGATTTCTTGTTTTTCTAAAGGTTCATCGTTTCCTACTTTAGTTAGTAAATTAGAAAATGCAGAATAAGCCTGTCTCTTTACTGGGTTGAGTTGATAAAATTTAAGTTTTCGTCAAATATGGGGTCCAACCAGGTGTCATCTAATAGAGTTATATATTGGTGTTGCTTGTACCGGTGGTAGCTTCCGCAAATCTCCAATAAATATAATAAATATACCACGAAATTTTTCGTTATGATGATTGGTTATTTATTTTAAACTGAATTCAATTTCTACTAAAACCTCTGAGATGATCATACTTATTTCATCGATGATTGATACTTGTACATATCTAAAAAGAGATTTATACAAATGCGCTTTTTCAGATGACAGAGTCAATAGTTTTGAACTTAAAATTATTAGTGCAGAATGAATTGTTGTCCCATCCAATTGATATAGAAGCTTTACCAGTGGTAGTGGAAGCTATATAAGCATTAAAATAACGGCCTGTGTCAGTAAATCTGTTTAATATTTCCATTCTGAGTTATGACAAAATTTTTACTAGCGCCTGCTGGACAGTGAAAAAAATTTGTAAAGGTGCTTGATGTGGAGTTTTTAAATGATAAAAAATATGCATCAATAAACGAAACTCGCCAAAGAAGATGAATAATAAAATGTGTGAGTGTGCTTAGAACTCACGACGCATGTAAAATATCATTTCGTTGAAATCAAAGATATTTCACAACAAACTTTTGTCACCTCGACTTGCTTCCCTTGCCGAAAAAAAAAATTTTCTTTGCTGTCCAAGTAATATTATGTTCAAAAATGCAAATTTATAGCTCACCTTCCTTTAGATTAACTATTCGATTATAATTTCTAATTTATATTAAAGCCTGTGCGAATAGAACAAACATATATATATATGCTTCTCTTTTGGAAGCATATTATAATTCATAATTGAGGCACATAACGTATATATTTATATAAAATATGAGAGCCAAGCCTCAGCGACATACATGCCAATTGATATACGACAACTGAAGTGAAGCCAGAGTAATATTAGTAAATAATTGTAATAATGGTAAATAATTGTTCAAACCAGGCGATAAGTTATGACATAGATGCAAAGCACATTCTACGGCACAATGCTCCCGGTTGTGTGCTTAATAAATAAAATAAATATTTAAAAAAAAAAATATTGATATACGAGATCGGCGTTGAGTAGGATACACACACAAACGAAATTAAACTCGCTCTCTCTCTCTCTTCGCAAACGCGAACACTTGAAATTGCGGGCAGTTGTCTTGATGTTGTTAGCGTTGTTGTTGTTGCTGCTGTTTTGTTTTGCGCTCTCTGCATGAGCACAACATAAGAGCAAAACCAAACAGCAGCATAAAATACAACAAAATACAACACCAACATTGGTACGGTTTTTGTAACTTTTCTGTCATTTCACTCCTACCGCAAGCCACGTAAAGGAATTTCGTTCCAATAATTTGATTGTTGTTATTAGTTGCTTTGAAAGTGAAGTGTAATAATATTTATTTATTTAATTTTTGTTTTTTGGCCAGTCCCTTTTAAAATGCGTCGGACTTCTATGCCGCACATTTCCTAATGCCGTAATTTTAGAAATCTAGCAGCTCTGCGTTCAGTAGAGACAAATCAGTAATCGGTTAACAAGTCAGAGAAAATGATCAGTGATGTCTTTTGCTGAACGCAAAATTTCATTATTAGTCTTAGCACACATTATTATTTTAGTGAAGAGAATAACGCGACAATTCTGACGATTTTTAATTGAGTTGGTTTTGGAAATTCATTACCTGATTGGTTAGGTTTAGTATTGAGTTTCTTATTTCTTCACAAAAAAGATCTTGATTTTTATTTTTTTTTTTTACATTGACATAGTAGGTACGCAATGACCACACACTTATCTCACATGGGGCAGGCCCAAGTGGCATCAAAATTCACCCAGTCACATAGACTGGGCTCAGCTGGTGTTAATTGCTAAGGTCTTTGGTGAACATGACCAAAGCTAATGTCTACGTACTAAATATTTGGCTACACATAAAAACATCATTAGGCTCTAATAAACATGCAATAATTAAACTAAATCTAAGACTTAATTTAGAACTTAATACCTAAAATGATATAGACAACTCAAACAAAAATTTTGATTACAAGTTTAGAAAGTAAGTTATGCATTAATTCAATTAAGCCAATAATGTAGAGGTGGAAATTTCAGAGTTTAGAAAATCACGGCGAATCAAACAATAATGACAGAACTGATAGAAAAACTTCTAAGATAAAATGAAGAAAGTTTACACTTTAGCCTAGCCCTCTAGTACTTTGAAAGTGTAGTGGAAGAAGCAGAAGATGAAACTGAAGCAGTGACTGGTAAGGTTACCTGCAAAAGCCTAGTTTTTTTCCTAGGAATAAACTCATGGACCACCATATGAGCAGGCCAGAAATTAGAGCCACAAATGACAGAAAATACTTCCATACCAACTGAAAGCTTGGAAGAAGAGCCTTCTCCAGGGCTAGAAAAATTAAACTTATGAATATTAATATTCGAAGTGTTGCATGCTTTTGATGATATATAGCGTGCAACGTCGTCACAGGTTGTCTCCTTATCCAACCTGGAAATAAAAACATGTTTACGAGGATCCAGCACCTTCAAAATACATGGCACTGGAGTCGAGGCAGTATTGGACTGCGAAGAACTCTTAGGGGGCGACAAAGTACGGGAGGAGTTAGAGACTTTAGTAGAAGATGAAGCAGAAGTTACAGTAGTAGGACAGGGAGTAGAGCAAGATGAACAATTAGTGGAGGGAAAGTTGAAAGCGACAGATGAAGTGGTATTAGAGGGGATATTGGTAAAAGGAGCTACTGGAATTGTAGCGGGATGGGATGATTGGTTAGATATTGAAGAAAGTACAGAAGAATAAGTGGGTAAAGGTTGGGAAGAAGGGGAACAAGTTGGAGAAGTTGAAGCTGAAGTCACAGTAGTAAAACATGGTCTAAGTCGAACAAGTAGTGGAGGGAAAGTTAAAGGCGATAGATGAAGAAGTAGTAGATGGGATAGTGGTTGACGGAGCTACCGGAATTTGAGCGGGATGGGACGATGGGTTGGATATGGAAGAAAGTACAGAAGAGTGACTGGGTAAAGGTTGGGAAGAAGAAGAACAAGTTGGAGAAGTTGAAGCTGAAGTCACAGAAGTAGGACAAGGAATCGAGGAAGACGAACAAGTAGTGGGTGGAAAGTTCAAAGCGAAAGATGAAGAAATAGTAGAACAAGTTAGAGGGGATTGCGAAGAAGGGGGTTGAGGAGACGAAAAAGAAATAAGTGGCGCTGTGGTAGGCGGAACAGTATGAGGGGATAATGGCGGCTGTTGTACTGCATTAGCCGTTGGAGTCAATTTGAAAGAGTACTCCAAAAACATTTTTGACCCAGCATCAAACTTTTAGCCGTACCGTAAAGTCGGTCATGGTCACGACCAGTCAACCCAGCGCACTTAAGGTGGGCGATGTTATCGCACATCCAACAAGAGACACCTATAAGCTTATCACTATTAAAGTTGTCCTTGTTGGTGCAAGCCCGAATACAGCAACTCATTTTGCTCGAAGTATAGATACGAGATATTAAATAAAATAAAAGCAAAATAAGATAAATAAGATAGGAAAAAAAATGAATGCATAAAATAAAAATAAGTGAAAAAGAAGTAAATAAAAAAAATAATAATAATAATAACAATAATAAAAAAAAATATAAATAAAAATAAAATAAAAAATTTAAAAAAAAATAAAAATAAAGAAATAAAAAATAAAAAAAAATTTTTTTTTTTGGTATAAATTTATAAAACCTTAAAAATTTATGAATATATCAAATGTATAATAAGTAAGCAACAATAAAATAAATAAATAAAATAATAGCAATAAAATAAACTTGAGAGTGAAAATTTTTATAAAACTTATTTTCAAAATTTATTTGTTATTAACGACACACTGTGCAAAAAAAGCACAACGACTTAAGCCCGAATATCGAGGCCAAAGAGTATTAATTCATATAGAGTTCCCATTTCTCTCACGAGCTTTTGGAGCTTTTTCCAAATCTTAAGAAGACATTGGCGTATGTTATTTGTCTGCTATTAACATCGAAGTAGCAGCGCAGGTCGCTGTGTAGCAAACTCATGGTGCTAACTACTGAACTGAAGTAATCAGGCAAACAGAAATTTTAGAAGGTGGGTGTCTGTTGTGAAATCGAAGCAAGCGCTATTTCCCCTTCTTGGTGTGTCTTCCGACATTTTGTGTTCTTAGCGCGAATTAGCGTGAAAGGAATTTCTGTATGTCACCTTTGTTTTGGTTGTTTTGATTGCCGTCACCCATTTTTATTTTGATTATATTGATATTGTTGTGGTGGCATGATAGCGAAAAAGGAACATGTATTGTTTTGGCGCGATTTTTTAATGAATGAGCAAAAAGATTTTTTTATTACAAATCCCACAATTACTTGTATTGATTTTGGTGGGACTTTTAATAAATGAGGCCCATTATTGATAACTAAAATTGATTTAAAATGCATATTTAGCGCTATGTTAAAAATTCGAAGTTGAATACAGCTAATTCTACCTTGACTACCAGACAAACAGAAAAAACAGCAAGCAACTGCAAGTGTCCCATGTGAAAACGATACGCAAATTTGAAGTCAAAACCAAACGCGCACGGGGCCTGACAAGCGAAGATTGACTTGGCGGTTACGATGTGAAGTGGGGCGCGTGCGGGAATAAAAATTCCTCCTTTTTGCTACGCTCACGCAACAACAAAGTCTAGACCATTTGTCTCTTTCTTCATTGACGATCGAGGAAAGAACACAACACAAAGTAAGGGTGACGAAATTTGCTTTGCGCGACTGAGACTCCAACTTTGCGGACTGTGCGTATTTCTCGTACAGTCAACTGCCAAATCTTGAATCACCATAATGAATAACAAAAGTTCAAATTATGGGGATATTCGAGTTATGGAAAGCATATTCTATTGATTTTTCGCTATAAACGCACTCAATTCGAGTCATGGAGATATTCGACTTATAGAAGTTTGACCTATGAAAACTCGACGGTAGTTAGAAATTCCACTTGGGTTTCTTTGGCTTTTCAATAAATGCGTATTCACTGTACTTGCTCTTGAAATGGATTTCGTTTTCTGCCACAGCCGAAAATTGTCTTCAAGAAGTTGAAGTCAAAAATCAAAACTTGCCATTGTGTGGGTGACCTTGTTGTGTAGGTGTGGTACGTGTATGGGATTGTGTTGGTTTTTATTGTCTCCTTTGCGTGCGAAATGTGAAAAGTTTGAGTGTGTTGTGTAAGTATAGTGTGTGTATAAGGTTGTGTTGGTCTTCTTTTTCTACCTTGCGTACAAAGTGTGATAATTTTGAGTGTGTTATGTAGGTATAGTGCGTGTATAAGATTGTATTGGTTTCTTATTGTGTATAGCACTGGGAATATTTTTGTACGATTTTGCTTTGTGATCATGCCTACTTTTTTGCTGGCCGCCTGGTATTTTCATTTCGTTCATATAAATGAATATAGGCAAAATACAAGGCTCGATTTCGTTTGTTAAAGAACGATTTCATAAATTAAAGAAAATTCCACACAATTTGCCTAATATTCTCGAACACCTTGCAAATAAAAGACTGAAAAAAAAAAATCAAAGAAAGAAGACAGTGTCTCTGATTTTTGTTTTTATTATGTCTTTCTTGTGTTTTTATAATTTTGTTATCATTCAATATTTTCCCCTTTTACGGCAGTCGGTCCATTTGCTTGTTTACCTTAAGCAAACCAACAGAATATTTTACCTCACATGGTTGAACACACAAGAAATCTGTACAACTGCTTAAAATTTAACATAAGCCAATCGTTTCTTAAAAGTCTCTCCGCCCATTTTTTTAAGGGAGAAATGGGAACTCTATATGAATAAGTTCTCTCTGATCGAGGCTCTCAGCTAGACAGAGATAGAATTGCAAAGAGAAAAGTAAGGTGAATAATAATATTTTCCCAGAGAAAAAAGAGGAAATACAGTTATTTAAAAATAATAACTACTGTATAGAGAGCAAGAAGGAAAAATAGCAAATACTATTTTAAAGGGAGAGCAAAGCAGGAAAAAAAAGAGATTGAACTCAATACACAGGAAAGACAAATTTAAGCGTTGTACTTGCCAAAAATAATTAAACATTGATAAGTACAAAATTTATACGGGTGAAATAAGCCATACACCACAAATAAATTCACTTATAAATTAACTTAACACCGGAAAGAAAATAAATATTAGTAACGATAAACGACAATAGACAAATTAATTGCCAAATGCTAATCAAAATCAAAATGCGGAGCAGATTCAAAACACATCTGTTAAGCACAAGCAACCAACAGTCGTCGACTAAACCTTGCATCGTTCGGTTGTGTTTTCGCATATCAGTCAATCGCAGTTTAGTTCAAAGCTTATCATACTTTCAAGTGCCTATTCTCTCTTTTCTTTTTCTTCTTTATTTTTTTTCACTCATTCGTTGGTAAACAAGTACTGTAAAGTACAGTAAAAAAACAACTAAGTAAGTAAGCGGCATCATGCCCTCTAGGTACAACAGCCTAGGGGCAAATCGCTTTGCTTTGCTTAGCGATAGCTCCAAAAGCAAAAGAAAAAAGCCAACTCCTCTTTCGGAAGCTTTCCCAGAACTTCCTACTGTCAACCTACCAAACCCCAAATATATAATTATGTCAGCCCTAGACCCTCAAAAACCACTTTCCTCGTTTTCTTGTTTTGCGGTCGAACGCTCTATAAAACTAATAAGCAATAAGATTTTAAAAATTAATGAAATGCGCGATGGAAAACTACTACTTTTTGTTGAAAATTCAACAGTTGCCGAAAAATTCCTCAGTGCAAAAGAGCTTTTCGGTATATGCAAAATCCAAACAAAGTTTCACGAAAATCTTAACCACTGCAAAGGCACTGTGTATGCGCCCTACCTTAATCAAGTCTCAAACGAGGAAATAATCCAAGAGCTTAAAGCACAGGGAGTAGTCGACATATATAAATATTCACGACAAATAAATGGCAAAGCTACTCCGACCGGTGTAGTGCAGCTAACTTTCGACCGTTTCAGTCTCCCAACAAAAATCCAAATTTCATGGCATACCGCTCTTGTTAAGGAATACATTCCCAACCCTACTACTTGCCCATGTGGCCTTCCACTTCACGACCCAACCCCGTGCTCAAGTACAAAGTGCGTTAATTGCGGTGGTGAACATGCTGCCAGTAGCAAAGAATGCCCAAAATACAAAGAAGCCCAAGAGATCTTGAAAATGAAAACCAAAGAAAAATGCACAATGTATGAAGCTCAAACAAAATTCTACAAACAACAATCACCACTACTACCAAGCACCAGTAAAACATATTCAGAAACTACAGCTACCCAACCATCTACATCCACAAAAGAAAACAACTCAAAACCAATAGATCACTCAAATAAAGACAAAATAAATACGAAGAACACTCTAGAAAAACCATTTACCTTCACAATGATGAATTACTCACAACAAACTCAAAAAACAAATGAAACCGAAAGAACACAATCCACCTCCAAAACAGAAAATCACTCAACACACGAACAAACGACAAAAACAAACAATTCAAAAATGGACACAGACATAGACTTCGAAAGTCTAATAAGCAAAACACTAAACCAAAATGACTCAATTCTCTCTGATACAGACAATGATATCAGAGAAGAAGACATTGAGCTATAATCATAACAAGCCTCTATCGGTCTCTCTTTGCTCTCCTCCTTCAGCAATCGCGTTCGCTCATAATGTCCCGTTGCATTATGAGATAGTAAGCGCGTTGTTGAGAAGGGGAGCAGGTGAAGAGCAAGGAGAGAGACAATGAACAAAAATATAAAAACATATAAAAACATATCATAAAATTTTCACGACTATGACACTTAAAGTAATACAATGGAACATAAACGGATATAAAGACAAATATCACAGCCTCTCTCTTTTATTAAACAAATATAAGCCACAGATAATAGCATTACAAGAAACCCATCTCATCAACAACAACACACCGCTTCACACTCCAAAACAATTTGCACTATACCAAAAAAATTATATAAATACACTATTCACAAAAGCCAGCAGAGGAGTTGCTCTCCTCATATCAAACTCCATTGAACATAAAATAATAGATTTAAATTCCAACATTCTTGCCATAGCTGCAGAAATTCAATCAGAAACTCCTTTTATAATATTAAATATTTACATCTCGCCAACTGACAAGTTCGTTGAACAGGATCTTCATGACCTTTTCAAAAACTTTAACAAGCCAGTACTTATGCTAGGAGATTTCAATGCCTGGCATTCACTTTGGGGATCATCTTCAAACAATCAAAGGGGCAACGTAGTTGCAAATTTCATACAGAACAGTAGTCTGATCGTACTTAACAATGGCGATCATACACACTACACAACTATGAACACTTTTACGAACGTAGATATCTCCATGTGCTCACCACCACTTAACCTTAATGCCAACACAACACAAATCAAGCAGCTGCCAAATTCCTTAAAATAATTAGGGCATGTGCAAACGATTCCGTACCAACCAAAAATCCCATAATCGCTACGAAAAAGACAACATACTGGTGGAGTAGGGAACTAGAGCTCTTAAAAAGGGAAAAGGTAAAATGTCTAAATAATCTCAGGAAACATTTAAGCACAGAGAACATGCTAAAATATAAAAGAGCAAATGCTAAATTTAAGTATGAAGCAAAGCGAGCCCAAAAAACTGCTTTCGCAGACTTTACCAATGACATCAACCCGAGTTCAACTACGAAAACGCTTTGGGATAAAATACATATCATTACAGGGATCCGAAAAAACAAACACATACATGCAATAGAAACCGCAGCAGGTAACTCTTGTGACTCTAAGGAGATCGCCAATGCATTCAGCAGGGCCTGGTCTAATTGCTCAAAAGACTCAAACTTCTCAGAATCATTCAAGCAAAACAAACACCGTTACACAGCCCAAACACCCTTGACATATACCCCGAAACCAAAAGCAAAACTAATTGAAACATCCATAACGTCAATTGAGCTTCAATCCTGTCTTAGTAGCCTAAAAGGATCAACACCTGGCTTTGATAACATACCCTACGATATGTTAAAAAAGCTTCCGCCTGCTGGCATCAATAAACTACTTGACCTTTATAATAAAATATTTGACACCAGCATCATTCCCCAACAATGGAAGATAGCAACTATAATCCCTATAAGCAACCCAAATAAACCAAAAAATTCAATTAATGGCTATCGTCCAATATCTCTACTCTCATGCATATCAAAAACCATAGAAAAAATTATTTCAAAAAGAATTATGTGGTATCTAAACCAAGAAAACTTGCTGTCCCAAAACCTGTACGCATACCAAGCAAACAGATGCACCATAGATCCTCTTTTAATAATAGATAATTACATTTGCAACAAACTGTCATCAAAAAACCATGTATCATTTCTTTCCATTGATATGGAAAAAGCTTTTGACAGAGTAGGAATTCACTGCATTATTCAACAGCTCCTCGAATGGAAACTCGGACCAAAAATTATTAACTACACTCGCAGTTACCTTAGTAATAGAAGATGCAGAGTAAAAGTTAATAGCACCCTATCAAAAGAAGAGCAACTACATAATGGCATCCCGCAGAGATCCCCACTGTCTGTCACCCTTTTCCTCATAGCTTACAACAAATTAAGCCACATAATAAATCAAAACAAATTTTTTACACATACAATGTACGCAGACGATCTGTGTCTCATTTTAAATCCAAAAGTAGGCTATGATACTGAAATAAAAAATTTGTTCCAAAAATTAAATCAATGGTGCACTTTTAGTGGCACAAAAATATCCAGCGAAAAATCCTCACACTTACATGTATGTAAAAAACACAACTGTACAAACATAGACATTAAAATAAACAATACAATCATACCTAAAACACAATATCTTAAAATATTAGGGCTTATCTTTGATAAGAGACATTCTTGGAATGAACATATTAATAGACTAATAAAATCATTAAACACTAGATTAAATATTTTAAAATGTTTAAGTAGCAAAAATCTTAAATGTAACACTATCTCTCTCATAAACGTTACAAAAGCAATAATACTATCCAAAATAGATTACGGCCTCTGTGTATACGGCAAAACAAACAAAACCAATATTAACAAATTATCCAACCCCTACCACTCCTCCATCAGACTGTCTTTAGGTGCTTTCCGAACCACTCCCATCGCCAACATCCTCGCAGAAGCTGGACTCCCCGACCTGAGTACCAGACTCGATTGGAGCATCATCAGACAAATAAACAGACTAACCAATACACCCGGATCTTCAATGCATACAACGCTAATCAACCAAATGAAGCGGAAACGAGATCTTAAAATACCATCAAGCCTCCAACTCATCATCAAGAAAGCTGCAGAATTCAACATAATTATATCTACTCACCGAAAATACAAACAAAAGGTCCCACCATGGCAACTTAGTGAAAACTCAATTATACTCCAACTCGCACATTATAAAAAGGACTCAACTCCCAAAGAGATTTACACGACAACCTTCAATAGTATTCGATCCAATTTCCCTACGTGGAAGTTTATCTTTACCGACGGCTCAAAAACAGACAACTCAACAGCACTTAGCGTTGTCACTGAAGAGAATGAAATTCTAAGATTGGCTATAACACCCTTCTACACGTCCATTTTTACAGCCGAAGCTGAAGCAATTCTAATGGCTGTGGAACTGGCAAGTTCAATAAAAAAAACCAAACATGTCATATGCACCGACTGTCTTTCAACACTCCTCGCTGTACAAAATGTAAATAACAATGATCCGACCATAAGCAAAATCAGAGACATGATATCCGCAAACCATAAAAAAATAAAACTAATGTGGACACCAGGACATGCAGGAATAAAAGGAAATGAGCTGGCGGACACAGCAGCAAAAGCCGCCACAACAGCC
Organism: Cacoxenus indagator; assembly: GCA_035041755.1. Lineage (NCBI taxonomy): Eukaryota > Metazoa > Arthropoda > Insecta > Diptera > Drosophilidae > Cacoxenus > Cacoxenus indagator. Next base: position 132,585 of record JAWNKX010001098.1, read on the forward strand.
CCACTAATTCTTCACAACACTTTTAGTCAGAAAGACATTAACAACCTCGTCAATATGACAAGCAAACTAGTTTTAAAAAATATCTGGAGCGAATACACTATTATAAAACAATAAATCCTTATCGGAAACCAACAAACATACCAATAACTGTAAACAGAAAACACGCAATTATCTACACTAGATTCAGGCTAGGCCACACGAAGATTACACAAGAAAACATCACCACCGATCTGTCCATACTGCAATAGAAGCACTCTCACTATTGAACATTTCACGAATAACTGCCAATTTATCCTCAACCAATGCATCTCCTTAAAAATTCCCAGTCCTACCCAACTCCTCGCAGAGGCCCACATTGAAAATATTAACAATTTTGTAAAACTTATTTCTAAACTTTAAACCACTAAATATAAGCTTAGAGGCTACATGTAAAAAAAAAAACCCAGCCTGAAGGCCTTCGTTGCTCTGGCTATAAAAGTATTGTAATTTAGAATTAATTCTAAGCTACAATAAAAAAAATAAATAAATAAATAAAACAAGCAACCAACTCTCTCGTCTTTACGATTTCTGGTAGCTCTGGGTAAGTGTTATTGTTCTGGGGAAAATTATTCTTAGCCATTTGCTTCGGGAGCTTCGGGAGTTTTGTAAAACTCTCGGCAAACTGTAGGTGTCACAGAACTTCGAGAGTTTTCGTTTGTTCGAAACATTTTTATCCAATACCCAAACCGCTTCATTTGAACGTTTTGCTTTACGTAATGGGCTGTCATCACATACAAACGTTCTTCTAAAATTTATTATTCATATTATTATTAATGTTTTTGACAAAAAAACGGTAAAAATGTATCTGCCATTAAAGAACAATTAAGAAATTAAATTATTACAATACACTTCTAAAATTGTAAAAGAAAATATTTTGAAATGTTCCTCCCGCCAAATTTACCAAATACGCGGACAACTCATGTGTGCATTAATTCAATGGTATTATGTGACAGTCACTTTTCAATGTTTATATGGTTACATAAACAATGAATTTTTTCGAAAATATTGTCTCGTTGTGCTGTTCAATGTTTTCCTCTGTAAAAATCATTTATATATAAATATTTTTAAGAACACAAAAAGTGTTGTGACATTTTAAAATCCCTCTTTTCCTCTAATAAATTTCTTCCTCTTCTCTTCTCATCGCAATCACATAACGATTTTTGCATTTGGCAACATGCCCACTTGAAACAAGTTTTAAATTAACTTTTACCTTAAATGCACAGAAAATACGCCATTAATTAACATTTTAAACATAACAACGTTATTATTAATTTTATTACTTCAATATACTACACAATTTAATGATCTATTCGATAAAACCAAATCTTTGAAAAATTTTGCATTCAATTTAAAACGAGCTTTCATCTCTATGCTCGATTGGTTTGCCTACTAAAGACGGTTTACTAGACGGTTTGTAGAATGGTAAATTAATTAAATAAATTATTTGTTCACAAAAAATGTATGCAAATTACTTTGAAAAAAAAAATATATCCATTCGTATCATTGGTTTTATTTAAAAATCTGTTCTTATGAGTGAAAATAACCAATTATTCCTACAAAACTGTGGTGGTTTTGAATCCTACCGAAAGAGGATTCTTTGACACCTAAAATCGATGTTCGGGCGGAATTGAGGAGAAAGAGTTTTCTGTGACACCTCTGTATGTGACGTTTTAGCAATTAAATTTTCTGTTAATTTTTGTTGTTTTTCTTAATTTTTTTGTTTCAGTTCTATGTATTTTTCACAGCCCTTGTAAGAAGCAGGGCGACCATGTCTCTGTAAAAAGTTGACTTTTATCTTCCAGCGTGTTCGCAATTTTACAGTCTTTGCTATGATGTGGTTCTGGGTGGCAAGTGGCAGTTTGCCCCGCTGTGGAAAAATCCTTGACAATTTCTGCATTGAGATATTTCGGGTCTTTCAAGGTTTTCCCATTTTACACATTAGATATGTTTTAGTAAGTTTACGCCGATTTCCGGTGAGAGATTTAGTTTCGTTGAATTTTTGGTGTTAAATAGCGATACTTTTAATTTGTCATTTCTGTGATGCTGCAGTTGACGAAATATTTCTTCTGGATTTGTGTCAGCATTCAGACCTTTTATAATATAAGTTTTTGTTTTTAGGTGCTTTTGCTTGAAAGTGAAAAAGTTGGCTTTAGTTTTTTCTAAATTATTGCAAATTTGGAGAAGCCATTAATTGTGTTTACAAAAAGTGTTTGTTTTTGTTTTGCATATTCTTTTATTTTGATTTCGTTTATTTTAAGTCCTTGTTTAGCAAATTTAATTAGTTCATCTGCTCCCACGTTTTCTAAGTTGATAGGTAGATCTTTTTCGTTAATTTGGCTTGGATTTTTGCTCGCTTCTTGCTTGGATAAGTTGCTTTGCGAATTTTTGACGAAGCTCTCTTCAGTTTCAACACTCGTTAAATTATTTGTATTTGTACTCATAGCGGTACAAACATTGTTTTCGTTGCCTATACTCTTCAAATTCGTCGTAGTAGTTGTTTTTTAATATTATTGCTGTTGTGTTATCCATGATGTTGTTGTTTTTTCGTTTCCTTGGTTTCATTAAAATCACTTTCGTTAGACGATTGGGTTTTTTCATGCTATGATTTTTGAGAGCATCACTCACTAATGCTATTTCGTAAAGCAATCGAAGTACATCCGCACTTTCCGACCCGAAGCGCTGGAACTTCTTTCGGCAGTAATACATTTAAAAGTGATTAAAATGTTAATAAAATAAGTAGGGTCTGCACGAAACATATGTGTTTTATATGTTATAAATGTTATATTTTTATAACGTCTTCAAAAACTGACCATAGCTGCATACAAAAAAAAAGTTAACAATGTCATATATTAATCACACAATTGAGTGGATAAACTCGAAGTGTTGACAACATTATTGTGCATTTTTATATTTATTTTGAATAGGAAGTCTGCTCAATCGTATGGTAGTTGTGCTATATTTTTGTATACACACACCTTACCATTACACCTTACACACCTTACCATCGTTCTGCCATGTTCCTTGAGGATTGCACAGCTGCTTCCCAAATACCACCGAAGTGTGGCGCTCGTGGGGGGATAGACTTGAACTCAAACCCACTGATGTTCGTTGCGTTATCACAATATACGGTTTAAAGCAAATCACGCCGAGACACATACCTTCGAAGACAAAGGATAATTGAATTAGTGGACAATTCTGTGACTAATTCTAGATGAATTGCCTTTGACGAGAAGGATATAAAAGTCGCTGCTGCATGTATGGACCCTTTACTCTCTGCCTCTGCGATGTGAGAAACGGCCCCCAGAAATCAACAACTGTGACTAGAAAGGGTCTGCTGGCAACTGTCCCATTATTCGCCTTTCGAGTCTAGGCACTGGAAACAGTGAATGCAACGGTTTACAGCTCTTCTGACTATTTCCCGTGCGTTAACGACCAAAAACCGTTCCCGCAAAAACGAAATTAAGACCTTCGGTCCAGCGTGAAGGTTTGATCGATGCAAAAACTCTATATATATACGAGGTAGGACTGCTGGGAACTTGGCATCGTAAGGTAAGTCTGAATTCGCTAACCTACCACCCAGACGCCGCATACTGGGCATTAGTGATCGGTTCTTTCGTATTGTATCAGTTTCTTGCTGAAACTCTGTGTATTGCAAATCTTTCATAGTGCTCGGTCGAGTTTGCTTGTTGGGATGTGTAAGACGTCTGATGGCCTGCGGTTGCGATTTGCCTTAGTTCCATTGACGTATTGGTATACGTATGATAAGATTCGTAAAATGCGCACTCATGACGAAGTTTTGCATATGACATATTCGATGGGTCACTGCATCTGTAGATTTTCTACGTTGACCATCAACACACGTGCGCGAGCTTCAATGTCACGGTCTTTAGCTGATATGTTTGAATGCTGTCTGTGGCATTTGGCTGCCAAAGAATAAGTTAGAAGTTCCTCGTTAAAAGATCCGCCCAACAAATGCCGTAATTTATATAAAAATTTCCTTGATTTGGCTTAGAATTTTGCTGTAAGGATTCAGCTGAGGCGAATTCTGAATGAAGTAACGTATGATGGTTTCCTTGCAAACTCTGCAGCAAGACGTTGAACGACAATCCCATACTTGATAATCCTTTCGCAAAGAGTTGTAGCATTACTTCGTCCGTGTGACATAGAGTTTCCGTTGTTGTAGGGGCAAGTTTCGAAAGGTTTCACACTTGCTGATGTAATGACTGTCTATATTGCAGTACAGACACCTGATCTGTGATATGCCGAACGATTTCGAGCATAGTGGGCTTCTGGGTTTTTGCTTCCTTAAAATTAACCTGGTATCGGAATCCACCTTTGATAGCACCATTTTTGCGATTAAAACGTCCTCTGTGGAGCCAAGGGATAACAAGGAAATAGGAATTACGGATGCGGAATCGACGATTACCTGTAGCGCATTGACATATGGTTTCGGCAGCGAATGTAGTTTAATAACGCTGAAATGTAATCTAGAAATATTAAGACGTCTTTGTAATAGCGTTCTTCCAACTTTTGAAGGCGCTGATAATTTTTTTTATAATATGCATAAGTGCCGTTGAAGCTTGGCATCCAGAACTCGCGGATGGTGTACTGTTGAGAAGAATTGCATTTAAGGGTAGGTACGAAATGATTTCGGACTTCGACATAATATAAAGCTCTTCTAACTCTCCTCGTCTGTCATCTGAGCCATCTATGCTCTGTATATTGGTTTATACTCTGCAGACCTGGCTGAGGTATGACTGCAAAATCTGTAGTCTACAGTCAAGCACGGTAGCGTTTTCAGCATCACGCCCAGTGCTCACATTTTCTGTTACTTTTGCTATGTTTTGTTTTATCACGTTTCGCTGCTGCCGAAGCTCGGCTATCTTGACGTCTTTTTCGGATTGGCTCATTTCGATAACTGCTTCTGATAATTTTATTAATAAATATTCTAATGAATTTGTATGTCACAGGACTGTAGCGAATGTGGGAAAAATTGAGGTTCCAAATGATGAGAAGGTCTCAGAAACAACTTTATTCTGCATCAAGTTTATTCCGCAATAAGTTTATCCGCAAAAAGTTTATTCAGTAAGAAGTCTATTTAGCAATAATGTTTTTTAATATGAGCTTTTGTGCATAATTACACACCTACTTTTTTCCAGTGTACAAGCTATAGAGAAGGAATAGAAAAAAACCGAGTAAAAGGGGAAAAAAAAATTTTAATTTAAAAAATTAAAAAATTAGCAACACAAAAACAAACATTTGCATACAATATTGTATGCAAATTAAATTATTATTATTTCTGTTTCCTGTGGTGCATAACAATAAACGCACATAAAAACAAAAAGTGTTTTTGCAGTTAGTAATATTTAAACCCTCCTCTCATTTGAATAAGCTAAAAACTGCGATTCGGCATACTATTTATTAGGCTTTGTAAGGTCTAGGGGAAAGCGACTCCCACATTTGAATAATGGCCGTTCTGATGGAGTAGTCCGAAATTTTTAAAGTTTTTCTTCAATAGCGCAATGTGTTGTTAAAATAAATATAGTATATATATATTTAGTATAGCGTTAGTATTACATAAAGATGGAGTATAAAATATTATTTAATTTATTAATTTATTATTTAATCTCTATGGGTGAATATATACAGTCCACGAAAAAATTATACCAAACAACCTTATAAATAACTGGGCTTTTAGAAACAAAAATATTTGTAAAATTTTTGACATTGACAGTAAAAATTTGCAATGTTTCGACGCCATGAGTGCTACTTCTACGACAGATATGGTAGAAAAATATGTAAGAGAAACAGAGAAGGAATACACAGCAGACGTATAATTCTTTTTTGTATCTGTTGATATGGTATTGTTGGCATGTTGGCTCCTGCATGAGTCATGTCACATGAGGTTCGGTTATACTCGAGTATGCACAAAATTTGCGACTGTGGCGACACCAGAGAAGAATCGACGATAGCTTCGGCCGCAAGGCTGAGTCAAAATAAATATAATCAAGCAAGCGGCAATCGCACGACTCAGTCGAATTGTGACCTCAAGATAGAGGGGATGTATTTTGCAGTTTTAATTTTTTCTTGTTCTTTGGTTCTATTGGCAGTGAGCTTCGATAGTTCTATGGTTTTATTGGCAGTTAGCTTCGATAGTTTGCTGTTAGTATAATTATTGTTTGTATTATTATTGTTAGTATTATTAAAGTTATTAGCATTATACCCTTTATTATACTTAGTATTAGACTTGCTCTTTGTAATTTTGGCAATTTTCTTTAGGCAGCTTCTTTTGTTTGTTAGTTGTATACTATATACTGTGTCTCACTCAGGCCTATTGCAGTTTCACTTCCAGCACGCGAATTATGGAAATCAAAAATTGTTTTTATTGTTTAACAACAGTCTTAAGACTGAACTTATATATATATTTCTTATTCTATTTACACTTAAGCTTATTTCTATATTAATGTAAAGCTTTACTCTACGTTTATACAACAACATATTTGTTTGTTCGCTTATCGTGTTATGTTTTCACCTCTTTTACCACTATGTTTTACAGTAGCGGATTTCGGGTACGTAACTTAATAGTGGCGGATTACGGGTACGTAACTCGCGCACTTAGTTGCACGCGAGATTTTTTTTGGTTTATTCTAGTGCTATCTGTATCAAAAGCCATTCATAATGTATATGCAACTAGTTAAAAAAAATTTGTAGTTAGGGAAAACTTAAAAATTAGTTTCAGTCCAAACGAAATATTATAGAATACAAAATAAAAAAAATTGAGGATATTCCTTATGATACAAATAAAAAAAAAATTATGTTTTATATGCACACCCTGTGTAATATTAATTTATTCACACGACTAGCCTTGATTCAATCAATATCTGAAAGGTGGAAAATTGATTTTTTTTCCATTACCCCTGGAAGCAAATTATTTAAGTAGCACCAGACAATCTGTCACCACTCTTATTCAATAAATCAAAATAACAGGATTTTGCAAAACGCGATAGGTTCAATTAATTACATAAATACATAAACAATAAACTAATTATACGAATCCATCAATAAGCTATTTGAGAATTATAAGGCACAACAAAATTAACTAGGTTTCTTTTTCTGGTTTTTTTTTTTGGTTTTGTATACTATAGTTATTTCGGGGACTGTATTTCCTTGATTAAGTGAATTAATGATCACATATATTATACAAAAACAAGGCTTTCTACTTTGTTTGGCTTTAGAAGTGTTCCCCTTTTAAGTATAGTTTCCACTGTAGTTGAAAGAGTACTCACGAAAACGAAAACTAAAGTCGTTGGTTAGGTCAAAGTCTACAGCTAATTTCTTATATTAAGTGGTAGCCTTCCGTAAACTTGAATAAAGCAAAGATGTACGTAATAATATTAAAAATTGTATGTGAGTAGACAGTGGACCAAGAAACAAGCACAAGTGAAAGAAAAAGTGACAACATCTTCTACAAAGTAAAAAAGGTCAACAAGTGAGGCTTGGCATTCTGGCGACCGTGGCAGGACCGCGCCCTAACAACTACATTGCGTATTACATCGGAAGAGAATACGCCAGGACGGATAATCGCTGGAGATTTACCATTAATACCTCAGGACGGATAATCGCTAGAGATTCACCAAGAATACCCCAGGATAATCGTCGAGGGAAATAATACTTCGAATCATTGCCATCCCCCACTCCACCGCGCGAATAAACCGTAAGACTATATGTATGCCAATATATTCTACCACATACTTATATACTTAATATGATATACATACATATACATACATATATACAAAAACCCCGCTACCTTGAACTTAAATGTTTTGTAAATTCTTCTGCATCAAGTCATTCATGTATTTGTTGTTGTTGTTTCTCAACGCCGCTATAGTCGGGCACATTGCTGAATTCTGCCGCCGCTACATTTTGTTCTTGTATGTTTGCATTGTTTGATATCCAATACAGGTGTGCACATTGCTATATTTTCCGTTGCCCCCGCAGCTGCAGTTAGTGCTATTTGAATAGTGAGTTCTTGCGTTGTTATTTTTTGCGTGTCATATCACATAATGATAACAGCATTGACATAGCCCTAATCTCGGAGACACATTGCACAAAAAAACACTTCATACAAGTTAGAGGGTACAAAATGTATACCACAAACCACCTTGAGCCTTATCAGCAATACTACATACAAGCGACGAACATTCAAATTAATGATCTCGTAGGACCACTCACAATATCTGCTGTATATAGCCCACCAAAACATAATATTACAGACACAGAATATAAGAATTTCCTCAACTCTCTTGGACAACGCTTCATTGCAGCCGGTGATTACAACGCGAAACACACTATGTGAGGATCGGGGCTTACGAACAAAAAAGGCAAAAATCTCCTCAGCGCTATGCAGTTCAAAAACTCTAAACACTTGAGTACAGGCGAACCAACATATTGGCCAACAGACACTAGTAAAACACCTGATTTGATAGATTTTTTCATCACAAAGAACTTTGACATTCGGAAATGTAAAATCTTATCACGATTCGAACTCTCGTCAGACCACAACCCTATAGAATTAATATCTGACTCGCACGTTACGCCTACACATGCAAACAGACTTTTGTACAACAACAGAACTGACTGGCATACTTATAAGGAATACATTGACATTAATTTAATGACCGACATCCCTCTTAAATCATATTAGGACATCGAGTCAGCGATAGTATTCCTGAATGACACCATTTTGAAAGCAGTCATACAATCGACACCAAAAAAGAAGCAGCAAAATTGGGCATTCTACACACAACCTCAACTACGACGACTATTAAATCAAAAATGTAAACTACGGAAAACCTGGTCAACCACAAGATCTCCTGAGACAAAAAGACAGTACAACAAGGCAACTAAAGAGATTAAAAAAATGATTCACGTATTAAAAAACAAACAATTAACATCATATCTCAAGAGGTTAACACCCACGAGTCAAACGAACTACTCCTTATGGAAATCTACTAAAGGATGGACATATAAAAGTAACCATCAGGCTCCTTTAAAAATGGAAAACGGGTTATGGGTAAAGACGAACTTGGACAAAGCTAAAGTATTAGCGGACTATTTCGAAAGGGTTTTTACAGAAATCGCCACCAACTCAGATGATCCACAGCTGAACACAGATATTAGCAGAGGTTCAGAACATATAAAACATGAAAAAACCACCATAGGAGAAATAAGAAAATGCATTAATAATGACATAAAGGAAAAAAAGTCCCCTGGATATGACAAAATAAATGGGAAACTCCTGAGAGAACTACCTGTAAAAGCTATAGAATATCTAAGAAACATCTTTAACGCTATGTTCAGACTAAACTATTTTCCGAGAATCTGGAAAGTAGCTGAGATTAATGCCATCCCAAAACCAGCCAAAGACGCATCAAAAGCAGAGTCTTATAGACCAATCAGTCTACTCCCTGTAATCTCAAAAATCTTCGAAAAGATATTAAGAAGTAGACTATTGCCACTACTAGAACGCAGGCACATCATTCCAAATCACCAATTTGGCTTCCGAAGAAGTCACTCAACGATACAACAAGTGCACAGAGTTACGCACAAAATTCTAAATGACATTGAGGATAATAAATTTTGTATTGGACTCTTCTTGGACGTGGAAAAAGCTTTTGACAAGGTTTGGCATAAAGGACTCAAATGGAAACTTAACAATTTATTCCCTCAAAACATAGCACATCTATTAATATCATATATTACAGGTAGATACTTCTTAGTTAAATACTCAGACGAATACTCAACCATTAGAGAAATAAATTCAGGAGTTCCACAGGGAAGTGTGCTAGGACCTTTATTATATACCCTATACACAGCAGAGTGGGACATGGCACTCACAATTCGTCGATGATTGCAACTTTCGCCGATGACACAATACTCCTAAGTGCTCATAAAAACATAAATACTGCAACATCCATGTTGCAAGTAGACTTTAATAAAACACTTGACTGGCTTAGAAAGTGGCATATTAAAAACAGTACAAGTTATATACACTACTAAGACTAGATTCACACCAATCCATATAAATATTGACGGAGACAACGTAACCATTCAAAAAGAAGCCAAGTACTTAGGATTATATATTGATAGTAAAATAAACTGGAAACACCATATACAAAGAAAGCGTGACCAAATCAAAATGAAAGTAAGACAACTGAACTGGCTGCTCAAACCAAATGCAAACATTTCACTTGAAAACAAGCTCCTAATCTATAAGACAATTATTAAACCAACTTGGTCATATGGAGCCGAAATATGGGGAGTTGCCAAAAAATCAAATATAAAGTTAATCCAGAGGCAACAATCAAAAATTATTCGCTTTTTATTTATTGTTAAAATACATGTATTGTTAAATTCCAGTCACAACACGACTTTACAAACTGATTGTAAAATTGAAATTCACCCACTTGTCCTAAATACTGATCTGTGCAATAGTCGATTTATTTTTCTATAATAGACAATGTACTCTTCTTTTGGGAAATAAATATAAAAAAAAGAAAAAAAAATATCACATAATGGGTGAAGGCGAGAGACAAAGCGCGGTCAAGATTTACGACTGAAAGTTATTAAAGCTGCGTCTTCAGCGAACGGTGATGACAAAAAATATATCTAAACTAATGGATTGAGTTCAAGCGGAGGATAAAGAGTTAGACACAGCTGTAGTGGAGTGCAGCATACAGATATTAGAGTCATATTTTCGTCAGATTTGTCAGGTGCATACCCAAATAGAGGAATTGAATAGCGCGGAAAATGTGGAGGTAGACATAGAAAAAATATTTATTTCCACAAAATCTTTTCTATTTTCGATGATAAATAAAAATCTCTGCACTCACTCATAAGAAGCGAGTTTTCTAAATACAACGTCGAATTTCGGAAAGTCTTATCAAACATGGTTGCCACATATCAAATTACCGCAAATATGCAAATTACAAGCGCTTCATAAGTCAATTTACTAACTAGGTTGATTATTGTCTTCTGACTTGTTTATCAGGGCCTGCGCTTGAAGTGGTACAGGCATATCAAGTTACAGAGGGTAATTATCAAAAGGCTCTAGCGCGTTTAAGGATCGATATGACAATGAAGTGCTGATTTTCCCGAATTCATTTCAAATATGTTCAATTTGCCCAAAATGAGCAAACCGGATGCTGTATCCTTGCAAAAGTTGATCGATACTGCATCAGCTATACGGGGTTCACTTCTGTCATTTGGGTCAGCAAGCGATATTATGAATGCTACCATAGTGCACATCTTATTATCCAAGGTTGATGCAGATGCAATATTAAATTACGACGAAAAGCAAATATTCGACAAATTGATAACCTGGGATGAATGTTGTAGGGTTTTAACACATTACTGTCAGTATTTAGAAAGCCGATCTCGAAGCTTTTCCAAGCACGAATTAGTTGACAAACAAAGGGAAAAACATAATTCAGCGTCTAATTCATTCGTTGTGACTAACGACTTCCATCTTCTGCGATTCGCCCAACCACTATATTTCAGCGTGCACATTTAACAATTTGCAACACAATCAACTAAAGGAATTTGTCAAAATTACAGGGCTGTCTTTTAATTGTTGTCGCAAAAGTCACACGTTCAAGGCGTGCCAATCGAATTCACTATGCAATATTTACCGATCGGCACATCACTCTCTTCCGCACAGTTACAACTCTACTTCGAAGTTTTTTAATCAAGCAGGTAGCGAACGACAGCTATGCCCATTATAGAATCAAGATCAAACAATCATTTAATCTCAGAGGAATACCACTCTGATTGCATGTACCTCTAAGAAAGGTATAATACCAACTGCGGTTGAGAAGATCAAGGACGGGTACGGGAATTATCAATTCACTCGAGCACTGTTGGATTACTGTTCGGAAGTGAATTTAATAACTGAAGAGACAACAAAACGTGCGCGGTTAAGCAAGCAAGTAGTTAGCGGCATCTCTGAAATCCACCAGCAAATAAACATTACCGTGAGTGCTACATTAAAGTTAAGAGTATCAAATTTTGAGTGGTCACCCCATTTTCTGTAATAAAAGAAATTTGCACGAATCAGTTTTACGATAATGTTGACATTTCAAAATTGAAGTTTCCTGATGACATAGAGCTTGCCAGAATTTCATGAGTCGATTCCGACTAAATTCAGCCATGATGATGATTCGTTGCTCTAAACGAAGATGGCCGCGTGGAAGTACGCCTTCCATTTATAGATTCATCACCAACGATTTAAAATGTTAGAACGCAGACTTGATAACAACGAGACGATCAAGATAGTTTACGTAGATTTTCTAAACGAGTATCTTGCTCAAGGTCATATGTCTCTTATACATGAAATAGATACTGTGCAACCATATTTTTACATTTCGCATAATTGTGTGGTACGACCGTAGAGTCTAACCACGAAATTGCTTGTTGTCTTTGATGCATCTGCACCTACAACTTCCAGAGTTTCATTAAATGAGTTGTAAATGACTGGTTCAACAATCCAACAGGATTTAATCACAACGCTGTTATCGTTCCAATTGAATAATACACTCTGTCTGGAGACATCACAAAGATGTACAGGCAATTCGTTGTGGACGAACGAGATACAAGGTTCCAACTTATACTCTGGAGGGAAAATTCGAATGATAAATTACAAATGTATCAGTAACGATGGTATGTCGTCGGCAGGATTTTTGGCAATACGCAGTCTTTTCTACATAGCTGACGTGTTTGAGTATGAGTTTCCAATTGGTGCGTCTGTCTTGCGTACTGACATATATTAACAGGAGTGCAGCAGGTAGAAGGATTGCGCGAAAAAAAAGATCAGCTGGTCAAGCCAGATTGACAATGACTAAGTTCAACAGCAACGGATCGAGTAGATTCACAAGATAAAGGATTTCCCATTCAGCAAGAAGAACCCGAGGCCATAAGGACTCTCGACTTAGCATGGCAACCAGCTTCAGATACGTTTATCTTCCGTTATGAAAATCAACAGAGATGAACACGTCGAACAGTATTAACAGCAATTGCCAGACTTTGATAAGCCCGATTATAATACGATGCAAGATTTTCACGCAGGAATCACCAGCACCTACATCAATGATTGAAAGTATTATTCAACATTCACCGCCTCACATCCGCATTTTATATGTTCTGTCATTTGCCTACCGCACTTTCAATAGAATAGCGCCAGATCGTCAATAACATCAACCAAGAACGTACCGGCTAAAGAGTGAAGAGCTACGTTTTTTCGAGTAGTAGCACACATACAACATTCAGTGTACAAAGACAAGTTATAAGTTCTTTAACGATGACGGGATCGACTTCCTCAAATCCTACAGTTCAAAGAAGAGATTTGAGGTTTGCTTCATACCACCACGTGCGGCGCACTCCAGCGGGTTATGGGAGGCTGCGGTTAAATGGGAGAAAACTCTGATGTTGATGAATGTCGCTGCGGCTAACTTTACTTTTGAGGAGTTACTCACCGTCTTCGAGGAAGGCAAAGCTACTCTGACTTCAAGGACATCAGAACGCTCCTGCTTAACGTTCCGTTAGAGGGTGACGAGAAGTTTAAATTTCGATACCTGGACCGTTAGCAGATGGTGACGTTTTTGAAACAGCAATTCTGCAGCAATGCAGCAGCTGGTGGTTGTACATGAGGATAACGCTTCACCTCAGCACTGGAACCTCGTGCGAATTACGGCAGCAATCCCGGGTCGAGCCGGCAGAGTCATCGTGGTTGATTTAAAAACCAGCTGCAATATGCTGCGGAGGCCAATGCAGAAGATAGTGCCTCTTCCAATCGACAGTTTGTGAAAGTTAGTCCTTTCGACGGGGGGGATGTTGGATGACAATTTAAATACATTCATTAATTTATACGATGTAAATTTATTTTATTAAGTGCCAATTTAAATTGCTATCAGTTACTTATGTAAGGTCTACAGGTAATTACTCCTGTTAAGTGGAAACTTTCTGTGAACTTCAATTAAGCAAAGCTCTACTTAATAATAAGACAAATATATGTGAGTCGAATAAAGACAGTGGACACCGAAACAAGCACTAGTGGAATAAAAAGTGAAAACATTTTCTACAAAATAAAAAAGGCCAACAAGTGAGGATCGGCACCCCCACAATATTGAGACTAGTCAGTAAGTTTGTGTGCTGCGTGCAGTCGGGGACTGCGTTTCACTGGCACTTATGAGTTTATATGATTTTCTTGGCTTTAAATTTTTTAAAACGAAGTTTTAAAGAAGACCATTCAGAGAGCGCAAAACCAAACAACAGCAACATCAACAACGGCAACAACAACAAGACAACTGCCCGCAATTTCAATCGTTCGCGTTTGCGAAGACAGAGAGTGAGCGAATTGAATTTATGTGTGTCGTTTGTGTGTACCCTACTCTACGCCTATCTCGCATACCAATTGGCATGTATGTCGCTGAGGCTTGGCCCTTATATTTTAAATAAATATATACATTATGTACCCCAATTATGAATTATAATATGCATCCAAAAGTGAAACTGCTCTTTTTGGTCAGAGAGTGCATGTTTTTTTCGGCAAGGGAAGCGAGGTAGTCGAGGTGACGACGTTTTGTTTCGAAACATCTTTGGTTTCGATGGAGTGATATTTAAATGCGCATCCTCGCATTATCGTTCTTCGCGTAGCATTCGAGCGTGGAGTCGAAGTTGTGAAACGAAAATGAAGTCGTAAGTTGTGAAAACAACAAGAAGTACTTTTTGCTGATTGCGCAATCGTTTGATTGAAGCAGAGAAACGAAAACAAAAATTATATTCTGTCTAAACAATAACAACAAGTACATGTGTTGTTACTGAGAGAGCAGTCGTTTGAGCGAAACGTAGAAACTGGAACCAAGATGACCGTTGTAAAAACAACAACAACAAAGGCATTCGTTGATACTTATAGAACAATCGTTTGGTCGAAATTGTATAAGAAAATATATGCATAGGGATGAATATTAAAAAGTAAATATACGCATATATGTATAGTGGATGTGAGTGCATTGTGAAATAATTTCTAATCGTGCCTGACAAGTCTCTCCCACCATTTTTTTAAGAGAGAAAGATATTTCATACCTTTTGGCGAAATAGTAGAGTCTACAAGAGCATCGTTAACGAAACCTCGGGATTTATGAGAAATCACCCAACGTAAATCTGTGTTGTACACATTAGATGAGTGCATCGTTGTGTGTGACTATAGGGAGTATTAATACATAAGCCAAATTATGAACAGTAACAGTGCATTGTTAACTGTTAATATCAATCAAATGTGATTAATATTCAAAATAGTAAATGTGACTGTGTTTTTGTGCTAACACTGTTTTTTTTTTTTTGTGCCAAGACTGTCCAATTCCGTTTTAAACAGTCACCAAAAAACCAAATAGCAATTATTTCTCTTCGTAAGTTTGGAGAAATAGAACACCGTTTATGAAATTCATCATTGGAATTTCCAAGAAAATAAATTTTCAAAAACTAATTAGAACTATCTGAAAGTAACAATAATTATCCGACGACCTAACCTTGAATGTTGATTTCAAAAAATGTCAAATTAAAATTTTTGTAAACATTGCAACTATCGTTTATATTTTCGATTTCCTTAAATGTTGGCATGAAATTATCTCTGACAATATTTGTTGCACCAAACGAAGTCATTTGAAAACATGAATTGTATGCCTGAATATTCTTCAAAAAATGCTTCGATTCTGGTGACTTTCCAGAAACCAAGGAAGGCAGTGGTTCTGGTGGACAATTTCATGCCGGCAACTTGACTTTTCCATTTGTACAGCACAATCCTAGTGTTTCTGTGCTGAATTTCAGTGCCTTGCAATGTTCACAAACTTTGTTCATTGAACAAATGGTCACTAATTCGAGTGAACTAAAATCCACTTAACTATCATAGTGGAATGCAGCACTATTAAAACTTATACGTGCGCGAATATCAGAGTTTCGCGCTTCTGTTAGTGTGCTCTGCACTTCACTTTCTTCTTCTCTAGCAGCAGCTTCCCTCATGGCATTAGTAGAATGTCGACCAAAGTTACATTTCCTTGGCATGATTCTCAAAAATACTGGTATTTTACCATATTTATATAATTATAGTTTTTTATTATGCACATACATATACACACAGCAAATGCACCCTCTTCGAATTAACTTTGAACAATTCTAAATGCATTTTCAAACAAATCACTTAGTTGTGCGTTATGTCAACAAACGGTGTTACCAACAAATGTTTTTTTCCAATAACTTACGCACACTTTTACAAATGTGTGTGTGTGAATTTCTTTTTGAACTCTATAGTTTTTGCACGCAAGCTTACGAAAAAAAAAACATAACGATAACGAACGTTCTGTGCATTCCATCTATAAAATTCATAATAGTTGAATAGATATTAGGTTTCGTCATTTTTGTTATTCTGGCGCACATTGAAAGCTTTACTATTATAAAAAAGCTATTTGTCATAATAGTCCAAAAAATACCATACCAAAGCCGAGAGGATTGTTTTTCTTTTTTTTTGCTTGAAGAAACCTCACTTCGCCTTGTTTCACCCTGCAAATCAATTCTGAAATTGTTTGGATTAGACCGACGGTTGACTCAAAGCACCCACATGGTTGTTTTCTAAGCACTTTTGGTATGACCCATTTTCGTAGAAATATAAAGCCGCAAAGAAACGAAAATGAAATGGAATTTTTTAGTTTCCATTATCCAGCGCCTTCACTTGCTCTAACAATAGGTGGCACAAGATAATAGGATCACTATTATCATGCACTGATTTTAAAACACTTTTAATGTAAAAATGTTCATCATCTTCCAAAAACTTTGCTGCAAGGGAGCAAATTACGTTGTTATCCATTTCAGCAGTGTGTTAATGGTGTGCGAAATATTTTCACGTCACCTGATGAGGAGGTATTAAGAAATAGGCAATAGATAGAGTAAAGAGCTTTTCTAAATGAGAACAATCTCCCAAAAAAATCCCATAAAAATATTTTGTCGCTTAATGTCTATCAAAATCTATCAAAATCTTTCAAAATATATCTATTCACTTGACAGAGTGCAGAGAATAGGGCGGAAATACCAAAGAGTATTCATTCATATAGAGGTTACATTTCTCTCAAAAGCTTTTTGAGCTTTTTTCAAATAAGTAGAAGCTATAAGAATATGTTACTTTTCTGCTATTAACATCGAAGTAGCAGCGCAGGCCGCTGTTTAGCAACGTCATTATGCTAATTACTGAACGCAAATTCTTGGCGCGAATTAGCTTGAAAAGGAATTTCTGTATATAACCTTTGTTTTGGTTGTTTTGATTGCCGTCACCCATTTTTATTTTGATTGTATTGATATTGTTGTGGGAATGATAGCGAAAAAGGAACATGTATTGGTTTGGCGCGATTTTTTATTGAATAAGGAACATGATCCTTGCTATTGCAATTCCCACCACCCTCTTGTATAGGTTTTGGCGGGACTTTTAATGAATGAGGAACATTATTTTTGTTCTTGCAATATCCGCCTTCCACTTCTATTTTTTTTGGAGAGATTTTTAATGAATAAGGAATATGACTTTTGCGTACCTCCTACTTCCATATTTTTTAGCGAGAAAATGGGTCAGTCTTTGTCAGAATTCATTGTATGAACAAGTGAAAGCAAAGAATTTTTACTTAATTGTTCAGAATTCAAAAAAATTTACATTTAAAATTTATTTACGTATATTGGAGTGAGAGTTTATGAAGGCAGATTGAAAAAAATGCATAGTATATGCATACATAATTTAACAAGGGATATACAATTTACCAAAAATAAAATATATGCAGATATAGTGGGTGTGAGTGAGTGTGAGTGTATTGTCAACAAAGCTGGTGATTTTACATTATATTTACAGAGTTTAGTAAGAAAGTTATACTTATCTACTGTATATTTAGTTATATATGTGTATTTGTTTAAATTGAAAAGGAGTGTATTGTATAAATATAAATTTATTGTGGTTGTTGTGGTGGTAAAATAATATAAATTTAAAAATAATTTAAAGGGACACATACATACTTACTCAAGTGAGTACATTTGAGAAATATATTATCTCAAATATACATATATATATATATATATATATAAGTTTTTGGTTTTAGTATATTATATATTATATTTAGAGATTTTTAAATACATAGGAAAATATATATTAGGAAAATGAAGTGCATTCTTAAAAATTGTCCGGGTGGGGGTAAATTATTTGCATTTAATGCTGTTGATGCCGACAAGTGGTGCGAAAATTTAAAAATCGGCATCAACACGTTAACAAGTACTTCTAGAGTATGCAGTTTAAATTTCGAAATAGGGTGTATGGGGATAAAAAAATTAAGTTCGTGTGCTATACCCACTAATTTATTGGGACATAATGATGGCCCGGTTCACCAATCAGATAATTCACCTGCATTAAGTATACGAACAAAAACTATAAGGAAGGGCTGCGTCGCGTGTGGTTCGACAAGGCCACCAAGTATTATGTACCGATTCCCTGAAAATCCAGAGATAAGGAATTTGCTTTAAGGGTGAAAAATATATTTATATGTAGGCTGCACTTACACTCATCTGATTTTGTAAATACCATGTTTTAAAAAAAAAGCGCCCACCCCATAATGATGCCAACAACATCAACGCAAACACAAAACAGTGATCAGCAACAAATTGATAGAACTGGTGGGTGAGATAAGTGATATGGGGGTTGATATAACCGGATCTTTTGCTGGGGCGGAGCCGACAGAGGTTGTTTGTCCGAATTGTGAAAAATTCTGCCGAAATGAAGCCTATTGGAGAAAACGCAGTTACCATTAAGAATTGGAAATAGAAAAATTAAATGAAAAAATTAAGCAACTAGAAGAGCAACTTATGGATAGGAGAGAAACTGCGATTAAAACCTAAAGGATGTTGAATGACCGCCTGCTAGAAAATTACAAAGCTTCGCCGCAAGTAAGTGCAGATGTTAGCGACGATGCTGCAGAATTTATTAATATATTAGACAAAGGAAGACAAACGTGGTATACGGAGAAGCAGAAACTGTCCGACAAAACATAAATTACATACCCTCAAAGGCATATGTATTTATGCGGGACTCATTAAAATTTAGTTTGCCTTCAACCGTCACATTGTACCGATAGTGCCCAATTACGCGGCTTGAACCCGGTATTAATAGGTTAATTGAAAAGAACATAGGAGCTGTAATTACTAATATGCCAGAAGAAAACAAATACTGCATGCTAGTATTCGATGAAGTGGCAATTAGGAGGGAATTGGAATACAACGCAGCATACGACCAAATAGATGGTTTCGAAGATTACGGTGATGGACAAAAATTAATGAAGTCGCAACATCTGCATTATTCTTCATGATTCGCGGACTAATCGACCCCTGGAAATACGTGTTTAACTTTTACTTTGTTGGCAAAGCAATTGGCATACAAAAATTGGCACCCTTAATTCTGGAGAACATAGAAGCAGCCGAACGGATTGGATTGACAGTAAAAGTATTAATATGTGATCAGGCGCAACAAAACATGTGAGTTTTTAAGAGAATAACGTCAAATGACGAATGATGTTTCGTGACAAAAAAAGGTACGAAAGTATACCCTTTATATGATTATGTGCATGTGTTAAAATGCATAAGGAGTGCACTACACAAGACCTCTGTTATTACACCCGATGGAGAAGCATCGAGTGTAATAAATGAAATGCACATCAAGGATTGTAAAAACCCAGTAAGATTGGCCCCAAAACTAACTGCCAATCACATATATCCAAGTGGCTATTCAGCAATGCGTGTTTCCTATGCCACGAAAATACTAAGTGCCACAGTTGCAAATGCTATACAAGTGCTATACGAGGCGAATGAGTTTTCTGTAGAAAACCAAAGCAAAGGATTAGCAACTGCAAAGTTCCTTAAACATTGCAATGATGCCTTTGATTCGCTGCATAATACGTCCTTTAAGGACCCCAATAAAAGGAGACATCCGTATAGCGCGGCCAACAAAAAGGAAGAGGAATTAAATTAAATAGTGAAATATTTCGAAAAAGTTGACTTGGGAAATAAAGTTAGACCCGGTAGTTCATTAATTTGCACTATTAATAACATGATCAATTTGTGCAAAGATATGTTAAAAGTAAATGGAGTCACATACATCTCACTCCGCCGGCTAAACCAGGATTGCCTCGAAAACTTCTTTGGAACTTTGAGGTCGAAGCAGGGAAATAACACGAATCCATCAGTCAGGGAAATACAGTATTTGAGTGCCCGACTGATGTCGATTAATATATTGACTCATCCATATTTGCGGAGCACGAATTGCGAGAACGACGAGGACTTCAGTTTGGATTGGAACTATCCCATTCAAGGTGAGATTGGTGATCCAAATGGTCCTCCCGCTGGTGAAAATATGAATTTGCCAAGTACTAGCAAGTTAATTGTTAGTACTTCGGCGGAGGGAAACGGTAACTCCGTCGAATTAGCAGCAAGTAGGTATTTTTGTGGTTATGGGGTAGAAAAAATGTTAAATAAAAATTAAAATTTTTAGTGTAGCACTTGTTCAGAAGGTTTGAGAAAGGTAGGTGAGGGGTTAGATTTTCAGTCAGAGAATTTTATAAAGTTTAAGAATCTTAAGGAGGTTGAACTTGCGCTAGTAAACCCATCTGATAAATTTTTCGCCATCAGCAATTCTTACTTTAAAATTTTCCTGGAGGAATTTCAGTCTATGCGACACATGACATCGATAAAAGAAAAATTATTGGACAATTGCATAGGACACACCCGAACAACAAATAGGGAATGGTTCGACGAATGCAATCCTTGCTTCGATCATCATATTAAAATTACGGATCATTTACTCGAGGTACTCCTTTTTTTTAAATAATAATATTAAGAGAATGCTCAATGGGAGGGAGTAGGTTTAGTACGTTTGCGCTTCAAGCAAGAACTCTATGCAGGCACAGTTCTCGTTGGGATACTTAGCCGGCGAATCTTGCAGGCTAACAGTACGGGCTGCTACTTTCTATGAAGATTCCTACGTCCTTGGCGCTTCCAAAAACAAACAAAAGAAAGGTTGATTTAATTAGTAAGAATTTTTTCTTTAATACAACTAAATAAATAACTTAAATTAATTTAAAATAAATTTATTATACCTATATTTGCGCTATGTATATATATAAAATTCAAAGTTGAATATAGCTAATTCTACCTTGACTAGCAGACAAACAAAAAAAACAGCAAGCAACTGCAAGTGTCCCATGTGAAAGCGATATCAAACCAGCTGCGCTACTGCGAATACAGGAAAGACAAAGAAATAAATTTTGCCGTTGACCGCCAACCAGAAAGAACTTATTCATATAGAGGTTACATTTCTCTTTGTTTTTTCCTTATTTGCCGAACATAAGGGAAGACAAAGAAAAAAATTGGCTGCGTATATTAATATGTATACTTTTTGCGTGCACGCAAATTTGAACTCAACAACAAAACAGGCTCTCGGGGCCTGACCTCTGATAAATTTGGTACGACAATCGAAAATTTACTTTAAGACTGTGTTGTGAAGTGGGGCGCGTGAGGGAATAAAAATTCCTCTTTTTTGCTACGCTCACGCAACAACAAAGTCTAGACCATTTGTTTTTTTCTTCATTGCCGATCACAAGGAAAGAAGAGGAAAGAGCACAACACAAAGTAAGGATGACGGAATTTGCTTTGCACGATTGAGACTCGAACTTTGCGGACTGTGTGTATTTTTCGTACAGTCAAACTGCCAAATCTCGAATCACCATAATGCATAACAAAAGTTCAAATTATGAAGATATCCGAGTTATGGAAGACATATTATATTGATTTGTCACTATAAACGTACTCAATTCGAGTCATGGAGATATTCGACTTATAAAAGTTCGACCTATGGAAATTCGACGGTAGTTAGAAATTTCACCTGGGTTTCTTTGGCTGTTCAATAACTGCGCATTCACTGTACTTGCTATTGAAAGCAGTTCTTTCTTAGTGCTTGTGCTGTGTGTTTTGAATCTGCTCCGCAATTTTGATTAGCATTTAGCAATTAATTTGTCTATTGTCGTTTATCGTTACTAATATTTATTTTCTTTCCGGTGTTAAGTGAATTTATAAGTGAATTTATTTGTGGTGTATGGCTCATTTCACCCGTATAAATGTTGTACTTATCACTTTTTTTTTCCTGCTTTTCTCTCCCTTTAAAATAGTTTTTGCTGTTTTAGTCTTTTTCTGTTTCCTTCTTGCTCTCCATACAGTAGTTATTATTTTTAAATAACTGTATTTCCTCTTTTTGCTCTGGGAAAATTTTATTATTATTCACCTTAGTTTTCTATGTCTTTCTAGCTGAGAGCGTCAAAATTCTGGCTTAAGTCGTTGTGCTTTTTTTGCACAGTGTGCTGATTTTTTTTTTTTTTTTTTTTAAATTAAATTATAACATTAAACGCAGTAAACTGCATAAAACATTTGTCGGATTTAAAAAATAATGACGTGACAATAAAAATAAAAAATTAGACTTATACTAACTTAATTAATTATAGAAGGCTGTATCCTTCTTAGAGGGAGATCATGTGGGTGCAGCCTCTTCAGTCTACGCCTTGTTGAGATACGGGTGAGGGAGAAAGCTAGAGGATTTGGGTGCGACAAAAGTCTGTAGTGATAGCGGCAGCTGTGAGAATTAATCACCTCCATAACAGTTGGCACGGCAAGATCCCTATGCAGCGTGGAGTTGCGGACGTACCAAGGGGCGCCCATAAATCTTCTGAGAGCCTTGCTCTGACACGCCTGCACTCTTCTGATGTTGTAGGCAGCAGTAGTGCCCCAAATTTGTATGGCGTAGCGCCAAGCAGGTGCCACTACTTGCAGATAGATGAGCCTTTTATTAGTTAAAGATAACTTATTCGATGGGCGGAGGAGCCACTCCAATTTCTTGAGCTTTTGATAGCAGCGCGCTGTAACTACCTTAATGTGTGCACGCCAGGTAAGACGCTTATCCAGGATCAAACCGAGATACCGGATTTGCTCCATTTGCGGAATGATTCTTGTGTTGTAAGTCACAACCGGACAGACGCCTTGCCTTAATGTGAAGGTACAGTGAGCTGATTTCTCAGAGTTTATGGCTATATTCCAACGCCTGGCCCAAGAGTGGAATCTATCCAGGTAGCTGGACAATTTCTCCGCAGCTTCGTTCAGAGAGGCAGAGTTGAAAATAACTGCCGTATCGTCCGCGTAAGTAGCAATAATCGAATGCTCATCTCTAGTTGTAGGCATATCAGAGGTATATAAGGAGTACAGGACCGGAGCTAAGACACTCCCCTGCGGGACACCGGCTCTCATGTGCCTGAAGGTGGAAATTTTGTCTCTTACCGCCACAGAGAAGGATCGTCGTTGAAGAAAGCTTCGCATTAGTAAAAACTGTTTGGCAGGCAGGAGTAATTTTAATTTATGCAGAAGTCCATCGATCCATACCCTATCGAATGCTTGTTTGACATCTAGGAAGACTGCAGAGGAATACTGTTTCAACTCAAATGCAGTAAGTATGTGATTAACGACTCGATGCAGTTGTTCGGGAGTGCCATGCTGTGATCTAAATCCAAATTGGTGATCAGGAATGGCTTCTTGAACACCCCGTACTGCCAACAATCTACTCAAAAACAATCTTTCAAAAATCTTTGAAAACGTTGGAAGCAGGCTTATGGGCCTATATGATGTGACACAGTTCTCCGGAGTACCAGGTTTAGGTATCATGGATATCATTGCACACTTCCACTGTGTGGGAAAATGGCAGATCCGCAGCATGCTGTTGAACAGCAACGTCAGGAACAACACTCCCTTCCAAGGGAGTGCTTTCACCACCCTGTTGTCAATATGGTCATGTCCGGGGCTCTTCTTAGATTTCAGTCTCTGAATTTGAGTCACAACCTCTTCAGGGGTGACATGTTTAGTTGGACTGTGATCTAATATACATCTCGATAGGACTTCATTTGTTTCCTCAACGTCACCAGGGTCAGCCAGGCTAAAAGGCGTGAACCGGCTCTCCAACTCATTAGCAAATGCTTCTGCTTTCTCGGTCTCCGTACGCAGCCACTGATTTAGAGGCCCACGGATTGGAGCATGCCTGTGAGGCTGTTGTTTGATGCACTTGGTGGCACGCCATAGATTGAAGCCAGACTTTTTCATTGGATCCGCATTAGCCAACAGATTGTTGAAATGCTCTGATCGCACAGCTTGCATTACATTTTTCAGTTCTCGGGCAGCTCTCCTCCATGCAGCCTTGTCAAATTCGTTCCGTGATCTCATATAGCGACGTCGTAGCCTGCGTTTATATCTCACCAACTCCAGAACCTCAGGTTTTAAGAGAGCCTGAGGAGGGTTGGGTGAACAAGGGAATTGGTATGAAGAGGCTAATTCGGCGGACTCATGAATGTTCTTGGTGAACAAGTCAACCGAATCATCTATATCCTTGTCCGAATTTATTTCCATATTGAGGTTGATCCTTTCGTTTAGACACTGATGGAAGACCGTTATGTTAGCGTGGGTAGGGAGCAGTCTGGACCGGCATACGATGTTATCTGGAATCAATCCAAGTTTAATAAATAGTGGGATGTGGTCTGAGCTAAGGTCAGATGACTCCGCAATGTCCAGAGCTGTTGGATGAATGCCATTGTATATAGCAAAGTCTACTGCGTCGGGCGACCTTGAGGAATCATATGGGTAAAGGGTGGGTGCTCCGGTTGCGAGAACCTCTCTGGAAGAGTTTATTATACTCCTGTGAAGTTGATTACCTCTTGGGGTAGCAAGTCTGGACCCCCAAAGTCGATGTTTGGCGTTCCAATCCCCTCCAACTAAGAATTTAGGTCCGAGTTGATTGAAGAAGGTGTTGAACTGCTGCTCTGATATTTGGGGTCCTGGAGGGCAATAAATGGCTGCGATGACCAGGATGCCTTGAGTTGTGTGAATACTGACAGAGACACTTTGAATTGAGTCAGACCGAATGGTTTCCAGCGGATGGTGGCGTAAAGATGACCGGATGAGTAAAGCGGCGCCCCCTCGCATACGGTTATCATCCGGATGATTAGCAGAATAGATTTCATATCCCTGAATTTTGAAGTATGTTCTAGTGCAGAAATGCGTTTCGGAAATGAGCATGACATCAATCAAGTTGACCGCCATGAACACTTCTAACTCATTTCTGTGATTAAGGACGCCGTCAGCGTTCCATATGGCGAGGTTCATGTGTGGTCTGCTCATTTTTTAGACAATAAGGCGGCGAGCATCTCCATCATCTTGGCCTGCATCTCAATCAGGTGACCAAATTTCTCGTTGAGACTGTCCAGGCGGGAGACCACAACCGATAATTGGTCGACCTGATCAGGAGATGAGAGTGATTGGGTATTATCTATGCTGAGCGAGGGATAATTATGACAATTCGAAACATTATTTCCAACAGGGTGAGGGAATGCGATTTGACGTTGACTTGATAACGGAAGAGACTTTTGACGACTCTTAGGTAGAGATGTCTTGCTTGGTAACTGTTGTGGCTCGGATTGAGGTAGAATAGGTAGTTGGACTGATTTTTGCTGTTGCTGACGTAGCTTCTGCTGCTCACGTAGGAGTTTCTGTTGAGCCGGTTGGTGATACACCGATTTCTTAAATACATCAGCGTACGACACCCCGTCAACAATATTGTTAGGCACAGAATTGTGGCCAGGTATCTGATGGTGTTGAGAGGCACTTGGTGCAGGGCGTCTTGCCGGGACTCTCCTGGCAATGGCTTCCTTGTATTTAATGCAGCCTTTATAATTCGCAGTGTGCTCCTCGCCGCAAAGTGCGCATTTAGGTGGCTTATCAGGTGTTTTGGTGCAAGAAGTTGTGGCGTGAGCTTCGCCACATTTGACGCACTTAAATTGTTTGCGACAGTACCTCTTAGTATGCGAGAACTCCTGGCAGCGATGGCATTGAGGTACATCTTTGAACGGATGAGGCGGCTCGATTTTAACTATTTGACGGCAAAGCCTCGTTATATCAAAAGCCCCTTTGTTGCTGGCGTTGGGCTCAAGGTCCACAAAAAACAGGTTGAGCGGATGACCATCAGTTCTGCTTTTTGGGTTGTGCACGTTGCGTACAGAATGACCTTTGTCAGCAAGTTCTCGTTTAATGTTCTCGACGAGGGTTGAGTGGTGGAGGCCGCGAATAACAATTCTGTATGCTCTTTCATCTTTTAACTGATACGAATGGAACGTAATGTTTTGCAGCTCAAGTTGGCGTATAATACTACGATAGGCATCACTGGTGGAGGGCAGGATTCTCAGACCCTCTTTAGGAGATGCTTTCAGCATGTATGATTCGGGATCGGTTACAGAGTCAAGGTTGGCTAACAAACCGTTAATGTTTGTGATGCCGACAATGAAAATGGGTGGTGGCTTCGGAGATTTGTTATGAATCCTTGAATCAGTTCGGTTATTTATCATAGGATTTTGAGTAGTGGTCTCTGGCCGACTGGACGAAGGAGCGGTTTCAGTGGCGTTTACAGTTTCCAGAGAAGGTTTGCTCTTATTGGTACACACTTCTTCAAAAGAAAGCTCCATGTCAGAAGCGTCGGAATCGCTACTAAGTGGTGCGAATCGATTTGCATCCAAAACTTGTTTTCTGCTAACTTTTTTAATACTTGTCCGTTTTGACGAACTTGGTTTACGCTTCTTTTTTATGCAGTTACTTGATGAGGGCGACGAAAACCACTCCAACAATGGAGCACCAGCTTTGTTCGAAAAAGCAGGCATGATGTCAATGGAAGAAAGGCTATGTTTTTTGATGGCTATGGCACTGTGGTCCGCCTGGTCACTCATGTAGGAGCGACCAGCAGTGCAGATCGGAGAAGACAACAAATAAGCGCTTTCCACAGATACCGCGGAATTAAAATATTTCTTTTTAATAATTTATTAAACAATGTTATGAAAATTTATGTAATTATATATATATATTTTTTTTTCCTTTATAACTTTACTTCACTGGTTTGACGCTAGAAGCAAAGTCCCCGCTAAACATTGAGTGTGCTGATAATAACAAATAAATTTAGGAAATAAGTTTTAAAAAAAATTTTCACTCTGAAGTTTATTTTATTGTTATTATTTTATTTATTTATTTTATTTTTACTTACTTATTGTTTATTTGATATATTCATAAATTTTTAAGTTTTTATAAATTTATACCAAAAACCAATTTTTTTTGTAATTTTTTTTTATTTTTTTATTTTTATTTTTTTTTAATTTTTATTTTATTTTAATTTTTATATTTTATTTTATTATTATTATTATTATTATTTTTTTATTTACTTCTCTTTCACTTATTTTTATTTCATTTATTCATTTTTTTCCTATCTTATTTATCTTATATAGCTTTTATTTTATATCTATATTTCGCTAAAATGAGTTGCTGTATTCGGGCTTGCACCAACAAGGACAACTTTAATAGTGATAAGCTTATAGGTGTCTCTTGTTGGATGTGCGATAACATCGCCCACCTTAAGTGCGCTGGGTTGACTGGTTGTGACCATGACCGACTTTACGGTACGGCTAATTCTGCATCTGGTGGCATCAGGTGGTCTTGCCCCACCTGCTTCAAACGCCAGGGAGACTTCTCATTGATGTACCACCGTATGCGAATTAAATACCAAAAACTTAAGAAACTATTCACTGAGCTAGCCTCAGAGTTTGATGCTGGGTCAAAAATGTTTTTGGAGTACTCTTTCAACTTGACTCCAACGGCTAATGCAGTACAACAGCCGCCATTATCCCCTCATACTGTTCCGCCTACCACAGCGCCACTTATTTCTTTTTCGTCTCCTCAACCCCCTTCTTCACAATCCCCTCTAACTTGTTCTACTATTTCTTCATCTGTCGTTTTGAACTTTCCACCCACTACTTGTTCGTCTTCCTCGATTCCTTGTTCTACTTCTGTGACTTCAGCTTCAACTTCTCCAACTTGTTCTTCTTCTTCCCAACCTTTACCCAGTCACTCTTCTGTACTTTCTTCCATATCCAACCCATCGTCCCATCCCGCTCAAATTCCGGTAGCTCCGTCAACCACTATCCCATCTACTACTTCTTCATCTATCGCCTTTAACTTTCCCTCCACTACTTGTTCGACTTAGACCATGTTTTACTACTGTGACTTCAGCTTCAACTTCTCCAACTTGTTCCCCTTCTTCCCAACCTTTACCCACTTATTCTTCTGTACTTTCTTCAATATCTAACCAATCATCCCATCCCGCTACAATTCCAGTAGCTCCTTTTACCAATATCCCCTCTAATACCACTTCATCTGTCGCTTTCAACTTTCCCTCCACTAATTGTTCATCTTGCTCTACTCCCTGTCCTACTACTGTAACTTCTGCTTCATCTTCTACTAAAGCCTCTAACTCCTTATGTACTTTGTCACCCCCTAAGAGTTCTTCACAGTCCAATACTGCCTCTACTCCAGTGCCATGTATTTTGAAGGTGCTGGATCCTCATAAACATATTTTTATTTCCAGGTTGGATAAGGAGACAACCTGTGACGACGTTGCACGCAATATATAATCAAAAGCATGCAACCCTTCGAGTATTAATATTCATAAGTTTAATTTTTCTAGCCCTAGAGAAGGCTCTTCTTCCAAGCTTTCAGTTGGTATGGAAGTATTTTCTGTCATTTGTGGCTCTAATTTCTGGCCTGCTCATATGGTGGTCCATGAGTTTATTCCTAGGAAAAAAACTAGGCTTTTGCAGGTAACCTTACCAGTCACTGCTTCAGTTTCATCTTCTGCTTCTTCCACTACACTTTCAAAGTATTAGAGGGCTAGGCTAAAGTGTAAACTTTCTTCATTTTATCTTAGAAGTTTTTCTATCAGTTCTGTCATTATTGTTTGATTCGCCGTGATTTTCTAAACTCTGAAATTTCCACCTCTACATTATTGGCTTAATTGAATTAATGCATAACTTACTTTCTAAACTTGTAATCAAAATTTTTGTTTGAGTTGTCTATATCATTTTAGGTATTAAGTTCTAAATTAAGTCTTAGATTTAGTTTAATTATTGCATGTTTATTAGAGCCTAATGATGTTTTTATGTGTCGCCAAATATTTAGTACGTAGACATTAGCTTTGGTCATGTTCACCAAAGACCTTAGCAATTAACACCAGCTGAGCCCAGTCTATGTGACTGGGTGAATTTTGATGCCACTTGGGCCTGCCCCATGTGAGATCAGTGTGTGGTCATTGCGTACCTACTATGTCAATGTAAAAAAAAAAATAAAAATCAAGATCTTTTTTGTGAAGAAATAAGAAACTCAATACTAAACCTAACCAATCAGGTAATGAATTTCCAAAACCAACTCAATTAAAAATCTTCAGAATTGTCGCGTTATTCTCTTCACTAAAATAATAATGTGTGCTAAGACTAATAATGAAATTTTGCGTTCAGTAAAAGACATCACTGATAATTTTCTCTGACTTGTTAACCGATTACTGATTTGTCTCTACTGAACGCAGAGCTGCTAGATTTCTAAAATTACGGCGTTAGGAAATGTGCGGCATAGAAGTCCGACGCATTTTAAAAGGGACTGGCCAAAAAACAAAAATTAAATAAATAAATATTATTACACTTCACTTTCAAAGCAACTAATAACAACAATCAAATTATTGGAACGAAATTCCTTTACGTGGCTTGCGGTAGGAGTGAAATGACAGAAAAGTAACAAAAACCGTACCAATGTTGGTGTTGTATTTTGTTGTATTTTATGCTGCTGTTTGGTTTTGCTCTTATGTTGTGCTCATGCAGAGAGCGCAAAACAAAACAGCAGCAACAACAACAACGCTAGCAACATCAAGACAACTGCCCGCAATTTGAAGCGTTCGCGTTTGCGAAGAGAGAGAGAGAGCGAGTTTAATTTCGTTTGTGTGTGTATCCTACTCAACGCCGATCTCGTATAACAATATTTTTTTTTTTAAATATTTATTTTATTTATTAAGCACACAACCGGGAGCATTGTGCCGTAGAATGTGCTTTGCATCTATGTCATAACTTATCGCCTGGTTTGAACAATTATTTACCATTATTACAATTATTTACTAATATTACTCTGGCTTCACTTCAGTTGTCGTATATCAATTGGCATGTATGTCGCTGAGGCTTGGCTCTCATATTTTATATAAATATATACGTTATGTGCCTCAATTATGAATTATAATATGCTTCCAAAAGAGAAGCATATATATATATGTTTGTTCTATTCGCACAGGCTTTAATATAAATTAGAAATTATAATCGAATAGTTAATCTAAAGGAAGGTGAGCTATAAATTTGCATTTTTGAACATAATATTACTTGGACAGCAAAGAAAATTTTTTTTTTCGGCAAGGGAAGCAAGTCGAGGTGACAAAAGTTTGTTGTGAAATATCTTTGATTTCAACGAAATGATATTTTACATGCGTCGTGAGTTCTAAGCACACTCACACATTTTATTATTCATCTTCTTTGGCGAGTTTCGTTTATTGATGCATATTATTTATCATTTAAAAACTCCACATCAAGCACCTTTACAAATTTTTTTCACTGTCCAGCAGGCGCTAGTAAAAATTTTGTCATTACTCAGAATGGAAATATTAAACAGATTTACTGACACAGGCCGTTATTTTAATGCTTATATAGCTTCCGCTACCACTGGTAAAGCTTCTATATCAATTGGATATGACAACAATTCATTCTGCACTAATAATTTTAATTTCAAAACTATTGACTCTGTCATCTGAAAAAGCGCATTTGTATAAATCTCTTTTTAGATATGTACAAGTATCAATCATCGATGAAATAAGTATGATCATCTCAGAGGTTTTAGTAGAAATTGAATTCAGTTTAAAATAAATAACCAATCATCATAACGAAAAATTTCGTGGTATAGATATTATATTTATTGGAGATTTGCGGAAGCTACCACCGGTACAAGCAACACCAATATATAACTCTATTAGATGACACCTGGTTGGACCCCATATTTGACGAAAACTTAAATTTTATCAACTCAACCCAGTAAAGAGACAGGCTTATTCTGCATTTTCTAATTTACTAACTAAAGTAGGAAACGATGAACCTTTAGAAAAACAAGAAATCGAGTTGATAGAATCAAGGTGTTTTGTAAAACGCCGATACTCAAAAATTACGCCCGAGTGGGATTGGCCTATTTTTCAAAAAGGAGTATGTTTACGTTCTACAACAATTCGAAGACAAAATTAATCTACAGCCACTGATTCAATTACAGGATGTAAAAATCATGAACAAAGTGCTAATTTTAGAGTAAAGTTACATAAAAATTCAGTTATACCATACAAAATTATTTTTGTAAAAACATGTATCTCATCACAACAAATATTCATATATCAGATGGCTTATGTAATGTTACGACAGGAAAATTAGTTCATTTAGATTTTTATACAAACAACATTGTAGTTAGCGTTTTGTTGGTTCAACAACGATTGGTTGAAAGAAAAGCAGAAAAAGCTGCTCAGTTAGCTATAAAAAGTGGAGTTAGAGTCTTGCTGTGCCTGTTGGACTACGATCTGCGAACATTCCATTGGCATCACATACGAGAATTAGTACTACTCGAAAGCATTTTCCTTCCATTTCGACTAGCGCTATCTATTACCATACATAAATCGCAGGGTGGAAATTTAAGTGAAATAGATTACGCGTACAGCAAATATTATTTGCAAAAACTTATGTTGCGCTATCTCGAGTAACACATACGAAAACTTGTATATTTTAACACCCCATGATGATCCAACGAAATTTAAATTTTATCATAATCGAATGCAAGCTATATCAAGAGAGAAATTGATACACGAATCTCAAAGATTATCGTTAAACACGTTGAAGACCAGAACTTATTTATCCGGGATTTAATTTATAATTCCCCAAATCAAAAAATTGAGGATTAAAGATCATCGACCATAATTCGAATAAACCGAGGGACGTTCTAAATAACTTAAACAAAGTTTTTATAAGGTCCCGCTAATATTGGCTGGAGACTACAACGTCAACTTCAATAATAAGAGAAATTTAGAACAGCAACAATATACTGTAATACCATTGAGGCTGTTTTTTCAAGATACTTGGACAAAATTGAATCTCAAGCATACGCATCGCACTATAGATACCATAAGCCATTAATTAACAGTAGAAGTTGACAAGTAGAAACCGTAACATAACGAAAGAGCATTACATAAATAAAGTAAAGGATCACAAAAACGGACAATCGCGCAGTTCTCCCAATTGTAACTTTAAGTTACACATCAAGAAGTGATGTTATCAAAGAATCATTGTAATTTATATGTAAAAAGGCGTGAGGAACTTCGTTCTTTTTTTTTTACTATTGTTATTTTGTTCGGAATTGTTGTTGGGTGATAGCTTACTAAGGTCACGTTTTATTTTTCCCTCTTGTGAGGTTTGATTTGTTGAATTTGGTACTTGCGTGTTTGATGTTGTTTCTCTGATGGCATTGTAGTAGAGAAAGTTTATTGTGGCCGTTGTTCTGATGAGTGAGATAGCAGCTGATGTCTGCATTATGGTTGTTGTTGTTGAGTTGAGCGGTAGAGCGAGAGGTTGTATTTGTTTGTGTTAAAGATCCGTTATTGTTTTCACTTTGTGAGTGTGGAACTTTTTGATGTATTGCGGGAGAGCATGAAAGCGCTCTCTCGAAATTAGCGGGAAGGGAAGCTTGGTTGAGTCACTGTTGTTGTTGCTGTTGTTTGAATAGTTTGAGGATGTGATAAGGTATGCGGTGTTGTTCTTTGTCTTCACAGTTGTTTGACTGTGGGTATATTTTTATTTAATTGCGGGTCGTTTAGGATGAAAATTTATTTTTCCTTGTGTTATGAAGGTTGCTCTATTGTAAGCTCCTTCAACAAGAAGGTTTTGCATAAATATAAATAGTCACTACTTGCTAGATACTAGCCGACACGACTGATACTTCGAGAGCTCGTTCCAGAAGACTAATATTCGTCTATTACCTTCCATACTGATAAAGTCTCCGCTTAATATAGTCCTAATTTCTTAGGACTGTGCAAATCGTTGACTTAGACAGGCCCGTATTATTCATGTCGGGGACCCTAGGAAATGCAATTTCCGGGGCCCATTTACCCTTTTCTAACTTCCCTTTTTCTACCACAATGGAGTTATATTCATAATTACGCAATTTTTTTATTACATTAAGAAAACTTGCTATCACTCTAAACAATAAAAGAAATTAAAGTAAAGTATGCTTTTTTTTTATTTAATACTAGCTGTGCCCGCGATTTCGCCCGCAACTTTTTTAAATTTACCTCTATAATACCTCTATAGTCAACCCTAACGCTTCTCTGCATATGATGTTAAAAGTTGAATTTTCGGGAATGTGCACATATAAATTATTTGAATTGCTAATACAGGAGAGAGCCACATATAACTGACCGAGCGAAAAACAACTAACTCTCAAATCTACAACTGCTATTGATAGAGTTTGTCCTTGGGCTTTGTTTATGGTCATTGCATAACATAAGCTCACCGGAAACTGTACGCGTGTAAAATTAAATGGGAAATTATTAGGAATTAGAGGAATTCGATGTATGTAAACGCTATTTCCTGTGACGCAACCTGTCAAAATCTCTGCTTCAATAACATTTGGTTGTAAGGCCTTTACTTTCAATCTGGTGACATTACATAGTTTAGGCGGACTTAAATTTCTTAAAAGGAGTACCCCTACTTTTAATTTGATGGTGTGTGCTGGCAGACCGGGGCACTCAGGGACTTTAAAACTTCTATAGGATAGTGGGTACCATTTTCTTGTTCCATTACTCTGTTAATAGAGCGATATTCAGTTCATTCCTCCAGGATGCTCGTCAATATTCTACCATTAATTGCTTTGACCTTATCATTGCGTGGTGTCGGAATTGCTATTTCGCATAGCCATGAATGTGGTTGATTTGTCAATCTGTTAGGTCACCATAGATACGTAAAATAAGCGCCTGCAGTGTTGAAATAGTATTACACAAATTTCCAGGTAAGATAAATTTTCCGTCTGTTCCGTTACCAATTTTTAGCAAAAAGGGCGAAAACTCTTGTGCATTTGGGTTACCTCTTGTGTGTGCTCGCATATTTAGTATTAAATTGATTGGTATAACGTTGCGCAATAGACTTGAGCTCTTGAGGCATGATTTCAGTCCATTAGCCCTCATTACTGGTGGTAATGTGTGTCTAAAATCACCACAGAAGAGCATTGTGACGCCACCCATGGTCGTCACGTCTTATATATCGCAAAGTTCTGTCCACAGCTTTAACTGCTTTACGGCGAGAGCAATTATGCATTGATTGCGTATTTGGGCCAATATGAAATCATCAGCTACGCTTTGATATACTCGCTCGAATATTGCATTATACGTTGTCCCGCCGTCAAATTTGCGAGATCATTCTGAAATATTTCAACTAGTTTCGATGTATTATAATTTATTTTCGCTATGTACTCTCTGTTATGGTGTTCGCGATTTAAACTAGGAGGTGGAATGCCATACTGCGGCAGAGGATTTTCCCCAATACATATAACTATGTCTTTAATAACGAGCAAGCATCGATTGGAGATACTCTCACGTAATCTATCGTTTAGGTCGCTTTCATTGCTTAGTTGCATATTTCTGAAAAATTTTCCTTGATATTTTTGC
This sequence comes from Cacoxenus indagator, assembly GCA_035041755.1. Classification (NCBI taxonomy): domain Eukaryota; kingdom Metazoa; phylum Arthropoda; class Insecta; order Diptera; family Drosophilidae; genus Cacoxenus; species Cacoxenus indagator. The sequence continues at coordinate 167,422 of JAWNKX010001098.1, forward strand.
CATAACTGTGCAGCTCCCGAAAGTCCACAAAATATTAACATTATTGCAAGCAAATGCCACAAGCATTGTGGAGTGTCGCTGATGCATGATTCGTAGATTGAGCAATCCCCGTGTTGATCTCCATCAAGCAAATGACGCGCATTGGAGGCAGTTTGGTAAGTAGGATACAGGATACCACTGCATACACTCTTCTGACGACATGTTCTTTAAATATGTCAAGATCACCAACCACAGCTGCCCCACCTTGTTGCTTGATATAAGCGTAATATAACGATACTTTATCGTATAACAACGTTTTTGCGAAATTATCTATTTCACAAAGTCGGAAGAATTCCACCAAAGTTGTTTGTCTCGGGTTTTCTCGGGGTTCTGCAACAGTTTCAGGGTTGTAGTAAATTTTTTGGCCACCTTCAAGATATACATCTAAATGCGACTGTCGGATGTCTCTCGTGAATAGGGATACGTAAGAGGCGCCAACCACTTCAGAAGAACTTATATATTGGCCAGATTGAAACCTCGTAATTCCGTCACGTTCATTCCTCAACGCAAAAGTGGCTTGATCGCTTCTCTTATTAACATATTTATATATATGTTTGATAGAAGAAACTCTGTTGGACATTTCGACGTTAATATGAGTTTGAAATATTCTTGATAATACCCGAGAATAAAGTGCAACCCACCTATTTTCCAAAATAAATTCCTGAACATATAGCCTAATTGTAGCTGTAAAACCGCCTTCTTGAGGTGACCTTCGACGATAAAAAGTAAACCCGTTTTCACCTGATATCGTCGAATTTGATAAAGCTCTAGGGTACCTCTTCAAACAACGATTTCCCTGCACACAAGGCGAGTTCCTATTTAGGGTGCCGCATTGCCCATGAACCATGTGCAGTTTACTTACATCGCGCAATATTGGGTCCTGGCTTCTGTCAGGAAATTCAGCACTTATGACTGTGTCACCAGTCTTTTATCTTGTTGCCAGATAAAATATGCGCGTGGGGTAATCCACTTTTCTGCCATATATACACGTGTGCCATGTATACATGTGGCACAAACCTGGGCCAAAAGTTTTTGCTTTGTGAGTAAGGTCATTATGAGCTTTAATTTTATGTCAAAAACTCTAGCTATATCATCTTGTCCATCGTGTGGAGCCTGTCCTGGAAGAAGTTCTTTTTAAATTTCATTCTATTTTGGATTAGCCGTGAACGTTATAAAGAGGTCAGGTTGGCCATATTTTCGAACATAACAAAATGCATCTTGAGTAAGCTCGTGCATAAACCGTGGACCACCTGTAAAACTGGATGGAACGATAACCTACTGACCTAAGTTGTCAGTAGTGTTGTCTTGTTGCATAGCGTCCCTGAGATGTACGTAATCTTATGAGCGTAAACGTTTCTGGTAGTGCGTGGATAATAAGCGCTTAATCTCTACTTTCGCAAAAACATCGACAATAAATTGCCTAAATATTCCTCGAAGTCTTTGCAGAAAAATAAATTGACCACGCCGTAATTGAAGCAAATATGAATAAAATTGCGTGCAGATATTGTTTTGTTATAGTTTGTTGCCGTAGTAATGGCGTTAATTTGGTAGATTCACAAATTATATCCATCTTCTCTGCGACCATAAATGAATGGGTATTATAGGGCGTCGTAAGCTCTGTTTGTTTCCATAATGCTCTACAGCTGATTATCGTGAGTGCGCAATACCATAACACACCTATCATTTTCCTGATCTGCCAAAACGACTGCAACTTCTTCTGTGACTTCTTCGTTGTATCTTCCGCTGTGTTCTATGAAAAGATGTTTATCGGCATTGATGACCAATTTGTAATAATTTTCTTTCCCTTGCGGTATTGAGCAGCCTTGATGCAGCATGTTTTGGAGTTCAGATATAAGTTCGTTGTTCAGTTGTGAAAATTTCTTTTTCTGATATTAGTTTGTTGAATGTAGTCTGATGCAAAATAAATCTGAAGATATTTTGGCTCATCTTGTGGTAGTAATGATCCTATAAGATGATAAGCTTGGCCTTGTATTTTAAAGGTTGGCATAAATGGCCGGTCTTTAATTTCTTTCGCTTCGAAAGACATCATTTGAAATACGCTATTGTATAAGCGCGATATTCTTCAAAAAGTGATTACATTGAGGATGTTCACCATTTAAAAGTGATTTCATAAGGTCTGGAGAGTCTTGTAAAATATCCATAAGAACTATTCCATTTGAGCAGCAAAATCCATTTGAGAGCGCAACAGAAATTACAGCATATGGCCCTACCAACTATGGAATTATAGTGAATTGTAGGTAAATATGTAAAACCTGATCTTTCTTTATTAATCCAAGGAACACCATGACTGGCAGCATCACATTCTTCTGGTTCATCGAAATCGTCAGATGAAATTGACATTTGTACGAAACCGACCATCGTATAATCGTCATTGACGTTGTTCTGGCGTTTCTGCTTGTCGTATTTATTCTCTCCTTTCCCTTTCAGGTACGAAATCATTGCCATTATCTTGGCGTCTGTGCTTATAACTAACCCTAACTAACCCTAAGCGAGTTTCTCTGTCTGTGGAAGCCTCCGATACACGTACTTCACATTCCTAGTTAGTCTCATAATACGTAGAAGTTGCAACACTTTGCATTCTTAACCGAGACTCAGCTTGAGTACAATTTTATACGCGAGATGTGGTCTTTCTCTAACAGCGAGTCTTGCTTAATTATTTTCTCTACTTTTGAGTTTTACTGAGTCTCATACGTCTAGAATTATTGCTATTTTTTGAGAGATTCGACCCTTTTCTGAGAGGCATTTAAAATTATTAATTTTGTGAACTACTGTAAATTATTAAGCTATGTATGTAATAAATTCGTATCTTGTCTGTACATAAAAGATTTTAGCAACAAAAAGTACAGCAATCCAATAAATAATACAAAAAAAAAAATTGACACTAAGATCCTAATGATTGCCTACCATATTATCGGTGTCGTCTAAAGTTGATCAACCGTCCTACCTTGTCTAGTGGTAGAACAGTCATTGGTGTAATTTTTATGTATAACTTCATTTATGGTAGTACTAACTCACCTTTCTTACTTAGAATTATTAACTTTAGCGTACCGGCATGTCCAACTAGACATTATTTTTCTTTTGTAGAGCTTCTTATGTGCAACATGATCTATTCTATGTCTTATGTAAATATTTTAATACCCACTTTACGTGAGCTGCTTCTCCCACCTCTTCTAGTTAGCGTCGTTAAGTTAATGCATAACTTGCTTTCTAAATTTGTAACCTGCTTTTTTCTCCTCGTTTGAATCGTCTATGTCATTGTAGGTAGTGAATTCTAAACTGAATCTTAGCTTTAGTTTAATCTTGCATGCTGCTGATGTTAGAGGCTGATAATGTTTTTGTTTGTATCTAAATATTGAGTACGTAGACATTAGCTTTGGGATCGCATGATCACTAAAGAAATTAGCAATTAAGACCAGCTTAGCCCAGTCTATATAGCTGGGTGAGTTTTGATGCCACATGAGGCTGCCCTATGTCAATGGAGAACACAACAAAAAAAAAAGCTTTAAAATTTTGATTTTATTTTACGCAGGCACAAACGTTGTTTTAGTTCTCATGCTTTTTCACGTTTTAATTCTTGTCTGAAATTTTGAATTTTAGGCAAGTTAAGTGCGGTAGTCGTTCATATCGATGATTCTTCATTGGTTTGTTTTTCTTTACACTCAGCGGCAATGGATATTTCTCACTCTCTCTCACAACCGCCTTACAACGGATGACTAAATACGCGATAGAAATAGAAAAACGTTGGCAATGTTTTCAAGTAGCAGACAAAATGTTTGTATTGAAGTAGTCAAAAGTCAAAAAACTAACATGAACTGTTTTGAATCTTTGATTTATTAAATGTTTATTTATTTAAAACATAAATAAATAAATAACATCGATATGTGAAAACAATTTCCCAACTGGAGTTGAACTCTGGACACGTGTACAGCAATCCGTAGTTCAACACACTGAGCCAAACGACTCATTTTGAAATAGTGATCATTGAAGGCACAAAATGTTTTCAAAGTAATATAGATAACAAAATAAAATAATAATAATAATAATAATAAATAGATTTTGTTTTCACAAAATACAATTTAGTTTGCGTTACCTTACTTCGCTTCTTCGTATACACAGCGAGTGTTGGGCTAACGACCAACAGATGGCGCAACTTTCGAAAACCATATTTTTGCCTACCACGCCTGCTGGTGAATGTTTTCGAAGTTTTTTTTTTGTGCCTATGTTATACTCCTAATAAAGCTTCTTATTATTCAGTAATTAGATTTCAAATGCAATGTGCGCCTTTTACGCCAATTCTGCACAAAATAGCAAAGTCTACGATTTTATTATATGTATGGAAAATAAATAATACAAATAATCAAAAAAAGCATCTGACGAAATGGGCTCTCCGAATTTAACAGTACAAAAAGTAAAAAAGAAACCAAAATAAACACATGTGTTAAACTCAAAAATGCCTGTTCAACGCTGTCCCCCGACTACGCGCAGCTCGCAAAAACAAAATCAGCGATCAGAACACAGCATGAGCGTACCCCATGCTTAAACTGCTGTCCGCGTAACCAACAACAACGCATACCTTATCACATCATAAAACTGTTCAAACCACAGCATCAACAACAGTGACTTTAACCATTCTTCAGTTCCCGCTAATTTCGTGAGAGCGCTTTCATGCTCTCTCGTAATACATCAAACAGTTCCACACGCACAAAGTGAGAACAATAACGCATCTTCAACACAAACAAACACAACCTCTCGCTCTACCGTACAACTAACTGTGAGCTGTTCCATGGCCACTCTCCTCTTTTCAGCAACAACAACAACCACAACGCAGACATCAGCGGTTATCTCACTCATCACAACAACGACCACCTCAATTGTCTCTGCTACAATGCCAGTGTGCTCCCTCTCTTCAGCAACATCATTAACCAGCGAAACAACATGAAACACGCAAGTACCAAATTCAATCAATCAAAAGCCACAAGAGACAAAAATAAACCGTAACCGTAGTAAGCTCTCTCCGAACAACATTTCCGAACAAAATAACAATAGTAAAAAAAGTAGGAAAAAAACTCAAACACAAACGACAACTCAAACAACACTGCAAAAGTACTGGCTGAGCGCTCCAAATACAAATAGGTTCGAACTTCCCTGAAAAGACGAAACGACTGAAAACAACAGTGGTACAGGTGCAACTTCTAATGCGGCAAATCTACTTCGGCCATCTACTAAAATTCACAAACTACCAGCAATATAGGTACAGGATGTAGCACAAATTTACGTACTAAAAAACCTCTGAAAAACACAATACAACAAAACTACATATAAAATACACTTTAAAAAAACGAATTACGCATACCGACAAACAACTCGTCGAACTAATCGGTGGTGGTTAAGATGCCTAGAGATAACCATACTAAATACTACCCAAAGATGAGAGGAGATTTAAGACAATACTAAGGAATATGCACTACGTCACTGATCTTGACGAACTAAAGAATGAGCTATAGGAACTAGGCCACTGTGTAGCCACGAGGCCTTTCCGTGATACCTTGAGTGCAAATCAAATGGGTACAAGAGAGACTGCAGGGCACTTTTCGAAATAAGCGCTGAAGAAGCCCGAAAACGAAACCACAATTATTATATGAACTCAATTCCTTCAACTAACAACGAAATAACACCCGAACACTTCATCAACTCTACGGCATTCACTTTTTAATAGTAATGACACACTTAAACATTGTGCAGCACTATTTATAAACAAAAACGACCTGCCTACCACAACAGCTGAGACCGTTTGCAGTCGATAATAGTTACATGTTACATTCTTGGCATGTTACATTCATTACATTTCTGGCTTCGTCAGCGGACACATCTTGCGGACGGGCCTTCTTATGTTTCCAGTGGAAGTCCTAAAGTCAGCAACTCGTGCGACGCCATCTGCTTCAGCAATCAACTCAACCACCCTCACTAATGACCACTTGAGAGATGGAAAGTTTTCATCCTTGACGAGAACAAGGAGGTTGTGGTTGCTTGTGTTTAACAGACGTGTTTTGAATCTGCTCCGCATTTTGATTTTGATTAGCATTTGACAATTAATTTGTCTATTGTCGTTTATCGTTACTAATATTTATTTTCTTTCCGGTGTTAAGTGAATTTATAAGTGAATTTATTTGTGGTGTATGGCTCATTTCACGCGTATAAATTTTGTACGTATCAATGTTTAATTATTTTTGGCAAGTACAACGCTTAATTTTGCCTTGTCCTACTACTGTAACTTCTGCTTCATCTTCTACTGAAGTCTCTAACTCCTCCCATACTTTGTCTCCACCTAAGAGTTCTTCGCATTTCAATACTGCCTCTACTCCAGTGCCATGTATTTTGAAGGTGCTGGATCCTCGTAAACATGTTTTTGTTTTCAGGTTGGATAAGGAGACAAACTGCGACGACGTTGCACGATATATTTCATCAAAATTATGCAATCTTTCGAATATTAATATTCATAAGTTTAATTTTTCTAGCCCTAGAGAATTCTCTTCTTTAAAATTTTCAGTTTATATGGAAGTATTTTCTCTCATTTGTGACCCTGAATTCTGGAATGCCCATATGGTCCATGAGTTTATGAGGCTTTGCAGGTTACCTTACCAGTCACTGCTTCAGCTTCACCTTCTGCTTCTTCCATATCTCAAAAAAACTAAGTCTACATTTTCAAAATGTTAGAGGACTAAAGTCTCAACTTTCTTCACTTTATCTTAAAAGTTTTTCTTTCTGTTGTGACATTATCGTTTTCGTTGAGACTTGGCTTCGCCCTGATGTTCTCAACTCTGAAATTTTCAATAAGTCTTACTCTACGCTTCTTAAAGATCGTTATGGCCGCGTAGATGGTGGAGTCTTAATCTCTGTTCTTTCATCTTTTTCGTCAGAACTGGTCTCTCTTGACGTAACTGAAAACATTGAATTTATGTGCCTCAAAATTTCATTCTCTAATTATAACATTTTTATTACTTGTTCATATATCCCTCCTTCATCGTCCGACTCAGTCTACTTGGATCAAGCGAAAGCTATCCAGGATGTATTAAAGCTCATTAATGACGCTGATATTTTGCTTGTTTTGGATGATTTTAATCTTCCCTTTATTAATTGTATTTCTTTTAGTGACTCCAATATCGTTCTTCCTTCTGTTGGCAGCGAGTTCGTTGATTTATTGCTGGATCTCTCTCTCCAGCAGTTAAACCACACTTCCAACATCAAACATCGTATGCTAGACCTAGTGTTTACTAACTGCCTCACTCCTGAGGTGACACTAACTCATAACCAACTTCTGTCTGCATCTGATTCAACTTGTGCTAAGCCAACACAAGCTTTTAATTTTAAACATACTTATGTCAAACGTCTCAATTCAGTGCTTGCTTCCACGGATTGGTCAATATTAAGTTATTCTTCTGATATTGATACTGCCGTGAGGTTTTTCAACACTACTACGCTGGATTATATCAATAAATGTGTGCCTAAAGAACATGTTACCGACGATCTAAGCGTCCGCCTTGGTTTTGTATAAATTTGGTCCGTCTAAAAAATATTAGAAATCGGTTATTTAAACAATTTAAACGCTCTTGTTCCGCAACTGGTTATGCGAGTTATGGCGCGGCTCAGTAAATTCAACATTTCTAATCAATCTTGCTATAGTGGATATTTGCGCAAAGTAAAAGTAAATATTAATCGAGATCCCAAGAATTTTTTTAAATTCATCAAAAACAACAACAAATCAGAGTTATTTAGAACTAGTATGGAATTTGATGTAGTTGCAAGTAGCTCTGATGATGGGATTGCGAACCTTTTTGCTAAATTTTTCCAGGGAATCTACTTTACCCTTATAAAATTAATGAATTTAATCACTTCAATTTGCCGTTTATTGACGGCAGTATTGTTTCACGATATCTAAAATTGGTTAAACCTTCTTTTTCTCCTGGTCTGGATAATATTCCTAGTTGTATCTTATAAAGCTGCGCTGACAACTTATATATTCTCCTTTGTAACCTTATTTAATTTATCCCTTATTACTTCGTCTATGCCAAGTGATTGGAAAGAATCCTATATAATTCTCTTATTCAAAAAAGATAGTAAGTCTGATATGTCGAACTACAGAGGTATTGCCTAGCTCTGTGCAATTCCTAAGTTGTTTGAGCAGATTAGCACTGATCATCTACAGTTATATATTTGTCCATTGTTGAGTGGTTTTGTAAAGAACCGGTCAACGGTACCCAATATGTTGGAATTTACTTCTATTGTCATTCACAACTTCTCGGTAGGTAGCCAAACTGATGTTATCTACACCTGCTCCAGTAAAGCTTTCGATACTGTATCGCAATCTTTGCTCATAACCAAACTCAAAGCTTTTGGTTTCCCTTCTCCATTGGCTGGCATCTTACTTTGATCATCGGACTCAAAGGATACTTTTTAAGTCTTCAATATCTAAGTCTTTAAAGGTAACCTCAGGTGATCCCCAAGGCAGTCATTTGGGGCCTTTGCTTTTCAACAGCTTTATTAATGATATACCTACCGTCATCAAACACCCTTAGATTTTAATGTTTCCAGATGATGTAAAACTATGTTTCAGCCTTAATAACCCTTCTCACGGGATATTCCTTCAGAGTGACATAGACTCTTTATCTTGTTGGTGTTCCAAAAACTATTAATTCCTCAATACCAATAAATACAAATTATGTCCTCTTTTCGAGGAGCCCTTATTTCAAATTCTTATTACATTAACTCAAATAGTTTAGATCGTATTTCCCAGTTTAAAGACCTTGGTATTTTGATGGACTCGAATTTGCATTTCGGTACCCACATTTCCACGTCGGTCTCTCATTTTTCTCCCTCGGTCTACCTTTTCTAGTCGTAGAAAGGTCACTGGTGTAACTTTTATGTATAACCTCATTTATGGTAGTATTAACTCACCTTCCTTACTTAGATTGATTAACTTTAGTGTACCAGCACGCCCAACTAGAAACTATTTTCCTATTACTCTTCCCTTTTTCACTCATCCCTTCCCTTATTCTATGTCTAATGCAAATCTTTTAATACCCACTTTGATTGTGCTGCTCCTCCCACCTCTTCTTATGTTGTAAAAAGTAAATTGTTGGCATGTTGAATTAATGCATAACTTATTTTCTATACTGGTAACCTGCATTTCTTCTCCTTGTTTGAATAGTCTATGGTAGTGTAGGTGTTGAATTCTAAATTTAATATTAGCTTTAGTTTAATCTTGCACGCTGATTATGTTAGTGGCTGATGATGTTTTTATCTGTAGCCAAATATTTAATACGTAGACATTAGCTTTGGCCTGCCCCATGTGAGATCAGTGTGTGGTCATTGCGTACCTACTAAGTGAATGTAAAAAAAAAAAAAATCGATTTCGTTTCCTGCCACAACCGAAAATTGTCTTCAAGAAGTTGAAGTCAAAAATCAAAACTTGCCATTGTGTCGGTGACCTTGTTGTGTAGGTATAGTTATAGGATATGTATAGTATACAGATAGTATTAGGATAACAGATTAGAGAGTTAAGACATAAGAAATATATAAATGTTAAAAAAAACAGATGAAACCATGACAACGCGGAACCGCCGCGAGGCATTGCATCACATGCATATATTACATGCATGTAGTTAATGTATGAGATTGTGTTGGTTTTCTTTTTCGCCCTTGCGTGCAAAGTGTGATAATTTTGAGTGTTTTGTGTAGGTATAGTGCGTGTATAAGATTGTATTGGTTTCTTATCTTATTGTTTGTATCACTGTAATATTTTTCTACGATTTCGCTTTGTTTTCATGCCTCCTTGTTTTGCTGGCCGATTGGTATTTTCATTTCGTTCATATAAATGAATACCGGCAAAATACAAGGTATACAAGGCTCGATTTCGTTTGTTAAAGAACGATTTCGTAAATCGACACACAATTTGCTGAATATTGTCGAAGACCATACAAATAAAAAACTTTGAACAAAAAATCAAAGAAAGAGGACAGTGCCTCTGATTTTTGTTTATATTATGTCTTTGTTGTGTATTTATTTTCTTTGAATATCATACTCCCGCGCAATTTGTTTATGCAAACCCAAGCAAACCAACAAGCAATATGTTACGCTGCGTAAGTTGAACAGCCAACAATTCTGTTGATGTACAGAACCTGTGTCGGATAATAATCATTTCTGAAGAGTCTCTCCGGCCATTTTTTAAGAGAGAAATATAACCTCTATATGAATAAGTTCTCTCTGGGTAATACTCTTATGAGTACTCAACACGAAAAAAGAAACAACAACAATAGACAATTCAAGAAGCAAGCAAAGAGCATAAAATATATAGAGTTTACAATTCTCTCAAAAGCTCTTTACGTTTTCTTGAACTAAACAGAAGACATTGGCTTATGTTACTAAAATACTAATATTTGTGTGCTATTAACATCGAAGTACCAGCGCAGGACGCTGTGTAGCAACCTCATTCTGCTTGACTGCTCATTCTCTGTTTATTACAAAATGAACTACTGATTCTATTTCTTCAAAGACATGTACTAAAGTATATTTTAGGACGCAAAATAAAGTTTCACGATTTAGCTTTTTTTGGTCCAACATTGTATGAATCATTTAGGCAAATGATGCATAACTTGCAAACTGAAGATGCAGACGAAAGCGTCAATCGAGTGGAACTCACATTTGCGTAAGTGGTTTTGTTATATTTTTCAAAGAATATGTATGATTGGTCAGTATTTCTAGTAGAGTTGAGAAACATTTATAGTCACGAGTTTTTTGTAAATATATATGAACGCTATTGCAAAATTATAAGCGCACATTAAAAGAACACTTCGTTTTTGGATATTTTTGTAATTTTAATGATGTGTAACATTTTCATTTTTTCCAATCAACTCAAAATTCGGTTTTGCACTGAATGAATACTGTACTCTTTTAAAAATTATTCAAAAGTTCTTTTTGGTCCATCTAACCGCCCTATTCTGTGCACTCAATCTATAAAATTCATATCAATTAAATAGTTAGAAGCTTTTGTCATTTTTGTTATTCTGGCGCACAAAGAGTAATAATTCATATAGAGTTCACATTTCTCTCACGAGCTTTTGGAGCTTTTTCCAAATCTTAAGAAGACATTGGCTTATGTTATTTGTCTCTATTAACATCGAAGTAGCAGCGCAGGTCGCTTTGTAGCAAACTCATTGTGCTAACTACTGAACTGAAGTAATCAGGCAAACAGAAATATTAGAAGGTGTGTGCGTGTTGCGAAATCGAAGCAATCGCTGTTTCCCCTTCTTGCTGTGTTTTCCATAATTTGGTGTTCTTGGCACGATTTAGCGTGGAAAGGAATTTCTGTATATCAGCTTTATTTTGGTTGTTTTAATTGCAATCACCAATTTTTAATTTAATTGTATTAATATTGTTGTGGGAATGATAGCGAAAAGGGATCCTGTATAGGTTTGGCGCGATTTGTCAATTAATGAGGAACATGATTTTTGTTATTGAAATTTCCACCATCTAATTCTATTCGTTTTGGTGGGAATTTGAATGAATTTAGAACATTATTCGTACGGGGTGTTAGTTTCTATGAAGTTTCCTACCTCCTTGGCGCATCCAAAATTGAAATTTTTTGAAAAATTAAGAATAAATTATTACTGCAAGTGTCCCATGTGAAAACGAAATCAAACCAGCTGCGCTACTGCGAATATAGGCAAGACAAATAAATAAATTTTGCTTTTGACCACGCAACAACAAAGCGTGTGATATTTGATTTTCTCAAAACCAAAATCTAAACCGCTGGGGTACCGCGAATATAAAAAGACATTAAAATAAATTTGACTACGCTTACGCAACAACAAAGTCTAGACCTTTAGTTTAGAACTTTTGTTAAAAGTTCGACTTATGGAAATTCGACGTTAGTTAGAAATTTCACTTGGGTTTCTTTGGCTGTTCAATCAATGTGCATTCACTTTACTTGCTCTTGAAATGGATTTTGTTTTCTGCCACAACCGAAAATTGTCTTCAAGAAGTTGAAGTCAAAAATAAAAACTTGCCATTGGGTGAATAACCTTGTTGTGTAGGTATAATGCGTGTATGAAATTGTGTTGGTTTTCTTTGTCTCCCTTGGGTGCAAAGTGTGATAAGTTTGAGTGTGTTGTGCAGGTATAGTGCGTGTATAAGGTTGTATTGGCTTCTTCTTGTGTGCATCACTTGGAATATTTTTGTACGATTTTCCTTTGTGATCACTCCTTCTTCTTTTCCTGGAACCCTGGTATTTTCATATCATTCATATAAATGAATATAAGCAAAATACAAGGCTGCCCTTCCTGATATGAGTCGATTTCGTTTCTAGTGTAAAATTAAAGAAAACTCAACACAATTTGCTTAATATTCCCGACCACTTTGCAAATGAAAAACTTTGAGAAAAAATTAAAGGAAAAAAAACCCGAGTGGATTTGTTTGGCCCCATAGCTGTGTTCGTTTACTTAGCGTCTGAGGCAGTCCACATAGAACTAGTGAAAGACTTAACTTCAAACATTTTCATTTTATGCGTATTCAGATTCATCGGACGCCGTGGTCCAATTCGCAATTGTTGGAGCTGTTCGCTTGCCGCGGGAATATATGACGAAACTGAACAACAACATCGATGCCCTAGCAACCTATGCTGCAGCACACAACTTCGACTTTTTGTTCATCCCAGCGAGAGCGCCCCATTTCGGAGTTTGTGGGAAGCGGCCGTGAAGTCAGCGAAGCATTTGGTTCTCAGGGCAATCGGCAGCGCTCTATTAAGGGAAGACGAAATACAAACCATCCTAATCGACGTCGAAGCCGGCCTGAACTCTCGGCCAATCGTAGCGGACACGAGCAATCCAAACGACGGCCTTGCAATCACGCCGGCGCACATGATAAAAGGCACAACCCTCGTAACGCTGCCTCCCGCATTCGTTCAAATACCGCCAACCGACAAACTGAGCTACTTAAAACGTTGGCAACTTGTCTCGGCGATCAAACAGTACTTTCGGTAGGATTGGTCGCGCGACTACCTTCTCAGCCTTCAGCTACAAGTGGACCGTGTCTCAAAGAAGGCGCAGTCGTAGACTTACGCCAAGACAAAGTGCCACCACAGCAATGGATATTCGGCGTGGTCATCAAAACAGTACCAGGCTCAGACGCCAAGATCCGCGTGTTGGAAATTAAAACAAGGACAGGCACCTTTAAGCGTGCCATCCATCATCTCGCTCCATTACCAATAGATTTAGCTTGAAGCCCTTCGGTAATTAAATGCGGCCATTGTTAAGTCATTACTGAAAAGCTTTCTGTTAAGCATGAAATGTTAACTAGAGATAACAGCCGTCAGCTTCATGATGGAGAGAAGCTGACGGCATTACATATTAAGGCACAAGAAAAGACAGTTATGCAACAAATTTAAATTGTCAAAAAAGTTACAAGTGAATTTAAAATCAACCAAAAGATATTTAACTAATTCTTGGATCCTGGAGGTTCGGCAGGTAACACTGCATTGGGTGTTGTAGTCAATTACGACTCAACAGATATTGAAAATTTATTTTTGGTATTTATAAAAGTGAAGCTTATATATTACGTAAATGTTAGGTTATTGGTCCTTTTCATAAGTCAGTAGCATCTTTCTCATCATTCAACAGCTTAGTGTCCCATTTCTGCGCACACGTAACAAGCACCGGGCTCTTGTTTCGGTGTTTGGCATTCAGTAGCAATGTGTGCTAATGTGTTACATTAAAGCATTTGATGCGAGTAAGTTTTCCTGTCGCTGAGTGCTTAGTGGCCGATGGTACGCTGTTTCCTGTGCTACTTTTCATACCTCTAAGATTTATTTTTTGAAATGCTCGCACAAGCTGTCGTTTATCCGCGAAACATTATATTTTCGCTTGCGACTGTAGCGCATAATATGAAATACATTCAATTACGTGTTCTAGGAGTTCGGGTTCATTAAGCAATAACTTATTGTTTTATCGTAAAAGTATTCCTGGAAAAATTCGGTCACCAGCCACTTTCTGGCCTGAATTTGGCGTTTCAATGTTAACTGGTCATTCGCAAGTGCACTGTCAAGTCGACTAGTCGTCTCCTTTCGCTTTTCGAATTTAACAACACAAAAATCTAAATCAAGAGACAAGATAATCAATTGTTCTTATCTCAAGATGCCTGTTGAACGCAGTCCCCCGACTGCGGGCAGCTCGCAAAAACAAAATCATCCATCAAGGAACAGCATGAGCGTACCCCACGCTCAAACAGCTGTACGCATAAATAACAACAACGAATACCTTGGCACATCAACAAGCGGTTCAAACAACAGCAACAACATCAGTGACTCACACCAAGCCTCACTTCCCGTTAATTTCGAAAGAACGCGTTCTTGCTGTCCCGCAATACATCAAACAGCTACACACTCACAAAGTGAAAACAATAACGGATCATCAATCCAAACAAACGCAGCCTCTCGCTATACCACTCAACTAACTGTCAGCTGTTCCATGGCAGCAAGTAATATGCAGCCTCTGCCGTGGAGTGCACAATGCGCTTCACCAACGACGCCACTCTCCTCGTTCCAACCAACAACAACAACAACAACCACAACGCAGATATCAGCTGCTATCTCATTACAACAACCACCACGTCATCTTTCTCAGCTACAATGCCAATTTGCTCCCTCTCTTCGGCAACAACATTGATCAGAAAAAAGACATCAAACACGCAAGTACAAACTTCAACCAAACAAAACCCACAAGAGTCAAAAATAAAACGCAACCGTAGTACGCTCTCTCCCAACAACACTTCCGAACAAAATAGCAATAGTAAAAAATGTAGGAAAAAAACTCAAACACAAACGACAACACAAACAACACTGTAAAAGTACTGGCTGAGCGCGCCTAATACAAATAACAGGTTCGAACTCCTCTCACAAGACGAAACGGCTGAAGACGGCAGTGGTACAGAAGCAAATTCTAATGCGCCAAATCAACCTTGACCACCTACTAAAATTTACAAGCCACTACCAATATACGTACAGGACGTAGAACAAATTAACGTACTAAACAAAGTTCTGAATAACACAATACAACAAAACTACATTTTAAAAACAATTAAAAACAACGAAGTACGCATATAGACAAATGACTCCTCGAACTACTCGGCGGTGGTTAAGATGCTCAGGCAAAACAAAACTAAATACTACACCTTTAAGCCGAAAGAGGAGCGGGGATTCCAGACAGTACTTAGGAATATGCACTACGCCACTGACCTTGACGAACTTAAGAACGAGCTATCGGAACTAGGCCACGACGTTATTAATATACACAACGTACAACAAAAACTGATAAAGAAACCACTGCCGCTATTTTTCATTGAACTAAAAGCCAAAGCAAATAATAGAGAAATCTTTAATATTACAACACTCCTATGTACCAAAGTCATATTTGAGCCACCACACCATAAACGCATAATATCGCAATGCTCAAATTGTCAAAAATACGGCCACACGAGAAATTTCTGCACCAGAGACCCGATCTGCGTCAAATGCGCCAGCAAACACAAAACAATCGACTGCAAAATTGAAACCAACGGTCAAATATAATGTGCATTGTGCGGTGCTGCACACACTGCAAACTACAAAGGTTGTGAAGTATACAAGGCACTGAAAATAAAAAGATTTCCATCCCCTAGAAAAACTAGCCACCAAGTTCCGGCTGAGACAGTAGCAGTAGCTCCAATCGAGTCTCAAAACTTAAACAAAATTAAGACCGGTTTATCGTACGCTCAAGTAGCTAAGGATAAGAATGACAACAATAATGGCGAAAATAATAAGAAGGAACAACTCACGAATCCAACAAATGAATACATAAGTAGACGCATTGACATAAATACTGACACTACTGAGATGAAAGACCTGATGAAACAATTGTTTTAACAAGTCACAAATATGATTAACGAATACAAATGGACTGAAAAACCATATTGACGAACTACAAATACTTCTTCATAATAACAGCATTGACATAGCCTAATCTCGGAGACACATTGCACAAACAAACACTTTATTTTTTTTTTTTTTTTTTTTTTAGATTACAAGTTTAGAAAGTAAGTTAATTCAATTAAGCCAATAATGTAGAGGTGGAAATTTCAGAGTTTAGAAAATCACGGCGAAGCAAAGTCTCAACGAAAACAATAATGACAGAACTGATAGAAAAACTTCTAAGATAAAATGAAGAAAGTTAACACTTTAGAAGGCTACTAATACTTTGAAAGTGTAGTGGAAGAAGCAGAAGATGAAACTGAAGCAGTGACTGGTAAGGTTACCTGCGAAAGCCTAGTTTTTTTCTTAGGAATAAACTCATGGACCACCATATGTGCAGGCCAGAAATTAGCGCGACAAATGACAGAAAATACTTCAATACCAACTGAAAGCTTGAAAGAAGAGCCTTCTCTAGGGCTAGAAAAATTAAACTTATGAATATTAATATTCGAAGTGTTGCATGCTTTTGATGATATATAGCGTGCAACGTCGTCACAGGTTGTCTCCTTATCCAACCTGGAAATAAAAATATGTTTACGAGGATCCAGCACCTTCAAAATACATGGCACTGGAGTAGAGGCAGTATTGGACTGTGAAGAACTCTTAGAGGGTGAAAAAGTACGGGAGGAGTTAGAGACTTTAGAAGAAGATGAAGCAGAAGTTACAGTAGTAGGACAGGGAGTAGAGCAAGATGAACAATTAGTGGAGGGAAAGTTGAAAGCTACAGTTGAACTGGTAGTAGAGGGGATATTGGTAGAAGGAGCTACTGGAATTGGAGCGGGATGGGATGATTGGTTAGATATTGAAGAAAGTACAGAAGAATAAGTGGGTAAAGGTTGGGAAGAAGGGGAACAAGTTGGAGAAGTTGAAGCTGAAGTCACAGTAGTAACACATGGAATAGAGGAAGTCGAACAAGTAGTGGAGGGAAAGTTAAAGGCGATAGATGAAGAAGTAGCTGATGGGACAGTGGTTGACGGAGCTACCGGAATTTTAGCGGGATGGGACGATGGGGTGGATATGGAAGAAAGTACAGAAGAGTGACTGGGTAAAGGTTGGGAAGAAGAAAAACAAGTTGGAGAAGTTGAAGTCACAGAAGTAGGACAAGGAATCGAGGAAGACGAACAAGTAGTGGATGGAAAGTTCAAAGCGACAGATGAAGAAATAGTAGAACAAGTTAGAGGGGATTGTGAAGAAGGGGGTTGAGGAGACGAAAAAGAAATAAGTGGCGCTGTGGTAGGCGGAAGATTATGAGGGGATAATGGCGGCAGTTGTACTGCATTAGCCCTTGGAGTCAAGTCGAAAGAATACTCCAAAAACATTTTTGACCCAGCATCAAACTCTGAGGCTAGCTCAGTGAATAGTTTCTTAAGTTTTTGGTATTTAATTCGCATACGGCGGTACATCAATGAGAAGTCCCCCTGGCGATTGAAGCAGGTAGGGCACGACCACCTGATGCCACCACATGCAGGTTTAGCCGTACCGTAAAGTCGGTCATAGTCGCGACCAGTCAACCCAGCACAATTAAAGTGGGCGATGTTATCGCACATCCAACAAGAGACACCTCTAAGCTTATCACTATTAAAGTTGTCCTTGTTTGTGCAACCCCGAATACAGCAATTCATTTTGCGCGAAGTATAGATACAAGATATTAAATAAAATAAAAGCAAAATAAGATAAATAAGATAGGAAAAAAAAAATGAATAAATAAAATAAAAATAAGTGAAAAAGAACTAATTAAAAAATAATAATAATAATAATAATAAAATTAAAAAAAATAAAAATAACATTAAAAATTTAAAAAAAAATAAAATTAAAAAAATAAAAGATAAAAAAAATTTTAAGTAAGCAAAATAAAATTAATAAATAAAATAATAACAATAAAATAAACTTGAGTGAAAAAATTTTTTTTTTAAATTTATTTTCAAAATTTGGTTGTTATTATCAAACAACTGTGCAAAAAAAGCACAACGACTTAAGTCCGAATTTTGACGCTCTCAGCTAGACAGAGATAGAATTGCAAAGAGAAAAGTAAGGTGAATAATAATATTTTCCCAGAGAAAAAAGAGGAAATACAGTTATTTAAAAATAATAACTACTGCATAGAGAGAGCAAGAAGGAAACAGAAAAAGACTAAAATAGCAAAAACTATTTTAAAGGGAGAGCAAAGCAGGAAAAAAAAGAGATTGAACTCAATACACAGGAAAGGCAAATTTAAGCGTTGTACTTGCCAAATATAATTAAACATTGATAAGTACAAAATTTATACGGGTGAAATGAGCCATACACCACAAATAAATTCACTTATAAATTCACTTAACACCGGAAAGAAAAATAAATATTAGTAACGATAAACGACAATAGACAAATTAATTGCCAAATGCTAATCAAAATCAAAATGCGGAGCAGAATCAAAACACGTCTGTTAAGCACAAGCTACTAACAACTGACTTTATACAAGTTAGAGGGTACAAAGTGTATACCACAAACCACCCCGATGGCACAGCGCACGGTGGAACAGCCATAATTATTAAGCAGTTCATAAAACACGACGAGCTTGAGCCTAATCAAGCACAATTACATACAAGCGACGAATTTTCAAATTAATGATCTCGTAGGACCACTCACAATATCTGCTGTACATAGCCCACCAAAAGATGATATTACAGACACAGAATATAAGAATTTCCTCAACTCTCTTGGACAACGCTTCATTGCAGCCGGTGATTACAACGCGAAACACACTATGTGGGGATCGAGGCTAACGAACAAAAAAGGCAAAAATCTCCTCAGCGCTATGCAGTTCACAAACTCTAAACACTTGAGTACAGGCGAACCAACATATTGGCCAACAGACACTAGTAAAACACCTGACTTGATAGATTTTTTCATCACAAAGAACTTTGACATTCGGAAATGTAAAATCTTATCACGATTCGAACTCTCGTCAGACCACAACCCCATAGAATTAATATCTGACTCGCACGTTACGCCTACACATGCAAACAGACTTTTGTACAACAACAGAACTGACTGGCATACTTATAAGGAATACATTGACATTAATTTAATGACCGACATCCCTCTTAAATCATATGAGGACATCGAGTCAGCGATAGTATTCCTGAATGACACCATTATGAAAGCAGTCATACAATCGACACCAAAAAAGAAGCAGCAAAATTGGGCATTCTACACACAACCTCAACTACGACGACTATTAAATAAAAAATGTAAACTACGGAAAACCTGGTCAACCACAAGATCTCCTGACACAAAAAGACAGTACAGCAAGGCAACTAAAGAGGTTAAAAAAATGATTGAGGTATTAAAAAACAAACAATTAACATCATATCTCAAGAGCTTAACACCCACGAGTCGGACTACTCTTTATGGAAAGCTACTAAAGGATGGACAAATAAAAGTAATCATTATGCTCCTCTAAATATGGAAAACGGGTTATGGGTAAAGACGAACTTGGACAAAGCTAAAGTATTAGCGGACTATTTCGAAAGGGTTTTTACAGAAATCGCCACCAACTCAGATGATCCACAGCTGAACACAGATATTAGCAGAGGTTCAGAACATATAAAACATGAAGAGACCACCATAGGAGAAATAAGAAAATGCATTAATAATGACATAAAGGAAAAAAAGTCCCCTGGATATGACAAAATGAATAGGAAACTCCTGAGAGAACTACCTGTAAAAGCTATAGAATATCTAAGAAACATCTTTAACGCTATGTTCAGACTAAACTATTTTCCGAGAATCTGGAAAGTAGCTGAGATTAATGCCATCCCAAAACCAGCCAAAGACGCATCAAAAGCAGAGTCTTATAGACCAATCAGTCTACTCCCTGTAATCTCAAAAATCTTCGAAAAGATATTAAGAAGTAGACTATTGCCACTACTAGAACGCAGGCACATCATTCCAAATCACCAATTTGGCTTCCGAAGAAGTCACTCAACGATACAACAAGTGCACAGAGTTACGCACAAAATTCTAAATGACATTGAGGATAATAAATTTTGTATTGGACTCTTCTTGGACGTGGAAAAAGCTTTTGACAAGGTTTGGCATAAAGGACTCAAATGGAAACTTAACAATTTATTCCCTCAAAACATAGCACATCTATTAATATCATATATTACAGGTAGATACTTCTTAGTTAAATACTCAGACGAATACTCAACCATTAGAGAAATAAATTCAGGAGTTCCACAGGGAAGTGTGCTAGGACCTTTATTATATACCCTATACACAGCAGAGGGGGACATAGCACTCACAGTTCGTCGATGATTGCAACTTTCGCCGATGTCACAATACTCCTAGGTGCTCATAAAAACATAAATACTGCAACATCCATGTTGCAAGTAGACTTAAATAAAACACTTGACTGGCTTAGAAAGTGGCATATTAAAATAAACAAAACAGTAGAAGTTATATACACTACTAAGACTAGATTCACACCAATCCATATAAATATTGACGGAGACGACGTAACCATTCAAAAAGAAGCCAAGTACTTAGGATAATATATTGACAGTAAACTAAACTGGAAACACCATATACAAAAAAAGCGTGACCAAATTAAAATGAAAGTAAGACAACTGCACTGGCTACTCAAACCAAATGCAAACAAACCAAACTTGAAAACAAGCTCCTAATCTATAAGACAATTATTAAACCAATTTGGACATATGGAGCCGAAATATGGGAAGTTGCCAAAAAATCAAATATAAAGTTAATCCAGAGGCAACAATCAAAAATTATTCGCTCCATCACCAAAGCCCAATGGCTATTCGCACCATTGCGACAGTAGATGAGGAAATAATCAATTTAAGCAGAAAATACCAAACTTTCCCAGCATTCGAACGATGGTGTGAATACTTTAGCATTAGATGAACTAACTCGGCAACGTAGACTAAAAGGGCTGAGACCAGTGGACCTCACATAACACATTACTTCCAATTAATAATTGTTAATTGAGGTTATCTTTAATTGTTTATTTATTGTTAAAATACTTGTATTGTTAAATTCCAGTCACAACACGACTTTACAAATTGATTGTAAAATTGAATTTCACCCACTTGTCCTAAATATTAATCTGTACAATAGTCGATTTATTTTTCTATAATAGACAATGTACTCTTCTTTTGGGGAAATAAAAAAAGAAAAAAATTTTAACTGGATAGTATGGTCCTCGAAAAATAGAGTCCTTTCTTCGAGAAGTAGTTCAAGTGACGTTGACATAAGATCAGTACGTGATTGAAGCCATATTAGAGCTTTTCATTTCAGTTTATTAGATATTAACGCACGCATGTAATATTCATCTAAATTATACGCGACTTGCACTTTTCTCTTGTTTTAAACACAGCTCGAAATTATAGTCATTTCCATCGAATTCTGATACAAAGTCTTTTATACCTGTGAAATTAAGGTCGGCATTGCCTTTGGTTTTGTGATGATTTTTCATTTTTAGTATTTCATTTTTCTTTATCAATAATGATTTTTCGCGATTTGATAATTCTAGTTCAAGCCTCATTAATACAAATTCTTTTTTCAACAAATCTATTTCATTTGTTCTTTTCGTTTCTCGGTGAATCATAGTTTTTGCCTTCGTAGTCTCTCAATTTTTCTCTCATATGTTCATTACTAAATTTGGTGTCCGTTGTGTTCTCTCTTTCTTGCATTTTGATCACTTCGTCTTCCTTTTGTATAGTTTTGTCGCTCATGTTGGCGAACAATATTGATGTCGAAAATGATAACTACTTCATAACAAAAAAAATTATTTACATATTTGCAAAGTTATCAAACAAACTATCCACAGGTTTTGATAACATACCAAATATTGTACTAAAAGAATTACAATATTTAATTAAAAATCATTTTAGAATATTGCACGCTTTTTAATAACATGGTTAACAATTCATATTTCCCAAAAGCTTGGAAACTAGCCAAAGTTATTGTGATACCTAAAACAATTAACGATAAAGATTTAAAAAATTTGAGATCGATTAGTTTACTCCCAAACATTAGCAATGTGTTCAAAGTGTACATATACATGAACTTCATTAAAACCTGCAATGAGTGCAATTTGATTAGCGACAGACAATATGGTTTTAAATTCAAACACGCAATATATATTGTTTGGCTGAAAGGCTTAATATTCACACTGTTACAATATAAACTTTCTGTTCATCTGATAATCTTAATCCACAATATGATCTCAAACAATTGCAATATTAGCAATAATAATATCAATCGTTTTCAGCGCTTCCATATTACAAATCTTCAACAAGGCACTTTCAATTACCCTCTATTATTCAACTTATATATACTGGACTTACTAAATAAAATAGACAATATTGTAGCCTTCACAGAAGATCTAGTAAATATATAAATAATGATAACCAACCTATTTGTGTTGATCAATCTTTCAACGGTGGACTGTATTTTATAAATTTATAAATTTTATTTACTCCTTGATCACGTCCGTTTGCTACACGTAGATCCTTAACTGGTTGTTTAAGTGTTAGGAAAGATAGAGAACCGAATGCTCTTTATAGGTAAGTGTTAGAAACCTATAAAGTATTGTGGTACACCTTCAACATCCCGGCCCGCCTTGAAAGTACCCACTTTCAAACGTCGCTGGATAGTGGACATAGTTTTACGACTGCTCGTCTGTAAGCTCCCTTCGCTGTCGTAACGGTCACCACACGCACGAAGCCGTCTGCGCCTGGGTGCACTGCCGAAAGTCTGCCAATTGACCATTGAGATGGGGGAAGATTGTCTTCCTTAATGATGACCACATCGTTAATGTTGATGTTCGCAATTTTTTTCTTCCATTTAGGATGTTGATGTAGTTGTGATTTGTATTCCAGTGACAACTTTTAGTTTCTTTCAATAAGTTCCCATGTGGAATTGTTGACATCGGTCGCATGATGAGGAAGTGGGTAGGTGTGAGTGGATCTGTGTTACCTCAAGCTGGGTGCAGAGTGGTCGTGAGTTGACACAACCCTCAATGTGACAGAGGATGGTCGTAATCTCTTCGTAAGTAGATGAGGTGTTGGTTAGCACTCTGCGAAGGTGATACTGTATTGTCTTGACTCCTGCTTCCCAAATGCCGGCAAAATGAGTTGCGTTGGGAGGCTAGAACTGCCATTGTATTTGCTGATCTGCTAGATGCCTTGCAATAACGTCTTGGGTCGGCGTTGATCTCAAAAAGTTGTATAAATCACGAAGATACGTGTTACAGCCGACAAAGTTTGTCCCGTTGTCTGAGAATATATGCAATGGTCTTCCACGGCGTGCCACAATTCTTAGTAGCGCTGCGACAAATGCCGGAGTTGATAATTTGGTGACCATTTCGCTCTTGTATACACTCCGGTCCATGCCACCATAATTCGTTACACATTAACTCTTTAGTCAGTATGCATCTCGTAGCTAAGTCTGCGGGATTTTGCTATGATCTTATATGATACCAATGCTGTGCCGATAGGCTGTTAATAATCTGTGATGTTCTATTTGCAATGAGTGACTTCCATTTGCGAGAATGTTCGGATATCCATGCCAGTACCACTGGCAATGATATCGAAAGTTATGATCACTAAACCAGTCTCTTTTAATACATTATCAACTTTTTTGAGTATTTTTTTAACTTCAACCACATGTTGCTCTTTAAGTTCTTCCAGAATGATCTCCTGGGATATTCCGTGAAAATCGTTTGAGTAAATTACACCCTAACTGAAGGCAAACCAAGCGCTTTCGATACCCTTGTCATGAGTTTGGTCATTAAGTGGGCGGCGCAGAGTTGAAGTCATGGCAATGTTATTTTCTTCATTGGTGCCACCCGAGTCTTGGCTGCTACTAAATTTATCGATACGCTTCCATTCTACTGAAGTAACTTCAGGTAAACCACTGCTGCATATGCCAACTCTGACGCATTAGCAAACTCATGTAGTTCAACAATGTCTTCCTCTGTATATTGTAGCCATCTCGTTATTCTTAGCTTCGCTATATCTGGAATGGTTCGTCGATATTTGCTAAATTCTTTGTACAAATTGTATGGTAGCCTCTCGTCCCAACCGATTCCTTTGAGCCAACATTTTTCAATGAAGATTTTCATATGGATAACAATTGGAGCTAACCACCCCATTGGGTCGAATACTCGTGATATGTCTGATAAAACAGGCCTCTTTGTTGGGTCATAAGCTGCATCAGGGAGCGATACGCTATATGTGAATTCATCTCGACCAGTGTTCCATAGCAGTCCCAGGGAAATTTGGCCGATTTTGATACCGAAAACCCATTTTTCGAAATTGTTCAAAATAATCTATCTCCACAGTCATTCTATTATAAACACATTCAAGCATAATGTTGCATACCAGAAATGCTGATTAAATGGAGCCTTGTCCAAATAATAGCCTCCAAACACAGCTGTTGTTGACAGAGGAAAGGTACTTATAAAAGTGGTTTTTCATGAGTGATTTGCAAGTGATTAAAACGTACGAAAAAAAAGTATTTTATTGGTCTCTTTGTAATAGAATCTTATTATGCTACGTGTTATGTGTTGGTACACTTCAACTGTATATGTCGAATGCCTTTCTGTTGTCTACCTTGTTTAGTATTTTAATTACCTCTATTTCTTGGTATTTAATAAATAGTGGAGATTTTTTGTTATGTGAGGAATGCGATGAGCTTTGTATTCCTTTTTCTCGGCAATTAATACAATTTATGTTGTTGTGGCAGATTTCGTTTTAGTCAGGATTGGTATACTGGTTAAGTCCGCAAATTACGCGTGCTTTGGCACCGCGGCAAACTTTGTGAATATGGCCGACACATCGGCAGTTGTTGCACTTTAATGGCAGAAGAATATATGAACAAAGAGTGGTTCTCTCGTATCCGATCATCAAGTACTGCGGGACTTCCAATGCTTCGAAAGTTATGATCACTAAACCAGTCTCTTTTAAAACATTATCAACTTTTTTGAGTATTTTTTTAACTTCAACCACATGTTGCTCTTTAAGTTCTTCCAGAATAATCTCTTGGGATATTCCGTGAAAATCGTTTGAGTAAATTACACCCTTCGACTAGTTCAGAATTCTGTGCATCGATACTTTGACATTTATTTCATTAGTGAATGACTTTAATTAGAGTAATTTATTAGTTGGGTTTTCGTTTTTCGTTTTAACTAACAAGTTTCCAATACGTGTCTTTTTGTCAAGATGTTGTTAAGTGTTTCACCGTTATCAGTTCTTTGTACAGTTAGGAATAATGGCCCAACAGTTGTGAATGTTTTAGGTTCAATTTTAGTGGGGGATGTCTGTTTCCATGTTCACAGTGCTTATCACTGTAAGAGCTGATATGGAATTTGTGGAGTAATCGTTTGAGTATAACCGATTGTATCGGAGTTCAATCGAAGACTGAAGAAAAAAGTTAAATATTGTCAATGATTAAAAGACATAATAGCCCAGAGTGGACCTTTCCCATGTATGAATACAATCTGTTAAAAGCAAAACTGAAGTTAATTAGGAAACTTATTCCAGAAAACATTTGAATAACGATTAACAAACATATTCAAAACGAGTTATCTATTCTGACATCTACAAAATCAGCCAAAATTTTCGAAGTCATTAAAAATAAATGGGTATTACAAAAGCACACGTTAAACCTATACTTTATCAGAGTTGCAATGGATGTCATTCAACTCATAAGCGCTGGTAATATAAACTCACTAACCGCTGAAAGAGATATAAAAAATAAGAGATACATAAATAGAAATAAACAACATATCCTATGTACCATAGGGCTTGGCTTTATTTAGAATAAGTGCACTCTTCAACAGAGAACGCACGGGTACATTCATCTCATAGCTATGTAGGGTTAGTCTTCAATCAATTTTTAGACATTAAAATCAGATTTGAATCAAACAAAACAACTTTAACTCATTTCAGTAACAATATGTTGGCGAACAATGTTGATGCCGAAAATGATAACTACTTCATAACAAAAAAAAAATTATTTACATGTTTGCAAAGTTAACAAACAAACTATCCACAGGTATTGATAACATACCAAATATTGTACTAAAAGAATTACAATATTTAATTAAAAATCATTTTAGAATATTGCACGCTTTTTAATAACATGGTTAACAATTTATATTTCCCAAAAGCTTGGAAACTAGCCAAAGTTATTGTGATACCTAAAACAATTAACGATAAAGATTTAAAAAATTTGAGATCGATTAGTTTACTCCCAAACATTAGCAATGTGTTCAAAGTGTACATATACATGAACTTCATTAAAACCTGCAATGAGTGCAATTTGATTAGCGTCAGACAAAATAGTTTTAAATTCAAACACTCAATATATATTGTTTGGTTGAAAGGCTTAATATTCACACTATTACAATATAAACTTTCTATTCATCTGATAATCTTAATCCCCAAAATAGCATCTCAAACAATTGCAATATTAGCAATAACAATATCAATCGTTTTCAGCTCTTCCATATACAAATCTTCAACAAGGCACTTTCAATTACCCTCTATTATTCAACTTATATATACTGGACTTACTAAATAAAATAGACAATATTATAGCCTTCACAGAAGATCTAGTAAATATATAAATAATGATAACCAACCTATTTGTGTTGATCAATCTTTCAACGGTAGACTGTATTTTATAAATTTTATTTACTCCTTTATCACGTCCGTTTGCTACACGTAGATCCTTAACTGGTTGTTTAAGTGTTAGAAAAGATAGAGAACCGAATGCTCTTTATAGCTAAGTGTTAGAAACCTATAAACTATTGTGGTACACCTTCAACATCCTGGCCCGCCTTGAAAGTACCCACTTTCAAACGTCGCTGGATAGTGGACATAGTTTTACGACTGCTCGTCTGTAAGCTCCCTTCGCTGTCGTAACGGTCACCACACGCACGAAGCCGTCTGCGCCTGGGTGCACTGCCGAAAGTCTGCCATCTTATTATGCTACGTATTATGTGTTGGTACACTTCAACTGTATATGTCGAATGCCTTTCTGTTGTCTACCTTGTTTTGTACTTTAATTGCCTCTATTTCTTGGTAATTAATAAATAGTGGGGATTTTTTGTTATGTGAGGAATGCGATGAGCCTTGTATTCCTTTTTCTCGGCAATTAATACAATTTATGTTGTTGTGGCAGATTTCGTTTTAGTCAGGATTGGTATACTGGTTAAGTCCGCAAATTACGCGTGCTTTGGCACCGCGGCAAACTTTGTGGATATGGCCGACACGTCGGAAGTTGTTGCACTTTAATGGCAGAAGAATATATGAACAAAGAGTGGTTCTCTCGTATCCGATCATCAAGTACTGCGGGACTTCCAATGCTTCGAAGGTTATGATCACTAAACCAGTCTCTTTTAATACATTATCAAATTTTTTTAATATTTTTTTAACTTCAACCACATGTTGCTCTTTAAGTTCTTCCAGAATAATCTCCTGGGATATTCCGTGAAAATCGTTTGAGTAAATTACACCCTTCGACTAGTTCAGATTTCTGTGCATCGATACTTTGACATTTATTTCATTAGTGAATGACTTTAATTAGAGTAATTTATTAGTTTGGTTTTCGTTTTTCGTTTTAACTATTAAGTTTCCAATACGTGTCTTTTTGCACATTTCTACTTCACTGTCACTGCAAGTGTTATCAATAATTTTTTTGATTAAGAAGAGCGAGATGTTGTTAAGTGATTCACCGTTATCAGTTCTTTGTACAGTTAGGAATTATGGCCCAACAGTTGTGAATGTTTTAGGTTCAATTTTAGTGGGGGATGTCTGTTTCCATGTTCACAGTGCTTATCACTGTAAGAGCTGATATGGAATTTGTGGAGTAATCGTTTGAGTATAACCGATTGTATTGGAGTTCAATCGAAGACTGAAGAAAAAAGTTAAATATTGTCAATGATTAAAAGACATAATAGACCAGAGTGTACCTTTCCCATATATGAATACAATCTCTTAAAAGCAAAACTGAAGTTAATTAGGAAACTTATTCCAGAAAACATTTGAATAACGATTAACAAACATATTCAAAACGAGTTATCTATTCTGACACCTACAAAATCAGCCAAAATTTTCGAAGCATTAAAAATAAATGGGTATTACAAAAGCACACGTTAAACCTATACTTTATCAGAGTTGCAATGGATGTCATTCAACTCATAAGCGCTGGTAATATAAACTCACTAATCGCTGAAAGAGATATAAAAAATGAGAGATACATAAATAGAAATAAACAACATATCCTATATACCATAGGGCTTGGCTTTATTTAGAATAAGTGCACTCTTCAACAGAGAACGCACGGGTACATTCATCTCATAGCTATGTAGGGTTAGTCTTCAATCAATTTTTAGACATTAAAATCAGATTTGAATCAAACAAAACAACTTTAACTCATTTCAGTAACAATATGTTGGCGAACAATGTTGATGTCGAAAATGATAACTACTTCATAACAAAAAAAAAATTATTTACATGTTTGCAAAGTTAACAAACAAACTATCCACAGGTATTGATAACATACCAAATATTGTACTAAAAGAATTACAATATTTAATTAAAAATCATTTTAGAATATTGCACGCTTTTTAATAACATGGTTAACAATTCATATTTCCCAAAAGCTTGGAAACTAGCCAAAGTTATTGTGATACCTAAAACAATTAACGATAAAGATTTAAAAAATTTGAGATCGATTAGTTTACTCCCAAACATTAGCAATGTGTTCAAAGTGTACATATACATGAACTTCATTAAAACCTGCAATGAGTGCAATTTGATTAGCGTCAGACAAAATAGTTTTAAATTCAAACACTCAATATATATTGTTTGGTTGAAAGGCTTAATATTCACACTATTACAATATAAACTTTCTATTCATCTGATAATCTTAATCCCCAAAATAGCATCTCAAACAATTGCAATATTAGCAATAACAATATCAATCGTTTTCAGCTCTTCCATATACAAATCTTCAACAAGGCACTTTCAATTACCCTCTATTATTCAACTTATATATACTGGACTTACTAAATAAAATAGACAATATTATAGCCTTCACAGAAGATCTAGTAAATATATAAATAATGATAACCAACCTATTTGTGTTGATCAATCTTTCAACGGTAGACTGTATTTTATAAATTTTATTTACTCCTTTATCACGTCCGTTTGCTACACGTAGATCCTTAACTGGTTGTTTAAGTGTTAGAAAAGATAGAGAACCGAATGCTCTTTATAGCTAAGTGTTAGAAACCTATAAACTATTGTGGTACACCTTCAACATCCTGGCCCGCCTTGAAAGTACCCACTTTCAAACGTCGCTGGATAGTGGACATAGTTTTACGACTGCTCGTCTGTAAGCTCCCTTCGCTGTCGTAACGGTCACCACACGCACGAAGCCGTCTGCGCCTGGGTGCACTGCCGAAAGTCTGCCATCTTATTATGCTACGTATTATGTGTTGGTACACTTCAACTGTATATGTCGAATGCCTTTTTTTTGTTTGGTATATTGTTTGGTTGAAAGGCTTAATATTCACACT
Source organism: Cacoxenus indagator (assembly GCA_035041755.1). Taxonomy (NCBI): domain Eukaryota; kingdom Metazoa; phylum Arthropoda; class Insecta; order Diptera; family Drosophilidae; genus Cacoxenus; species Cacoxenus indagator. Next base: position 197,130 of record JAWNKX010001098.1, read on the forward strand.
ATTACAATATAAACTTTCTATTCATCTGATAATCTTAATCCCCAAAATAGCATCTCAAACAATTGCAATATTAGCAATAACAATATCAATCGTTTTCAGCTCTTCCATATACAAATCTTCAACAAGGCACTTTCAATTACCCTCTATTATTCAACTTATATATACTGGACTTACTAAATAAAATAGACAATATTATAGCCTTCACAGAAGATCTAGTAAATATATAAATAATGATAACCAACCTATTTGTGTTGATCAATCTTTCAACGGTGGACTGTATTTTATAAATTTATAAATTTTATTTACTCCTTGATCACGTCCGTTTGCTACACGTAGATCCTTAACTGGTTGTTTAAGTGTTAGGAAAGATAGAGAACCGAATGCTCTTTATAGGTAAGTGTTAGAAACCTATAAAGTATTGTGGTACACCTTCAACATCCCGGCCCGCCTTGAAAGTACCCACTTTCAAACGTCGCTGGATAGTGGACATAGTTTTACGACTGCTCGTCTGTAAGCTCCCTTCGCTGTCGTAACGGTCACCACACGCACGAAGCCGTCTGCGCCTGGGTGCACTGCCGAAAGTCTGCCAATTGACCATTGAGATGGGGGAAGATTGTCTTCCTTAATGATGACCACATCGTTAATGTTGATGTTCGCAATTTTTTTCTTCCATTTAGGATGTTGATGTAGTTGTGATTTGTATTCCAGTGACAACTTTTAGTTTCTTTCAATAAGTTCCCATGTGGAATTGTTGACATCGGTAGCATGATGAGGAAGTGGGTAGGTGTGAGTGGATCTGTGTTACCTCAAGCTGGGTGCAGAGTGGTCGTGAGTTGACACAACCCTCAATGTGACAGAGGATGGTCGTAATCTCTTCGTAAGTAGATGAGGTGTTGGTTAGCACTCTGCGAAGGTGATACTGTATTGTCTTGACTCCTGCTTCCCAAATGCCGGCAAAATGAGTTGCGTTGGGAGGCTAGAACTGCCATTGTATTTGCTGATCTGCTAGATGCCTTGCAATAACGTCTTGGGTCGGCGTTGATCTCAAAAAGTTGTATAAATCACGAAGATACGTGTTACAGCCGACAAAGTTTGTCCCGTTGTCTGAGAATATATGCAATGGTCTTCCACGGCGTGCCACAATTCTTAGTAGCGCTGCGACAAATGCCGGAGTTGATAATTTGGTGACCATTTCGCTCTTGTATACACTCCGGTCCATGCCACCATAATTCGTTACACATTAACTCTTTAGTCAGTATGCATCTCGTAGCTAAGTCTGCGGGATTTTGCTATGATCTTATATGATACCAATGCTGTGCCGATAGGCTGTTAATAATCTGTGATGTTCTATTTGCAATGAGTGACTTCCATTTGCGAGAATGTTCGGATATCCATGCCAGTACCACTGGCAATGATATCGAAAGTTATGATCACTAAACCAGTCTCTTTTAATACATTATCAACTTTTTTGAGTATTTTTTTAACTTCAACCACATGTTGCTCTTTAAGTTCTTCCAGAATGATCTCCTGGGATATTCCGTGAAAATCGTTTGAGTAAATTACACCCTAACTGAAGGCAAACCAAGCGCTTTCGATACCCTTGTCATGAGTTTGGTCATTAAGTGGGCGGCGCAGAGTTGAAGTCATGGCAATGTTATTTTCTTCATTGGTGCCACCCGAGTCTTGGCTGCTACTAAATTTATCGATACGCTTCCATTCTACTGAAGTAACTTCAGGTAAACCACTGCTGCATATGCCAACTCTGACGAATTAGCAAACTCATGTAGTTCAACAATGTCTTCCTCTGTATATTGTAGCCATCTCGTTATTCTTAGCTTCGCTATATCTGGAATGGTTCGTCGATATTTGCTAAATTCTTTGTACAAATTGTATGGTAGCCTCTCGTCCCAACCGATTCCTTTGAGCCAACATTTTTCAATGAAGATTTTCATATGGATAACAATTGGAGCTAACCACCCCATTGGGTCGAATACTCGTGATATGTCTGATAAAACAGGCCTCTTTGTTGGGTCATAAGCTGCATCAGGGAGCGATACGCTATATGTGAATTCATCTCGACCAGTGTTCCATAGCAGTCCCAGGGAAATTTGGCCGATTTTGATACCGAAAACCCATTTTTCGAAATTGTTCAAAATAATCTATCTCCACAGTCATTCTATTATAAACACATTCAAGCATAATGTTGCATACCAGAAATGCTGATTAAATGGAGCCTTGTCCAAATAATAGCCTCCAAACACAGCTGTTGTTGACAGAGGAAAGGTACTTATAAAAGTGGTTTTTCATGAGTGATTTGCAAGTGATTAAAACGTACGAAAAAAAAGTATTTTATTGGTCTCTTTGTAATAGAATCTTATTATGCTACGTGTTATGTGTTGGTACACTTCAACTGTATATGTCGAATGCCTTTCTGTTGTCTACCTTGTTTAGTATTTTAATTACCTCTATTTCTTGGTATTTAATAAATAGTGGAGATTTTTTGTTATGTGAGGAATGCGATGAGCTTTGTATTCCTTTTTCTCGGCAATTAATACAATTTATGTTGTTGTGGCAGATTTCGTTTTAGTCAGGATTGGTATACTGGTTAAGTCCGCAAATTACGCGTGCTTTGGCACCGCGGCAAACTTTGTGAATATGGCCGACACATCGGCAGTTGTTGCACTTTAATGGCAGAAGAATATATGAACAAAGAGTGGTTCTCTCGTATCCGATCATCAAGTACTGCGGGACTTCCAATGCTTCGAAAGTTATGATCACTAAACCAGTCTCTTTTAAAACATTATCAACTTTTTTGAGTATTTTTTTAACTTCAACCACATGTTGCTCTTTAAGTTCTTCCAGAATAATCTCTTGGGATATTCCGTGAAAATCGTTTGAGTAAATTACACCCTTCGACTAGTTCAGAATTCTGTGCATCGATACTTTGACATTTATTTCATTAGTGAATGACTTTAATTAGAGTAATTTATTAGTTGGGTTTTCGTTTTTCGTTTTAACTAACAAGTTTCCAATACGTGTCTTTTTGTCAAGATGTTGTTAAGTGTTTCACCGTTATCAGTTCTTTGTACAGTTAGGAATAATGGCCCAACAGTTGTGAATGTTTTAGGTTCAATTTTAGTGGGGGATGTCTGTTTCCATGTTCACAGTGCTTATCACTGTAAGAGCTGATATGGAATTTGTGGAGTAATCGTTTGAGTATAACCGATTGTATCGGAGTTCAATCGAAGACTGAAGAAAAAAGTTAAATATTGTCAATGATTAAAAGACATAATAGCCCAGAGTGGACCTTTCCCATGTATGAATACAATCTGTTAAAAGCAAAACTGAAGTTAATTAGGAAACTTATTCCAGAAAACATTTGAATAACGATTAACAAACATATTCAAAACGAGTTTTCTATTCTGACACCTACAAAATCAGCCAAAATTTTCGAAGTGATTAAAAATAAATCGGTATTACAAAAGCACACGTTATACCTAAACTTTAGCAGAGTTACAATGGATGTCATTCAACTCATAAGCGCTGGTAATATAAACTCACTAACCGCTGAAAGGGACATAAAAAATAAGAGATACATAATTAGAAATAAACAACATATCCTATATACCATATTGCTTGGCTTTATTTAGAATCAGTGCACTCTTCAACAGAGAACGCACAGGTACATTCATCTCATAGCCATGTAGAGTTAGTCTTCAATTAATTTTTAGACATTAAAATCAGATCAAACAAAACAACTTTAACTCATTTCAGTAACAACATGTTGGCGAACAATGTTGATGTCGAAAAAGATAACTACTTCATAACAAAAAAAAAAATTATTTACATATTTGCAAAGTTAACAAACAAACTATCCACAGGTATTGATAACATACCAAATATTGTACTAAAAGAATTACAATATTTAATTAAAAATCATTTTAGAATATTGCACGCTTTTTAATAACATGGTTAACAATTCATATTTCCCAAAAGCTTGGAAACTAGCCAAAGTTATTGTGATACCTAAAAAAATTAACGATAAAGATTTAAAAAATTTGAGATCGATTAGTTTACTCCCAAACATTAGCAATGTGTTCAAAGTGTACATATACATGAACTTCATTAAAACCTGCAATCAGTGCAATTTGATTAGCGACAGACAATATGGTTTTAAATTCAAACACTCAATATATATTGTTTGGTTGAAAGGCTTAATATTCACACTATTACAATATAAACTTTCTATTCATCTGATAATCTTAATCCACAATATGATCTCAAACAATTGCAATATTAGCAATAACAATATCAATCGTTTTCAGCTCTTCCATATTACAAATCTTCAACAAGGCACTTTCAATTACCCTCTATTATTCAACTTATATATACTGGACTTACTAAATAAAATAGGCAATATTATAGCCTTCACAGAAGATCTAGTAAATATATAAATAATGATAACCAACCTATTTGTGTTGATCAATCTTTCAACGGTAGACTGTATTTTATAAATTTTATTTACTCCTTGATCACGTCCGTTTGCTACACGTAGATCCTTAACTGGTTATTTAAGTGTTAGAAAAGATAGAGAACCGAATGCTCTTTATAGCTAAGTGTTAGAAACCTATAAACTATTGTGGTACACCTTCAACATACCGGCCCGCCTTGAAAGCACCCACTTTCAAACGTCGCTGGATATTGGACATAGTTTTACGACTGCTCGTCTGTAAGCTCCCTTCGCTGTCGTAATGGTCACCACACGCACGAAGCCGTCTGCCGCAAGTCTGCCAATTGACCATTGAGATGGGGGAAGATTGTCTTCCTTAATGATAACCACATCGTTAATGTTGATGTTCTCAATTTTTTGCTTCCATTTAGGATGTTGATGTAGTTGTGATATGTATTCCAGTGACAACTTCTTTCTTTCAATAAGTTCTCATCTCGAATTGTTGACATCGATCGCATGATGAGGAAGTGGGGAGGCGTGAGTGGATCTGTGTTACCATCAAGCTGGGTGCAGAGTGGTCGTGAGTTGACAAATCCCTCAATTTGACAGAGGATGGTCGTAATCTCTTCGTAAGTAGATGAGGTGTTTGTTAGCACTCTGCGAAGGTGATACTGTATTGTCTTGACTCCTGCTTCCCAAATGCCGGCAAAATGAGTTGCGTTGGGAGGCTAGAACTGCCATTGTATTTGCTGATCTGCTAGATGCCTTGCAATAACGTCTTGGGTCGGCGTTGATCTCAAAAAGTTGTATAAATCACGAAGATACTTGTTACAGCCGACAAAGTTTGTCCCGTTGTCTGAGAATATATGCAATGGTCTTCCACGGCGTGCGAAAAATCTTCTTAGCGGTGCGGCAAATGCCGGAGTTGATAATTTGGTGACCACTTCAATATGAATTGCCTTTGTGACAAAGCAGACGAATACTGCAACCAAGAATTTGTGTAACTGAGTTCCCCGACCTTGCCAGGGTTTGACTTGTATCGGACCAGCATAATCAATGCCTGAATGGAGAAACGCAGCGCCTAGTTCTAAAGTTCTAAAGTAAAGAATTTATGGATAATGTTAACTTCATTGGATATAACGGCGTTTGTGTAGATATCTTTGCGTTCTTCTAAATCGATGTGTTTTGATATTGAAGGACATTTATTAGTTTCCATTGTTCGCTCTTGTATACACTCCGGTCCATGCCACCATAATTCGTTATACATTAACTCTTTAGGCAGTATGCATCTCGTAGCTAAGTCTCCAGGATTTTTCTGTGATTTTATATGACACCAATGCTGTGCCGATAGGCTGTTAATAATCTGTGATGTTCTATTTGCAATGAGTGACTTCCATTTGCGAGGATGTTCGGATATCCATGCCAGTACCACTGTAGAGTCTGTCCAGCCATAGTTCCTAACTGAAGGCAACTCAAGCGCTTTCGATACCTTGGTCATGAGTTTGGTCATTAAGTGGGCGGCGCAGAGTTGAAGTCGTGGCAATGTTATTTCCTTCATTGGTGCCACCCGAGTCTTGGCTGCTAATAAATTTATCGATATGCTTCCATTCTGCTGAAGTACCTTCAGGTAAACCACTGCTGCATATGCCAACTCTGACGAATTAGCAATGTAGTTCAACAATGTCTTCGTCTGCATATTGTAGCCATCTCGTTATTCTTAGCTTCGCTATATCTGGAATGGCTCGTCGATATTTGTTCCATTCTTTGTAAAAATTGTATGGTAGCCTCTCGTCCCAACCGATTCTTTTGAGCCAAAATTTTTTCATGAAGATTTTCATATGGATGACAATTGGAGCTAACCACCCCATTGGGTCGAATACTCGTGATATGTCTGATAAAACAGGCCTCTTTGTTGGGTCATAAGCTGCATCAGGGAGCGATACGCTATATATGAATTCATCTCGACCAGTGTTCCATAGCAGCCCCAGTGCACTATGGGAAATTTGGCCGAATTTGATACCGAAAACCCATTTTTCGAAATTGTTCAAAATAATCTATCTCCACAGTCATTCTATTAGAAATACATTCAAGCATAATGTTGCATACCAGAAATGCTGATTAAATGGAGCCTTGTCCAAATAATAGCCTCCAAACACAACTGTTGTTGACAGAGGAAAAGTACTTATAAAAGTGCCTTTTCATGAGTGATTTGCAAGTGATTAAAACGTACGAAAAAAAAATATTTTATTGGTCTCTTTGTAATAGAATATTTTAATTATGGTACGTATTATGTGTTGGTACACTTCAACTGTGCAAAATTAAAGTGCTGTCTTTGCAATGGTCTGTTAATTTGAGGCATCTTTAAAAAACAGCTTTGTAAATAAAACTCATTTTTGTAAAGAGCTACAAAAATTTCTTAGCACTTCTTAGCTGTGCCGGTATTTTTTATTTTTTATTTAACAAATTCTTATTTCAATGCATTTTACCACAATGTGCGCCTTTTTGCGCTTTTCCCGCAATTTCATTTTTTAGGACTACCTATCTTTTAGCAATTCGGACTTGTTTGCTGCATGGAAAAAAGTGAAGGGTCGCAGTGAACAACAATTTTCGAATGTTTTAAAACGAGTTCAGACAAAAGCAGGTGTGATTCATATTAGGCAGAAAAAAGTATATAGTTTTGTCTTAATTTGTCATCGAATTGTGGAAGAAAGCTGGAGCGGTTTGAAAAAAAAACATGAAAAAATAATATTAGATATTAAAACAAAAGCCGTTTGGACGTCGTGCATTGCCATATATACATATATATATAACAAGCATTGCTGCTCGTAAGCGAATACAAGTTGATCTGCAAGCGGTGTTTAAGGTACTGTTAGTATGTCCGTAAAATGCTAAAATGATCTGAAAAATAATGTCAGAACCATTTCCATAGCCTAAGCTCTTCTTATAATCGTTTCACAAAAGAGCAATATTGTGCTGTAAGAGAGGATTGTAAAAAAAAAATGAAACAGTTTTCCAATCAGTACAGGAGTGGCTAAACCTATTCTTTCAACGAGCTTATGTTCTTGTTTTCACGGCATCAATCTAATTTTTCATACTAAACCCCTGCCCTTGTTTGAAGATGGTGCGATGGCTTGATTAAATTACAAGTATATTGTAATAAATTAAATAACTTGCTTAAAAGATGTATTCAAAACTCTTACTTTGATAATATTGGCTCCAAATAAAAACCTTTACTAAACTATTGTAATAAGAAAAATGTTATCACTGAGGGGTATCCTTACTTTTTTATTACATATAATTAGTTTAAGCTGCCATTAAAATAGGTAGTAGTTCACTAGTTTACGAAAAAAATTTTAAAAAGTGTAAATAAATACATAATATTTACAAAAATAAAAAAAAATAAAAAAAAAATTACTTTTTTATTGAGATATCTCTCACTTCATACAAAATAACGAACTGCGTTAACAAAGCTTTCCTTGAATATAAGCTATTGAATTATATAAAATGTTATCCCTGAAGGGTATGCTACACTTTTTTATTGAGATTTTCAGGCAAAAAAATGTATAGAATTTTTGGACCTGTGTTTTAAAAGGCCGGGGTTGGTTGCCACGCACACTTTTTCCCAGAACATTGCCTAGTGGTATGTAGAAGCCAACACAAAAAGCCGTACCCAAAATCTTACTTTGTGTTTGAGTTATTAATTTATTACACAAAATTCGGTCAAATTACCCATAGTGCAATGTATTGATTTCCCATTTTGATAGTTGTTGATTTTCCGTTACCCTCTATCGACCGTTGACGATATAACGGGTATCCGTCATTGCCTGTAACTGTATCTGAGATCAATGTTCTGGGATAGCGTTTCGAACATTCACTGTCAATCATGCATGGTGAGCCCATGCTTAGTGGCCCACACGGACCATGGATCATGTTCTTTGTGATCACTTCCAATAATTCTGGATCGGTGGTTTCATCTGGAACTTCTGCAGATATGATATCATCAATTTGATCCGGTGTTATTTCGTCCATCAACCATATGTGTGTGTGAGGGAGTTCTGTTTTTTGCTATCCGACAGTATACATCCAGCATTGCACTTCGCCAAATATTTTGTGTTTGACTATGAACTCTATTAATGATTTCAGTTTTTGCTTAAAAACACGTGCCGTTATATCGTAATGATCTGTTGGCGATTTACCTGGCAATAAATATACTCGAATATCTCTCCATTGTGGATTACAGGTAAAAGTTATAACCGAGTCTGGTCTGTGCATACTCATGCATATGGGCTTCCAGTGTATGAAGATGGCAATATCGTCAACTGGCCAATGTCATTTGGAATTATAGGCGGGTTAACATCATTGTTAATAACATCACGTAGAAGTATGTACTCTTCATCGCGTAGCCTTTTCTGATGGAACCTAATGTAATTAAAACCTTCAGCCTCGATTTTCGCATATATGTCGACAACATTTTTTATATTTTGATTAGTGATTTTAATCTAGTATAATATGTGATTTTGAAAAATCACACTTAAATAAATAAATTTTACAGAGAATAGTTACGTACATTTTCGAGATTCTTCGTTGTATCTTGCGTCAAGAAAGTCAAGTGAAGAATTAAAATAAATTAAATAAGGAAATTCCTTTTGCTAAAACCTCAGTTAAAAATAAAAATTAAAAATAAGAACGGGTAAAATTAAGGGCCATTCGGTTCGCCGCGCTGCGGCAAATTCATTAAAAATGGTAAAAATTCGGAATCTTAGTGATGTTTCGGGTGTTAGCAATTCTGACAGAGATGACTCAAATCTATCTGACTCCGAGTTGCGGCGGGTTCCTAATGACACCTCATGGCTACATGACAACTGTACATCAACTACGATAACAACAACGTCAAATGTCTCCAAGTATATAGTGACGCATTCAAACGCCTTACCTGAAATGTGCTCGTTCGTTGATTTGCAGAGTCAATTTTTGACTGGCGCTGCCCCGGTGTCAGCTGTTTCTTTTAGCACGATTTGTACTACAACTGCGACTCCTTGTGCTCAGGTGTGCTGGCAGACGGCTGCGTCAAAAAGACCACCCAGTCCACTTTCCCGTCATGGTAAGGTAAAGAAGGGGAAAAAGGGGTCAGAACAAACCGTGGAATCTTCTATTTCTCCGAAAAGTCCTGGCACATCATCAAATGACTGCTCTGCTATCTGACGCTTGGATTGAGGATAAGACAACTGAAACATTTGCCGAAGCCGAGAAAATGGTCCTTGACGCTGATGCTTTGCTTGAGGGAATTGATACTGAAACCACTCGCAGGACCTGACAACCACCCCCTATCAATATTGATAATGTGAGCAATGCTCACCTTTTGGGGCAGGAGTTGGCTCTAGTGTCCGGACCAAACAGTTTCTCGCTTAAAGTAATGATAAATTATACTGTAAGGTTCTATACTGAGGATTCTGATTCGTATCGTATTCTGGTTCGTTACCTACAAGAGCGTAACATTAAACACTACACATACCAGCTTAAGGAGAATAAAGATTTCAGGGTAGTTGTTCGCAACGTGGTCCGCACCACCCCCCACACTATTATCAAGGAAGCCTTTTATACCAAAGGCCACAATGTCACCGGTGTGTTTAATCTCAATCCCTGCAAGTTAATCACTAAGCAGACACTGAAGAGATGGTACCAAACAACTTCTTTAATAACCTAAAAATAAGGAGGCTGAAAATTCAACATATAGGCAGGCAACGTGTCCTGGTGGAAATTCCAAAAACGAACCTGACTGTCATTCAGTGCTTTGGATTTGGGCACACCAAAAATTACTGTCTGCGACAGTTGATTTATGAAAAATGTGGGCAAAACCATATCACCGCCCAATGTTTGGCTATAGAGGACCTTTGCTGCTTAAATTGCGGTGAGAAACATGCTGCTTGAAGTAAGAACTGCCGAGTTTTCAAAAAGAAATTAAACAGCCTAAAACCCAATATATAAATTTGGGCGCGTGGCAGCAATAGGGAAGATTCTATGAGAAGAGTGAGTTACGTCCCTGCGGTAATGGTCAAGGGAGACACATCAAATAATAACTAATCCTCCGAAGAGATCTTGCAATGTTAACAACAGAGCTGTGCATCACCAGCAATCGCCACAGACCCATGACAGCATTAGCAGGTTACAGGCTGCAATAACAGCTGTCACAGCTAAAGTTGACACAATTACATTAATGTTTAATGAACTGAAGGAGAGCAATTAGTTCCTCAAACAATTATGCCTCAATTTCGTGAATGCCCGTAAATGATGCCCCGTCCACTCAGCCTTGGATTGTGGAATGGTCATGGAATTTCTGGGCATGTGGACGATCTTAAGCATTTCCTTACCGCCCATAACACTGATGTGTTGATCATCACTGAGACATGGCTGCAAACTGGATTCCAAATCTTTATACCTGGCTACAACATTCACAAGGCAGACCATCACAGCAACGGGCTTAGAAGAGGAGCGGCTGTGCTTATTAAGAAAGAAATCTGCTATTCTTTACAAGAACCAGTGAAATTACAGATAGCCACCATCCAGATTTCAACCTTTAGGGGCGAGTTAATAGTCTCTACATTATATCTACCTCCGCATCTTAATTGGTCAACTGTAGACTTCGAAGATCTTTTAAGCAATATAGGAGGAATGTTTCTCATAGGTGGAGACTTTAACGCCAAAAGCAGATTCTGGTGTAACTTTAGAGCGGATACAAGTGGTAGCTGCTTACAGGAATATGAGCAAAACTCAACAGCTTAAATCCTGGCACTTGGTCAAGCGACCCATTTCCCGTACGCCCAAAGACACACACCCAGCGCTATTGATTTCTTCATTTATAATGGGCTGCGTTCGGACGAGTTGTTTATCAGGACTGAGTATCAACTCTCCTGTGGTCATCTCCCCCTTGCGATTGATTTGGATTCCACTCCGAAGATTAAAACAATAAAAGGACGACTGCTGCCACCTGGAACTGACTTAGCTGAATTTCGCCGAGATCTGGATGAATCTCTAAATTTAAACTTGGAAATCCTGATGCCCGAAGACATTGAAGACGCGCACTCGATCTTTCTAAATAAGGTGCATTCAGCTGCTCTCATTGCCGCCCCCTTAAATACACCACATGGCTCAAGAGTGCGTTCTGGACTTCCCCCAGCTATTGAAGAACTGCTGCTTATTAAGAGGAGACTTAGGAGACAGTTTTGTCGCACCCGCGACCCTATTGTGGACAGGGTTTTTCGTAGAGTGGCGAATATAGTCAAAAAGCTGCTGGCGATGCATAAACAGGAAGAAAATGACAGGTTTTTGTCAAATGTCTCCCCCGACGACCCCACAAAGCACTCCTTGTGGAAGCCGGCGAGAAGGTATAAACAACAGGTAACCTCAAAATTTCTAATCAAGAAGGCTGACGGGTCCTGGGCTATATCTTTAAGTGAGAGAGCCGAGGCTTTCGGCGAGGAATTGGAAGCTGGCTTTCAGCCAATTGATACCAGCTCAGAACTCAGCGTTCACCAGATCCATATGAGACTTGAAAGCGCCGGCCAATTATGCTTCCCGGTTGCTTCCATTACAGCCGAGGAAGTCTCAGTTCATATTAAAGGGTTGAACACTAAAAAGGCTCCAGGTGAAGATAGACTGGACAACTTTACACTTAGGGCAATGCCCTTAAAACTGTGCTAGTTCTGGTTCCGAAACAGTGGAAGAAAGCGAGAATGTGCATGATTATTAAGGCCGGCAAGAGCCCTTACAACTTAGATTCTTACAGCCCAATTAGTCTGATACCCACTGTGGCAAAGTTGTTTGAACGCTGTTTGCAGACACAGATCCTGGACTTAAAAAAGTAAAGCAAATAGTTCCTTCCTTTCACTTTGACTTTCGTAAGTCCCACGGACCTCCAGAGCAGCTGATTGGGGTGGATAACTTTATTCTCGAAGGATTTGAGGCTAAGGAGTACGTGGTGGCAACGTATCTTGACATAAAGCAGGCTTTCGACCGAGTTTGGCATGACGGGCTGCTCAGTTAGCTCAAGAATCTCTTGCCGCCACAACTATAGTTAATCGTGCGTAGCTACCTAGAGAAGAGGACCTTGTCAGTAGTACTGGATGTTGTGGAGTCTAGCATGAAGGCTATTTGCGCAGGTGTCCCCCAGGGTAGCGTTTTGGGGCCTACACTCTATACCCTGTTCACGCACGACATGCCCACTGGGTCAGAAACACCACTGAAGGATCCTCTGGATCTGATCGTTGCCACGTTTGCAGACGATAAGGCCATCCTTGTCAGATACAAGTACATTTACGAAGCCACGGACTCACTGCAGCAATACCTGCATATTTTTCAAAACTGGACACGACGTTGGAACATTTGCATTAACAAAAACAAATGTGCCAGTGTGACGTACGCCTTACGGCCGGATTTCTGTCCGGGAGTTTTCATTGAAAACTAGCTGCTGGAACAAAATTGAGATTACAAATATATGGGTGTGTATTTGGATAGGCGGCTAACACTCAAAACTCATATTTCAAGTATAACGAAATCCGTAATTGAGGATCGAAATTCGACAGAGGATTGGGAAATTGCGTTGGCTTTTAAATAGCAGGAATAAATTGTCCTTGGGAAATAAGGTGAACATTTACAAAACCATAAACCTGCTTGGCGATACGGTTTGCAGGTATATGGCATAGCACCGAGGTCAAACATCACGAAGGTGGGAGTACTGCAGGCCAAGACATTGCGTATGCTTACTTGTGCCACTTGGTTCATGCGAACGGCGGAACTTGAAAATGACTTAAAAATATTGAAAATTGGCGATGTGATAAATCGTCAGGCCAAAAAATATAGAGATAGTTTAAAAATCATCTAATTAAACTAGCAGGGCGCCTCCTAAAACGACGCAGAATGGGTGGAGTTATGGTGGCGAGACGGCTTGGAAGGTCGAAACCATGCCGAGCTCCGTAATAGATCCTTTTAGTACACTATACTACATCCCCACTTATTATTTAAGTTATTTCGTTAATTTTTGTATACACAGTTTAATTGAAGTTGTTCTAATAATAACAGAAAAATTAAATATAAAGGAAAAAAAAGAGGATAGTTACACAATAAATTAACAACTATAATATTAAAATTACGAGAAGAGCATATGTTTAGTGATATAATGAAACACGGCTAAGGAAAATAGGAAGATAAAAACCTTAATTATTGAGATAAAACTTAGAACTACTTTTTTTTTCATAATTAGATTATAACATTTATCACAGTAAACTGCATAATACATTTGTTGGATTAAAAAAATAATGACGTATCATTTCTACGATGAAGGACGATATCGCGTTCATTAAATTCTTCTAGAACGATTACCACTGCTACATCGTTTATTGTTGGTACATTATATCTTCTGGCGTACTCTCCAGCGGGCGTTTTGCCAGATCTTATTACAATTCTATTATTATCGGACGGCATTCTGTCCAATTCCGTTTTAAACAGTCACCAAAAAACCAAATAGCAATTATTTCTCTTCGTAAGTTTGGAAAAATAGAACCCTGTTTAACAATTTCATCATTGGAATTTCCAAGAAAATAAATTTTCAAGAACAAATGACAATATTTGTTGCACCAAACGAAGTCATTTGAAAACATGAATTGTATGCCAAAAAATGCTTCGTTTCTGGTGACTTTCCAGAAACCAAGGAAGGCAGTGGTTCTGGTGGACATTTCCATGCCGGCAACTCATTTGCATTTTGCATTTGTACAGCACAATCCTAGTGTTTCAGTGCTGAATTTCAGTGCCTTGCAATGTTCACAAGCTTTGTTCATTGAACAAATGGTCACTAATTCGAGTGAACTAAAATCCACTTAACTATCATAGTGGAATGCAGCACTATTAAAATTTATACGTGCGCGAATATCAGAGTTTCGAGTTTCACGTAACCGAGAACGTGACCGCGCACCTCGTTCTCGATTCTCTTGTGTTTGTAGTGTGCGCTGCACTTCACTTTCTTCTTCTCTAGCAGCAGCTTGCCTGAGGGCATTTGTAGAATATCGACCAAAGTTAAATTTTCTTGACATGATTCTCAAAAATACTGGTAAAATAAGTAATTATAATTATTTATTACGCACATACATATAAGTTAACACGATTGCATAAGACGACAAACAAAGCTGTCGTATCGACCGCAGCAACAGTATACTCAGCCCATGAGAAATTACTGAGTCGGCAAGAAGGGAAACAAAGTAGCTGACTGTGCATCTGGCGAACCAAATTTGAACCTGATACCTGGGAGGACCAATGTCGACATCACACCGCACATTCAGCAGTATTGCGGGAGACCAACGTCGGCACTCTTAAGGATAACGGCAAACCGAGCCTCACACCTCACATGCATCAACACCGCAGAAGACCAGCGTCGGCATTTAGGACCAACGGCGAACTAAGTCTGACACCGCGCATGCAGCAGCAGGGCGGGAGATCGATATTCTTAGAACTACGCTAGCCATAAAGTCAGCAGCTGGCGAAAGGTTTGCTTCTGTTCTAAACTCAGACTCGTGGAAGAAAGCCGTTGTGCTTCTCACGAAAATAGTAAAATTAAAATCAATTTAAAATCAGTTTTGTTTAATTGGCGCCCAACGTGGGGTACGAGTGAAAAACACGCTCGCGAAAAACCTAATAAAGTGAACAAAATTTTGTTTAGAAAGGAGATTACGCACTTTAAAAAGGATTTAACACTTCAAAACCGTGAAAGATCTTTTAAAAATTAGTGATAGTAATGATAAAAACTTTAACACTTTGAAAACGCACCAGGAGCAATCATCAGAGCATCAGACGTGGAAACTGACGGAAGCCACTGAAACAACACTTGAGTAGACAGTAGGACTAAGAAATCATGTAAGTGGAATGCTCATGGTTAAATAAATTTGTGCTAAAATAGTGAAATAAAATTTGTGTCATTGCAAGTGTTAAAGGAATAGTTAGAGAAAGTGGTAGTGAATCCTATATGCTTAGAGGTGACTTCAAAGTAGAAAACCTTTACGGCGATTAAAAGAAATTAGGTTAAATAGAAAAACGAAAGTATAGTTTTGACAATCCGGACTATCAGTGAAATTTTGAAATAATGGAACCCGACCAAGTAAGAACCCTAATTGAGGTCGCAGTAAACATCGCCCTCACATAAATAGAAAAACGAAAGTATAGTTTTGACAATCAGGACTATCAGTGAAATTTTGAAATAATGGAACCCGACCAAGTAAGAACCCTAATTGAGGTCGCAGTAAACATCGCCCTCTCACGCAAAGAGAAACCTTTGAACAACCATTAAGGAACGTGAACCGATGACTCGATTTCTTAACACAGGTCGGCGCGATGATAGATCTTGTGTCTAAAAAATTTGAACACAATATCGGTGCGGAACCGATACAATTTTACAGGTGCTCTGACGTGAACTTCACGCAGGTGGAGGACGTAGAAGTACATGTAAAGGAAATGTTTCAGAAAATGATGACGACCGCAAAAGCGGCATTTGCAGACTCCAACCAGTTGCTACCGTATAATACCAATGTAGTCGCCACGATACGGAGCGAGTCTGACGATCTGATTAATACAAAATTATACCCTTAACCTATGGGAGTAGCCGATTTCGTAAATAGCGAGATCCAGGAGCTGTTAAGAAACCGTATAAGTAGACAGTCTAGGTCACCTTACAACAATCCAATTTGTGTCGTCGATAAAAACGGTGTCGACGATCAGGGACACACAAAGAAAAGGCTTGTCATCGACTTTCGAAAACTAAACCAAGGAACTGTGAGTGACAAGTACCCTATTCCCGACGTTAGGGTGATCCTAGCCAACCTAGGAAAGGCTAGAATTTTCACAACTCTCGACCTAAAATCTGACTTCCACCAAATAATTCTAGCAGAGAGATATCAAGAAAAAACGGCGTTCTCAGTAGGAAACGGAAAACACGATTTCTGTAGACTACCATTTGGTTTAAAAAATGCTCCCAGCATTTTTCAGAGAATAATTGATGATGTTCTCAGGCAGCAGATAGGTAAAACGTGTCATGTTTGCTTAGACGACGTAATCGTATTCTAAAAAACGGAGGAAGAACATGTCGAGCATATCGCGTGGGTCCTGAACAAATTGATTAAGGCTAATATGAGAGTTTCGCGGGAAAAGTCCCATTTCTTTAACAAGCGTGTAGACTATCTGGACTTTAACGTATCACAAGGAGGTATTCCAACCAGTCCCAACAAAGTGGAGGCCATTCGGAACTACACCGAACCCGCCACACTTTTTAGTACACAGAAATTCCTTTTCATGCTAATCCGCGCCAAATACACTGAATTGGGCAAGACAATAAAAAATGTGCGCCTTCAGTAGTTAGCAGAATGAGGTTGCTACATATAACATAAGCTAATAGAGCCTAATAGTGGCGCAGTGGCTTAGTGGTAGTGTGTTGGGCTACTAAGCGAGGGGCTCAGGTTCGAATCCCGAGAGGGCCAAATTACATCTTAAGGTTTTTTTTCCACTGCGCCACCTCTCGCGAACGTCTGACAAACATCCGAGAGTAAAAAAAAAAAAAAAAAAAACCTGTCATGAATGAGCTTCTCAATTAGCCGTTTGGACTCGGCGTAAAATTGTAGATCCCTTCCATTCGTCCCAAAAAATTGAAAACCCACACAAAGTGAATGGTTGCGAGAAGCTAGGCCTTGGGTCCCATAGACCTGTCGCGCCAAAATATATATATATATATATATATATAATAAGCCTGACTCCTAGAAAATGCCATCAAAAAATGAAACTCTATAAATTTCATACTCTTTGAGTAAAAAGGTTAAGAGAGAAATGAATAAGTTCTCTCTGGTGCCAACATTCGAGATTGACTTGATGTGCTTTTTTTGTACAGTGCGTTGATACTCACAAATAAATTGTGAAAATAAATTTTAAAATTTTCACTTTCAAGTTTATTTATTTGGCCAGCAGATCCGATGAAATTTCACGACTTAATCGACTTCGCAGTAATTCGCAACATCTCCCACAGTTTGATTTCAACGGAATCTAATGCCGAGCGTTCATCAGACCATTCACCAGGTACATATCACCTACTGGAGCACCCCACAAATAGTACTCATCCGTTTTGCATACTTCATTGAAAACTGATTGGCTCAGGTATGAAAAATACGTAAGCGCCCATATTTGTATGAGACCAAAACTTGACACTGGATCAGACATTGACAACTCACTAAACCATTTCAACTCAACCATGGCGAGTGCTGCCGTTGCCACGACACCGAAGGCACACAGTGATGTCAAGAAACCTGTAGTATTAACTAGCGCGGAAATTGAACGTCTAGTATCAGAAAAACGCCGGCTAAGACGTGAATGGCAGTCAAGTCATTCCCCCGCATCACTTGACAGATTCAAAACTGCAAAAAAAACTTTTAAGAAATACTCTAAAGATTGAAGCACGTAAAATTCAAAGGCACCACATTGAGAATCTCTCACCAACGAGCACTAAGTATTCGATTTGGAAAGCAAAATACCACATGAATCCTCTAATTGTATCTGATTGCCCCATATGGAACCAAAGTGGAAACTGGGCGCGATTTGAAGAGGAAAAGGCCCTCACCTTTGCTAACCACATCAAATCCGTCTTCCAACCAAACTTGCCAAGAAACGGAATCCAACTTCCCCAGCTGGCATGCACTTCGTTCCATACTAGCAGCATACTTAAAACTACTCCAAATGAGTTAAGTGCGGAAATTCAGAAGAAATTAATCCCAAAAAAGGCGACAGGGCACGACCTCAACACCCCAAAGATGATTATTGAGCTACCGAGCTGCGCTATATCATTCCTTGCAATGCTCTTTAACGCAATACTTAGAGTGGGTTATTTTCCAGCTTCATGGAAAAAGTCAGTAATAATCTTGATCTCGAAAGTAGGTAAAGACACTTCGATGGTCTCCTTATACCGACTAAAAGCTTGCTCCCGATGTTGTCGAATGTATTTGAAAAAAAAATTATTAAGAAACTCTCACCATATTTAAACAGGAATAACATTATCCCCACACATCAATTCGGCTTTAGACCAAAACAAAGTACAATCCAGCAAGTAAACCGAGTCACTACGGAAATCAGAATTGGATTTGAACACCGAGAATACTGTTCAGCTATATTCATTGACGTTGTTCAAGCTTTTGATCGTGTATGGCATGTTGACCTTATTTACAAAATAAAAAGAATGCTTCCACAGAACTCACATAAACTACTGGAATCATACCTCCAAATAGGCTATTTGTGGTGCGATGCAAAAATTTGACCACAAAGGAGTATCACATAAATGCTGTCGTTCCACAAGGCAGTGTTCTCCGTCCCCTGTTATACATCTCATTCACCGCTGACATACCCACAAGCACCCAGCTAATTGAGTTAATATAATTTTAATTAATTAATTAATTTTATTTTTGCTTACATATTACTTATTTGATATATTCATTAATTTTTAAGCTTTTATAAATTGTTCAAAACTTTTTCTTTTTGTTATTTTGTATGTTTGTTGTGGATGATGCTGTTGTATACGTTGCTTGTGACGTTGTATTGTGGATAGATATTGCGTAGCTAGCAGTTGTAGTTGTTATGTTAGCAGTGCTGGTTGGCGTTGTTGTTGCTATTATAGGTGTTGGGTAATTTATAATAGATGTGAACAATGTCGGCGTAAAGCTTTGATCGCTCCATGACAATTGAGAAGCATTAATGTTGAAAGCACATCGCTGTTGCTGTTGGTAGATTCCATTTGTAATTTTATTGGTGTTGTTTGTACTTCTGTAGCTAATGCGACGAGAGAGGACATTACCACGAATTGAGTGGAGGGGAGAGACATCTCCATGGTGTAGGGCTGATGGAGTGCAGTCGAATTACTGCGTTCAACAGGAATTTTTAAGTTCAGAACAGTTATAATTTTTTTATATTCTTGTTGTAGCTTATTTTATTTTTTGTTTTGTTAAATACGGAGCGCGAGAGCAGAGGTCAAATCCACTTGTCACTTAACTTTCTGTGAAAAATGTTAACAAGCCGGGAAAATTTAGAATAATTGTTGACGCCGCCGACGTAGCCAATGAAATTTCACTGAACTCCCAATTAATGAAAGGTCCCGAACAAGCCAAGCTATTGATGGATATTCTATTTGCGTTTTGCTAACACGCAATAGGAGCTGCCGTCATCAAAAAATTATTTCACAAGTAAAGATATGTGAAAAAGACCAACATTTACAGCGATTTCTCTGGAAGGCCCAGAATTCTGGATATATGCAACATTGCCTGATGACGCCAATGATTTTTGGAGTGGCCTATTTACCGTGCTGCATTGAATTCGTGAAAAATATCAACGCCGAAAAATTTCGCCATCAATATTCGAAATATTAGACGATATAGTGGTCAGCCTACCAACCGCAAGGGAAATTTGCCAACAGGTCATCGGGATTCATCTCCACGCCAGATTCGAACTTCGAAATTTCGTATCAAATAGTGAGCAACTAGGAAACAGACTTAATGGAACATCATCGGCCGCAGTCAATTGAGTGCATTTGGAGCCCAAAGCCACAGCCGGCCAAATTCTCAGAATGTTCTAGAACACTAAAGAAGATACTTTCGTGTATCCAACCAAACTTTCTCGGCTGCCTGATGACATTTTAGGCGGGAAACAATTGGCGATAAAACGCGAACTACTGTCATTGACCATGTCTATCTTCGATTCGTAAGGACCTTTTACTGTTACCAAAAGTGTTGGTTCAAGCAAATATGGTTTGTGTTAGTGACTACCAAACTGTAATTTTTGCGTAAACTCAGCTGAGAGAAAATACAAACTCTTTGTGGGACATCATCATAATTTTTCTCCCTATTTAAAGTTGAAGACAGTTATGTCATATAGGCCCACTGACAGCGAGCGAACTTATGAAAGCAGAAAGATTGCCTTGCAAAGTAACTCAACAAGATGCCTATGGTGAAGAATTGCGGTGTCTTCATGAAGGAAAAGCCACTCCCAAAAATAGTAAAATTTTTGTTTGTTGCCCTCATGGACGCTTCGATGAAGCCGTCGACCTATATTACTTCCAAAAGAACACATCGTAACAAAATAAATGGTACGCCATTTTCATAGCTAGCAACTCCACCCAATTGACAGCGTTGTGATGAATGAAAGCCGGCAAAAATTTTGGGTGTCGTGACTTCGATCACTGTTTCGCTACAGTAGTGTTCTCGATGTGGCATCGACAAAGTGAAGCCGTCAAAACCAATAATAGGCCAACTGCCGCCAGTCATGTTGATTTCAGACCGTTTGCTTACATCTGTGTTGACCTATTTAGCCTATTGAACATCGAAGTAGGCCGCCTGAGCGAAAAAATATGGGTAGCAGTTTTTACCTTCTTGACAATTCGCGCTGCCCCCTTCAACTTGTGGAAAACCTGCCAAGATACGCCTTCATACTCTGCCTGCGGAACTTTGTCAATGAATATTTTGAACCCTCGCCCGATTACTGAAGTGCCTCATCGATGAAACGATGAGAATCTTTGAGGCTGAATAATTTTCTAATCCAAACTCAACATAGATTCCACAAATGCCTGGTGACAAGTTGTGCCTAAAGAAACAGTGGCGTATTGCTCAGGCTTTGAAGGATCGCTTCTGGGAGAAATGGACTTAAGAATACTTGCCACAGTTGATGCAACGCCTCAAGTGGATTACTCCAGAGGGACCATTGCCAGTGAGAGATGTCACAATTATTTGCGACACAACTCAGCCACGCAGTCAGTGGAAAAACGATCGTATTGTTGCTACACATCCAGCAAAGGACGGACATGTACGCGTCGTAGATGTTAAAACTACCACCTGAGTGCTTCGTCTTACAATTAGCAAATTCTGCGTATTAACCATTAGAAAATCGGATTAATTTTAGGGGTGGAGTGTTTTTGTTTGTTTACAGTGTTTTTGGCCGCGCTTGGGTCCCATTACCTGTGATTGAGGAAATCGATCATTGTACTTCGTGATCGAAAGCAAGAGTGATGGGAGAATAGTTTTTATTGTTGTCAAGAGCCGCCAGTTAAAGCTACACGCAATAACAGTTGAAAACCCCTAGATTAGACATAGGCTAAGTCATAAAATAAAATAAAGTTTTATCCCTGCTTACATTTACTACAACGGTTTATTGTTGAATGAGGACCTGCGCTTTTTGTCAATTAAATGGATTTTATAAATTTCATCTACAATATAACTGAGCGGAGTTGAGTAGTGAGACCTTTCTGGAGTACGTTAAAATCTCTGTATTGCTTGACCTAGTACGTGTGGAACTCTGTGTTTTCGTTTCGAAGGTCTTTTATAATTGCATAGTAAGTTTCCGACTGAATTTTGGCATAATGTTTTACCAATTTGAAATCAGTTTTTGAAACTTTTGTTAGGAAGTCCAGTAGTGGCTAGACGTGTTTGACAGATGCAACGAAAATTTTGGTGAGGTTTGGGGGTAGCTACATCTACTGGTGGTTTCTTCCTCTCCTGAAAGAGCGAATGCTGTTTCTGCTACGCTTGGATACAAGATGCCTCTTTGTGTTTATTTTCTTTCAAAATTAACTCATTCATTATATATATTTCGCTCTCAAGGTAGTTACATACTAAAATGCAAGTCATTGCGATTTCATAATACATAGTGTGTGTATTAATATGTATTGGTTTTTAAACCTAATACTTATTATTAGTTGCTCTTGTGACTTCAAAGCAAGTACTGCGAAGAAGAAGAAGACCAACCAGCCAGTTAACCAATTGATATTTTTGGATTGTCGAAAATTGTCGTCCTTTTTTTCAATTCAACGAACTGGGTTTGCAAAACTAGCTAAGTTTTGTATTAATATTGGATCACCTTACGGTAGAAATAATTCCCGATGCAACAACTATCTCGTGAAAAAACATAAAGTGTTCATAGAAAAGAAGGACGTGCTTCCGTAACAACAGATCTTTGGACCGATAATTACTTGAAGAGAAATTTCTATGAATCATTATTTTGACAATGACAATATAACTTCCATAGATCGACCGGAGGAAAAATATACGAGAAATTAATCAGCATATTTTCACAGTTTGGTATTCATAACCTAGAATCAAGAACTTATTACAAGACTACACAAGAATTAACTGCACCAAACATTGTTTTGTAATGTAGTAAATTCGGTATTTGATTTACAAGCAACAGGCTTTGTTTTAACACGCACTGCCCAACACGATGGAACTCCTTTTATGGAATGCTTACATCTATTGCAGATATTTGCCTATCCTTTTCGGAAATATTAAAAAATAAAGCACAATAAAAACGTTTCTGTGACATAAATGTAAACAGCAGAAGTGTTTGATGACCTTTTTTGATGCTTTTCGCTCATTGTGAATGCCTAATTCACAATTTCTATAATAATTTAGTGATTGCGATGGCTAAAAATTCATCATATAACATATTTGATAACCAAGTCATCACATTTCAATCAGATGCTGTCCGTTGTAAAAAAACTAATAAAGACACAAAATTTAAAGTAAATTGAGTGTTGTTATTAGTTGCTTGGAAAGTGAAATGTAATGATATTTATTTATTTAATTTTTGTTATTTGTAATTATGTTCTTAATACGTATTTAACAGATGAGTGGAATGGAGAATACGTTAATTGTTGGCAAATTATTTAACACAGAAATGAAAAAGGCTATTTGCGAAGTAGCTAATCGTAATTTTACAAATCTAGCATCACTGCTTTCAGCAGAGACAAACCAGTAATCGATTATTAAGTCAGAGAAAATTATCAGTGATGACTCCTGCTGAAAGCGCTCATTGTGGCTAGTCCTTAGTACTGTGTACTTTATTGCTATGCCAGACACTTGAAACGAATTGCCTTTTATTCTTTACTAGCAGGGACCCGTCGCTTCACTGTCTTCGCGTATGTCTCACCCATCGAATGTTTCAGCAGCTCTGCTCTGTTCCTACTGCTGGGATTTTCACCTTGATCTTCCAGTTTTTGACTTTTTGGGTAGCATTTTCTATTCTCCACTTCCGTCCATTTGCAAACCCTAGCAAACCAACAATATGTTACACTGCATAAGTTGAACAGCCAACAATTCTGTTAATGTACAGAATCAGTGTCCGATTCTAATCGTGCCTCACTAGTCTCTCCCGCCTTTTTTAAGGGAGAAATGCAACCTCTATATGAATGAATACTCTTTGCTCAAAAAGCTCGTGAGAGCATTGTAACCTCTATATGAATGAATACTTGAATACTTGAATCAATACTGAATTTTGCAAACGGGCGGACGTCGAACTGCCGTAAAAGGGTAAAATATTCAATGATAAGTAAATTTCAAAAACACAAGAAAGACGTAATAAAAACAAAAGTCAGACTGTCTTCTTTCTTTAATTTTTTTAAAGTTCTTTATGTGCAAGGTGGGTCGAGAATATTAAGCAAATTGTGTGGAGTTTTCTTTAATTTTACACTAGAAACGAAATCGAGCTCATATCAGCGTGGCTGCCTTGCATTTCGCCTATATTCATTTATATGAACGAAATGAAAATACCAGGGGGCCACCAAAAAAAGAACGCATGAAAACAAAGAAAAATCGTAAAAAAATAATCCCAGTGTGTGGACACAATAAGAAAGTAATACAATCTTATACACGCACTATACCTACACAACACACTCAAATTTATCACATTTGGCACGCAAGGGAGACAAAGAAAACCAACACAATCTCATACACGCCCTATACCTACACAACAAGGTCGCTCACACAATGCAAAGTTTTGACTTTTGACTTCAACTTCTTGAAGACAATTGTCGGTTGTAGCAGAAAACAAAATCCATTTCAATAGCAAGTACAGTGAATGCACATTGATTGAACAGCCAAAGAAACCTAAGTGAAATTTCTAACTACTGTCGAATTTCCATAAGTCGATATTTTATAAGTCGAATATCTCAATGAGTGCGTTTATAGTGAAAAATCAATAGAATATGTCTTCCGTAACTCGAATATCCCCATAACTCGAAATACGAGATTTGGAAGTTTGACTGTGCGAGGAAAACGCACAGTATATAGCAACGAAAACAGTGAAGTTCGAGTCTCAATCGCGCATAGCAATTTCTTCATCCTTATTTTGTGTTGTGTTCTTTTCTCTTCTTTCCTTGTAATCGGCAAAGAAGAAAAAAACAAATAGTCTAGACTTTGTTTCGTGAGCATAGGCAAATTTATTTTCTCTTCTATTTAATATTCGGGTTAGCGCAGCGTCTTGGATTTTGGTTTTCTCTCACTATTCACTTGGACATTCGCTGTCTTCTTTCCTTGTCTTCCCTTATAATTAGAAAATAAGAAAAAAATAAATGTCAAACGCTTTGTTGTTACGTTGCGAAGGCACAATTTATTTCTTTCTTTCCTCAATCAATTCGATTGTCATACCAAATTTATCAGAGGTCAGGTCCCGAGCGCATGTTTCGTTGTTGAGTTCAAATTTGCGTTAACGCAAAAAGTATTCATATTCATACACGCAGGCATATATTTTTTCTTTGTCTTCCCTTATGTTCGGCAAATTAGAAAAAAACAAATGTTTGTTGTTGCGGGGTCAAAGGCAAAATTTATTTCTTTGCCTTTCCTGATATTTTCAATGCGCAGCTGGTTTGATATCGTTTTCACACAGGACACTTGCAGTTGCTTGCTGTTTTTCCTGTTTCCCTAGTAATCAAGGTAGAATTAGGTGTATTCAACTTCGATTTTTTGACATACCTAGCGCAAAATATGCATTTTAAATGAAATTGACTTAATTATTGAGTTATTTATAACTAACAGCACGAACGAACAATGTATTTTAACACTCAAAGCCCCACCAAAACCAATACAAGTAGTATTAGGCCACTCGAGCTAGAGACCATTTGAGAGGAAGTAGGTTCTTATTTTTGACTAGAACGATGTCACTAACGCATAGGCCAGGTTGGTCCCTACGCTATTTCACTCGCTCTTGAAGAAAAGTCAAATACTCTTCACGACAGCGGGACCAGAATGTGTGGTGCAGGTACCTCACTCGTTGGCAGCCATCAAGTCGATTGAAATTTAGTTTCATAATGTCTGGCTTAACGAGGAAATCTGTGCCGTACCCAAAAAATGCGCCGGAATCAGAAAATCGAGATCATCAGGATGTTCTGAAATTGGAAGTATCAATTATAGCAACAATTTGCCAAAGCAGAGTGCGAAGATCAATAAAATTTAGTGATCCGGCAGCGGTGCGATAGAATTGGTGTTTCGCCGTTTTGAGCGCCGCCTCCCAGAGCTCACGAAAATGATGTGAACGGGGCGGAATAAAGCGCCAATCGAGGTGTTTCGAGATGCAAAACTCTTGCACAGCCCTTCGATGCTTATTGCGTAGGAACAACTGCTTCAGCTCGGACAACTAATTTTTCGCACCCACGAAGTTGGTTGCGTTATCTGATCATATCTCCTTAGGTCTCCCACGAGTGCAGAAGAAGCGCTTCAGAGCATTGAGGAAAGACTGCGTGGATAAATCTGGAACCAGTTATAAATCTGCAACTTTCTTTGCGAAACAAATGACGTAACTTGCATAGCATTTTATGGGCGGTATTTCGTATTTCACACTTATAGACAAAAGGCCCAAAGAAATCAACGTCTGTAAACATAAACGCGTACGAAGAGTCCACACGCTCCTTCGGTTTGTCAGCCATAAGAAGCTCCTACAAACGCGGATTGACGTGAAAGCATCTGACGCAGCCGTTGATAACGCTCGAGGCGGTTCTGCGACCGCCGATGGGCCACTATTTGTGTCGGATGATTGCGAGTAAAGAACGAGGTCCTGCGTGTGGATTGCGTTTATGGAAATGTGTTATCAGAGCCAAAGTAACTAGTTGACTCTTGGGCAGAATGATACGAAACCGAATGATAAATTCCAAAGTTAATTACCTCAGTCTTAGTTGAGGGCGGCGCTGCAGCTTCTTTTCCAAAGTGAGGAAACAACGATAAGCGAAATTGGCATTGAAGTCGGCCTCACAATCAAGCTCCTCCTTAGTAGCTTTTGCTCCTAAATCGATGACGCATTCGATTGTCCAAAACCGCTGGAGAAGCTCATCGATTCTGGCTTTGGAAACCTCATCAGTTTTAGGCTGTTGAAGTCCACCACCAGAAACGACTCATCCAAAACAGGTTTTTTGTAGAGATGGTAAGCCTGCGGCAATTTAATCTGCCCTATGCATAAGAGGTCTTAGACTAGGCTAGCTCCTATTCGGAAATAAATCGGAGCGAGCTGTTGCCGAAATTCATTATCCATAATGACTCTGGTAGTGATGTTTGTGCTATATTCTGAAGCTGAGGAATGCAGGCTAACTTCAACTGTAAAACCGTCTGTTGTGAATATCGATGCACCGAGCCCAGATACTGCTGTGCGAGATCTGATTCTCTTTAAGTCAAGCTTGTTGGCGAGGCGGCTGGTAATGAAATGCAATTGTGAGCCAGAATCCAGCAACGCAGGACATGGCACAAGTGAACCAACGCTATTTTCTACTAATACACCTGTTCTTACCAGGAGCACAACATCATTGATGGAATTCTGGGCCGAAAGAGCTGAAAGAGGGTGTTGTGGTGTAAAAACAAAGACATCTCTGGCGAAGACAAGGCTATTTGTTGCGAAGACGAAATAATTTGCTCTGACACTGAGTATGCTGCTGATGAAGTGCTTTGTCCCACCGCCGAGCTCGAGTTTCCCAAATGTTAAAGCGTATGATGCTTTTCTCTGAAAGTCCTTCAAGTGACAGAGCTGCAGCTCAGCAATTGATGTCCCTTTTTTACATAGTTGAGTTATAACGCTAGTCTCTTTGCCTCTTTGTGTCTAAGGCTAGGTGGTACGCTTAAATATAGCGTACAATTGTAAATGGCAAGACCGCTAGTGTTGCAAAACACACTGCCGGAAGAATTTGAATTATTTACTATGAGTGTGGTTCTACTCACGACTGATTTGTTTCGCCAAGCCTGGTGGCTACACTCATATTGTGTTGTATCATACTCTATATTTTCGAGCTTTTGGCAGCGTCCTTCCAAAAAGTTCATGAATTGCGCACGCTAGTGCATTGCGTCAAGCAAAACATATTCCTCCCATTCGGCTTGTGTTGCGCAGTCCACTCTTTGAAGGAGCATGTATACAATCATACAGTGTGCAATTTGTTCCGAGCTTCCAATGGAGTGCAAAGCGCGCATATGTGCGTTTATTTTGTCAGAGAACGCGCGCAGTTCAACAGCCGACGATGATTCCAGTGTTTTGAGACCCAGAATCTCGTTGATGTGTGCCGGGAAAACAATTCGTGGATTAATTAAATAAATAAAAAATTTATTATTAAAATGTTTTTTTTTTAAATATCGAGTTTCCAGTGATGTGATAGACGCCAGCGCAGCTCCTTCTTACCCTGAATCTTCCCTATTTCCATGAGAACCTGTTCTTTGTCGATGATTGTGAGAAAAATAGAGAAGAAGTCAGTGAATTCGGTGTATCCGCCACTGAAGATGGGCAATTTGAGCTCAGGAAGGTGAGTCCGCGATGCTATGGTGATAGTAGATTGTTATATATAATATAGTAGATTGTTGGTAGCATTATGACGAAGCGTGGAACAGGGTGGATCTTGTGACTGTCTATTGCGGTTATAAGATCGGACGCGTGCCTTCAACAACATAAGTAATTCATCGGAGGCTTTACGCAACTCACCTCCGATCTCATCAAAATCCGGCTTCTCTAGCGTATTTTGGGAGACGTTAAACGCAACATTCTCTCGGTCTAGTGACTCCGCGCGTACATTGACCTCGTCGATGCTAAGTGCTATTAGCTTATCTCGAGACAGCTCTGTTATAAGCTGGCATGTTTCAAAAAGTTTCGGCATCTATAGCTGATATCGAGTACACGAAATACACAGACAACTAACGAATATTAAATCGGTAAACGGCACCGCGCACAAAGTCCCCCAAATACACAAAAACAACCACTCGAGAACTAAAAACTTTTTTTATGTTTGAGCACTTGTCACCGGTTTCACAAATTACGGCACTTATATGGTCTTAAGTTTTCGCACTTATGTGTAACAGCATTTATATGTTTAAGCTGCCTTTATGTATAAAATTACAACACCTTTTCTGCGCAATCACTTTAAATGTTATAATGTTGTCCCGTTTTTTTTGTTGGAGTCACTTTAACTTCACATTCATAAACCAATTATTAAAAGTTTAAATTATTTTTTTTATTTGATTAGGAATAAAACACATGAACTTGACGCTATCATGTCGTGGTCACAAAATTTTGAGCTGTGGAGCTCTTCCCAGAGCTATTTAGGGAAATTAAAGTTTGTAATCAAATTTGAACAATTTATTTTTACACAATTCAGTTTCACAATATTTAAAGGAACTTAGAAGACGCCGAATTGCTCTTTATCAGCGAACTTAAGCGAATTAACCAAAGGTATGATAGCGAATGAATGCAAAAGAATGGGAAAATTAAGCAATAGCGATGCGATAACGAGTTCAAATCGAGCAGTGAACAAAGGTTAAAGGAAGAAACGAAAAATATGTGCATGCTGGCTCTCATCATGCTTATAATTAAAGTTTATGCTAGACAGAGTTATAGCTACTGTACTGAACATCAAAAACAAAACTGATGCTAATGAATTCAAGTATCCTGAATCGGCCAATGCCTTTTTTTCTTTTCTTTTGGAGTTTGTTTATCCTACTATTCGACTAGCTTTATTTTCAATACGTAAATGGTCACTTTTACAAATTAATAAAAGTTAAACAAGATTAATTTGACCAACAAATTCTGTAGGACAATACTTCAATTCGATTTCCTTGTTCTTCACTGATTCGCGAGTTTGGTGATAGGTCATTTCGATATGTTTTGTGCGGTTATGACAAACTGGATTTGTCGCTAGTTCTTGAACTGATTGATTATTTACGTTCAGAGTAATCGCTGCATCTTTCTAAAAGGCAATTTCTTTCAGCAATCGTCGTAAATAAATCGCCCCCTTCGCTACGTTTAAAGACGCCATATATTGCGCCTCTGTACTACTAAGTGCAATCGTCGTCTCTTTCTTCGATTCCAATGATATCGCACAAATACCGTAGAAGAATACAAAGCCTGTATACGATTTGCGGTCATTGGTATCGTTAGCCCAAATTGCGTCAACATAGCCTTCAATATAAGTTAAACTTTTGCTTATACTACCTGCCAAGTAACGTAGTAGGTATTTTGCTACAGTCATTTGTTCTGTGTATGGATTATTATTGCGTTGAGCCAGCTTTGACACAGAATGCATAATGTTGGGCCTTGTCATAACCGCCAGATACATTAGTTCTCCGACTATGAACTGATGCTTGCTTTTACCTTCAGCAATTCTGTTCTACGTACATCTAAATTGCAATCAAATTAATTTGTTCTCTGCCAATTTTGCATGTCTCATTTTGCGCAAAATCACTCTCTGAAGAGTCCTCCTGATTGTTGATGGCAATAACGATATCTTCGGTTTCTGCAGCATTTTCATCCGGTGTGTCATATTCTTCACTACGATCCTCTTCGTTCGCGTCATCATGTACCAATATATTGTGTTGCTCGGATTCTGAGATGCCTAAGTAGAATTCAAGTACATCATATTCGGAATCGACTTGATGGTGATTGAACTCTCTCTCGTTAGAGATGACGTCTATGCGTGTTCCTACCTGTCGTGTCTTTATATCGTACAACCTATACGCCTTCGATGTTGACGAAAATCCAACCAGCTTGTAAACCTTTCCTTTGGCTTCAAATTTACAGCGTGTGGTTTTCGTCAAGGCGAATGCTGTGCATCCAAAAGTCTTCAGGTGTTTCACTACCGCTTTCTTTTTGTATCAAACTTCATATGGCGTTTTGTCAAATAATAATTGTGTTGGGCATCGGTTCCTTATATATGCCGCTGTAGATATAGCTTCTGCCCATAAGTTTTGATTTGAACCAGAGGTGTACATTTATGCATCTAGCCATTTCGCACAGTGTACGATTTGCACGTTTTGTCTCACCGTTTTGTTGGCGTATGTGGGGTACAGTTAATTCACGTCGTACACCATTCTCACATAGATACGCACCAAAATCGTTGTTTATATATTCGGGTCTATTTTCACTGCGAAAAGCCAATATATTGCAACGTGTAGTTCCTTTGACTTGCAACTTGTATTCTTAAAACTTTTCAAATAATTCGCTTTTTGATTTCAAAAAATAAACCGTAATATATCTTGATTTATAATCTATGAAGGTAAGAAAGTGTCTTGACCCTTTTATATATTTTTTCTTTAAATAAGTAGAATCTATGAAAATATGTTGCTTTCTGCTATTATCGATAATATTATAATCGAAGAAAGCGCTGTTTCCCCTTCTTGCTGTATTTTTCTCAATTTTGTGTTCTTGGCGCGAATTAGCGTGAAAATAAATTTCTGTATATCACAAGATGGTTCCGGGATATAAACCCCATTAACCTACGTGCGACAATTTTTCCAATAATTTTCGATAGACAGGAAGAAGAGAGATAGGGCGGAAACTATTGATATGGTGTGGAGTTTTTTTGGGCTTAGGGATTGGTAAAACAATGGCAGATTTCCATGAGTGTGGATAGGTACCTGAATCCCTCATACAATGTAAATATGGAGAAGTTTCTTTTTGAGTGGTGAGGGTAGGTTTTTTAGCATTGGATAAGATATCCTCTTCGAGCCGGGAGTCTTCCCTTTTGCTTTGTGAATTGCAGCATCAAGTTCTACTATAGTGAAATTGGCTTCTAAATACCTAGCGCATGCCGATACCCGATTGGGGTGGTATGGGTTGGATTGATATAAGTGTTATTGGTGTATATATTTGGGTGGGAAATTTGCATCTGACGAATACGTGGACTAAGCTTTACCGAAGGCCTAATCGATCAGATAAGAGCTGGTCAAGAGACCTGCGTTGGAATTAATGCATTTCAGTGGAGCTGGGGGGAACCCTGCTAATCTTTTGATGTCGGACCAAACTTTCTTTGTAATAGAAAGTGGTAAAATACGAGAGGTGAGAGAGACAGTTCCGTTTGGCTGAAAATACAGCTTTTTTAAATGCCGCCCTTGCTTTACGATACGCTATGAGGATGGTAATGGACAGGTGCTCCTGGTATAGTTGGAAAAGGGACTGCTTCTCGTCTCTAAGTTTTTGTAGGTCAGTGTTCCACCAAGGCACTTTGGCTTTATGAGGTACCCGCTTTGTTTGTGATATACTGCAGTTCGCAGCAGCCCTTATGCATTTTGGTAATTGGGCAACTTGGTGGTTTAAGTACCCAGTGGTCCAAGTATCTGAAAAACTGACACATTTATTTTGGAAGTGCTCCCAATTGCCAAGGTCAGTTTTATATTTGGGCATTTTATTATATTATATTATATTATATTTGGGCATAGGGGGACTTTTATCGGGGGAAAAATTAATTGCAACCGTTAATGGGTTGGGATAATGATCGCTTCCATGTAGGGAATTGAAGGTGAACCGGGTGTGGGCAATTATTGGGGATACTAATGAAATATCTACGTGGGTAAAAGTACTGTGGGATGAAAATTGAGTGGGTGAACCGTAATTCAGCACAACCAAGTTGGTTGCATTGATGGCCCGTTCAATGATTTTACCATTGAGTTAATCTGATTGAAGCCCCATAAGTGACTCCAAGCATTAAAGACACTCCAACATGATTAACGGACTTTTAACTTGATGGAGAGTGCAGAGTATGTCGTTAGAAGTAAAGCTTTGGCTGGGAGGAATATAGAAGTTTAAGATACTGATAGGGATATAAAGATTGAGCTGTAAAGTGGAGCAGAGAAGGTTGGAGTTAATTGTATTTTACGTGTTTAATAAGCACGCCCACACATTATGCCTTGGAGCAGATACAATTATTAAAATAGTGTGGCAAGTGTGTTTCTTGCAAACATAAAACATCAGGTGAGTGGTCGTTTATGATCAATAAAAGTTCGTTATAGTTGTTGAAAATGCTGTTTATATTCCACTGTAGTATCTTAATAGACATTGCAAAGATATAGAAGGGATGTTTTATGTTTGCGAGAGGAATAAATGCAATGGTAGGGGACTTGACTACAAGCCAGGTTCGGCTGCTGATTCATTAAAATGAGGAGATTGTAAAGAAGTAGATAGGTGTTGTAATTTTTCGTTAGGTGTTATTTTAGAGGATGATGTATTGAAAGGGATGGTAGAGGGTATTGGGAAAGCCTCTGACGGGGGGGGGGGGGTATTCAATTGAATGTCTGTGCTGGTGGGCACATCGGAAATTGTTTGTTTCTTATCAGAAATAATAGTTTTTGTTGTTACTGGTTTGTTGGCCACAGCGGGCAAAGAGGAATCAAAAGCTATGACGGCTGCGAAGCTAGCCAGCGAGTTAACTGTAGTAGTAGATTGTTGTTGTTTTATACAAGTTTTGCTTCTCTCATGCTGCACTACTTTTTAGTTTTTATTTTCAGCAATTCTCTTTGATGTTGATATTTAAGGCAAAAGGATGAGGAAGCGGGATGATCTCCGTTACAGTTGGCGCAATGGGTGCGGGTGCAATGATCAGGGCTGTGAAGAACAACATTGTAGTTGGCGCAGATAGCGGTGTTTTTGAAATGGTTTGCTGTGGGACCTAAAACAGGCAATTCTTGCACCTCATCGGGTTGGGACACTTAAAAACGGAGCGAGCATTCTGGGACTTCAATTCGTCTACTATTTCGGCTTCGGGAATAATATTTAAATAAGGAGAGTATATGGTGCCTTTTACAAAGTTAAGGCTGTCGTGGAGTTTGCATTCAATCTCACATAAGCCAGGCAATATTAATGTTAAGGAAACTGTTAAAAATTTTACTACTACTTGCTTGTTTTTGACTAGCATTAAAAGGATGCCGTCGAGGAGTGTGGAGATCGAGATGACATCTTTTCTGAAGATGTTTATAGCCCGTTGTACTTCAAAGCACGAGAAATCTGAAATAGGTTTTTCTGCGTTTTTGGAGGCGATAATTATTAATTTTGGGGTTATTTTGCACAACTTCTGGTAATCCAGGGATATTGTTGGGAAGCTTTTGAAAGGGTCTCCGTTTTGTAGGTTCTTTATTTAAATAACAATTTGATGATATAAGGTAAATGAATTCGAAATTGTGACGCTTCTGATCGCGTTAGCGCTTGCCTTTCAAGTGCTTCTTGTTTCGTCAAGCCAGCCTATCTATATCATATCTTCCGTTCCTTCTCACATCTAGCCGATGTTGAGAAAAACCTTTGGCCTGCCCACCTGTGCGTTCTTACCCAACATACTGCCCAGTTTAAAGCAACAACTTTCAACAAGCATCGTTTGAGGGTAAAGGCGCAATCTTGTGTATTTGCCGTCGAAACGACCCGGTCGCAGTTTGTAGGTCGACTACTCTGACCTTGACATCCGCTGCTGGGATGGCTCTTGTGACTTTTGCCAACATCCATTTCTGTGGCGGCAAGTTGTCTTCATGAACTACCACAAATTGTCC
The DNA here is from genome assembly GCA_035041755.1 of Cacoxenus indagator. Classification (NCBI taxonomy): domain Eukaryota; kingdom Metazoa; phylum Arthropoda; class Insecta; order Diptera; family Drosophilidae; genus Cacoxenus; species Cacoxenus indagator. Next base: position 231,171 of record JAWNKX010001098.1, read on the forward strand.
CACCTTCCAAAACTGGTGCTACAGGTATGTCACTTGCTGCCATCTAGTTAGTGAGGAAATACTGCGGCCCTCTACATCTTCGTCGCCTTTAGTACATCGCCAATTAACAGATGTGCTTGCGTCAATGCTTCTTCATTGTTAGGGTCATCCGTAAGTGCAGTGATGGGGTGCGAGTGAATGACCGCTTCAACCTCCGCCACAAGTGTTTGCAGCTCCTCGTACGACAGGTTGGCCTGTGCAGCATTCTTCACCAACAGTAATTTAGCGGACTTTTCTGCCACCGCCCACAAGCCGCCGAAGTGTGGAGCGCGTGGCGGAATAAAATAAAAGTCGAATCCGGCCTGGCTACAGTAAGTTACTACTCCCTCGAGTATGAATGATGAGTATGAAATGATGAATTAGCGCCGATAATATTTTCCATAAGCGTCTGAGTGGAGGTTGCTATGCATGTCAAAGTAGTGGGCCGACGTACCTCTTCGTTTGAGACTGACGATGTTTGAATGATGTCAGTTACGGACCAAGATTTCGACTGTTCAAGCAGGAAGGTTGGACCCTGAAACAAAATTCAATATGGAAGCTCTCTTGCACTGCATCCGCGAGAAACTATGTATGCAGGATTTTGCTTCAACGGTACATGTCTCCATTCCATCTCTGATGTGTTCTCTTGCAGCTCACTTACTCTGTTAGCCAAAAAACTGTTTAGTGTCGAAGCGTGCATCTTGAGCCAATGAAGAACTATTTTTGAGTCCGTCCAGAAGTAGATCCGTTTTGAATATGGCTCAACCTTATGCTTGATGGATTGCCATACACGACTAAGTAATAGTCCGGCACAAAATTCTAACCGAGGTAGCAATTGTGCTCGAATTGGAGCTACCTTTGATTTCGCAACCAATAAATTTACATCTACTCCTTTGTTTCAACGTGCTCGTACGTACAAACAACAACCACACGCCCGCTGTGAGGCGTCCGCGAGGCCATGCACCTCACATACCGATGAATACGTATTGCATAAGTAGCGGGGGATTTAAATGTTGTGAATGTGGTCGAAGTCATTTTGAATTGAAGCCACAATTTCTCTAGGTTGACTGGAAGCGGGTCGTCCCACCCAAGCTGCTGTAACCATATTTCCTGTATGAGTACTTTGCTCCGAACAATAATTGGGCTTAGAAGACCCATCATTTCGGTTTCGGTTTCCACGACATGCCCGAAACCTTTGTGATGTCATCGCTGTAATTAATCGGAACTTCGCCAGTTGCTTCGGAAATGATATACTCTGTGGAGTCCAAGAGTATAAGAAATCTCCTTCTGCTACAGCTTCAACTCTTCTAATGTTCAACGCATAAATCCTATTTTAACACGTTTGCTCCAACTGTATACCTTTTGCTATGCAGCTCTGCAATGTGATGCAAGGCAATGATGCCATTCCGTACGTAACAGTATTAAGCTCATAAATTTGAATTTTGGTTGACTTTGATTGAATCTCCAAAGAACCATCTCGAATCTTCGATCAACATTGTCTATCAAAAATCTATCTATCTATTTTCTATATATTTTCAAAATATCTGCTATTAATGCAAACTCGTGCAAACGAAACGCCGTGAGCATTAGAAGCAACGGCTATTGAAGTGTTGCACCAACTAAAAGAATATCGTTTAATGAACGATTCGATGTTGTTTTTGCCGACGCGTCGAATACCACCCGCAGTTTGGTAGTTTCACTCTGGGGACGCAACACGCAGTGATGTGGAATAACGTAGAATGGTTTGCTGAGGTCGACTGTGTTTACTAAAGACATATGTCGTAGGTCCTTATATTCATGCATGAATTCAGCATACATTGTATACAGGCTTGGTTCCTTAACCAAACGCCGTTCTATGGCCGAATAACGTCGTTTAGCCATTTCGAATGAACATCTCACACATAAACGTCCATCGGGTTGACTGTTGATATGAGGGGCAAACAACTCCTCACATCGCTGTACATTAGGATTCAGAGATGCAACTTTCGGAAATCCTTTTTCGATTTCCCACAATTTCTTCAAAAGATCGCCCACCGTGTCCGGTCGTGATTCGAGAGCTAGATTACATATTAATGGTCGCTGATGACTGTTCATCTGGTAATTGCTACTAAAGATCCATCCAAGTTGAGTATTGAGAAGACATGGTAAACCGGTGCCAAGCGATATTTTACCATAACCCAATAAATCAAAAAATTTACTTTGATCATCGCACTCAAAGGGTACTTTTAAGTCTTCAATATCTAAGTCTTTAAAGGTAACCTCAGGTGTTCCCCAAGGCAGTCATTTGGGGCCTTTGCTTTTCAACATATTTATTAATGGTCTACCTACCCTCATCAAATACTCTCAGATTTTAATGTATGCAGATGATGTAAAACTATGTTTCTGCCTTAATAACCCTTCTCACGATATTTTCCTTCAGAGTGACATAGACTCTTTATCTCGTTGGTGTCCCAAAAACTATTTAATCTTCAATAACAATAAATGCAAAGTTATGTCCTTTTCTCGCGGAGCCCTTATTTCAAATTCTTATTACATTAACTCAAATAGTTTAGATAGTATTTCCCAGTTTAACGACCTTGGTATTTTGATGGAGTCAAAGTTGCATTTCGATACCCACATTTCCACTTCGATCTCTAAAGCTAGAGGTGTCCTTGACTATATTAAACGCTGGTCTAAGGAATTTGATGATCCATATACTACCAAAGTACTTTAGACTTCACTGGTAAGACCTATTCTGGAGTATGCGTCTTGTGTCTGGGATCCTCAACATCAGATGTATATTGATCGTATTGAGTCGGTGCAAAAGCAATTTCTGTTTTTTGCTCTCAAAAACTTGCACTGGGATCCTAATGCTTATACTGGTAACCTAAATTTTTCCTCCTTGTTTAAATAGTCTATGTTATTGTAGGTATTGAATTCTAAATTTAATATTAGCTTTAGTTTAATCTTGCATGCTGATTATGTTAATGGCTGATGATATTTTTATTTGTAGCCAAATATTTTGTACGTAGACATTAGCTTTGGTATCGCATGATCACCACAGATATTAGCAATTAAGACCAGCTGAGCCCAGTCTGTTGGGAGGCATTATGCTCCTTGGTGGAGTAATGAAGGAATAAAAAAGAAATTTTGAATGTATCGCAGTGAATTTCGAGATCAGGTGGTAGTTTGATAAGTTGTAGTTTTAAAGATGTAGTACCGATGAGAAGCTTTTGAATTTCGTCATAATTTAGTTGAGATGCTTCTGTCTTTTAGTTTTTTTACAGTTACTGGCATATCAATTTGATTTATCCTACCACGCTACCACATTGTCAGTGCCAGACACATGCATTATTTTCGTAGTTAAGTTGTCGAATTTGCTTGGGCACTGATTTGTCTAGTTTTTGGTTGAATGCGTAGATTAGAGGTTTATGATCCGTTTGAATTGAAGAATGCAATTGGTTTAGCTTTATTGTTGCTTAGTTGTTAGAGGTGTGCGCCCATCGCAGTATCTGAAGCATCGGTTGTCAGAATGAATGGTGCGTTTTGTTCTATGAAGTTCAATAGCGTTTCTTGTTCGAGACTGGATTTGCATTTTTCGAAGGCTTTATTCACTTCCGAAGTCCAATTTATTGGCGTTGGGTCATTTTTCTTTGATTCCTTGCACAAGGAAATGCTTAGTAGTGCTTGTGCATTGGCTGCGTGTGGAATGAATTGGCGAAAGAAGTTGAGAGTTCCAAGAAACCGTAGTAGTTCGACTATCTTGTTTCCTCGGGGATATTTTCGTATTGCCTCTACTCTGTCTTGACGAGGTTTGATGCCATTAGTCGAAATTAAGTGTCCCAGAAATGTGAGTTCTTTTTGTCCGAATTCACATTTGGAAGCGTTGATCGACAAGATAGCTTTTTGTAGTTTTTCCATCACGTGCTAAAGGTGTTTGTGGAGTTCATCTTCATCTTTTGAGAAAACCAAAATGTCGTTGAGATAACAAAATATGAAGTCATCATATCGGAATATGGAATCCATGTAGAGTTGAAAAGTTTAAGTTGCGTTTGTGAGACCGAAAGGCATTACAACAAATTCAAACAGACCAACGGGTGTGTTAACTGTTTTTTTTTTGGATATCTTCAGGATTCATGGCAATGTTGTAGTGTTCTTTTTGAGAATCAATTTTTGAAAAGATGGTTTTGCCATGAAATCGTTCGCTGAAATCGTCGATGTAAGGTATTGGATATTGATCGGGTTGTGTATGAGCGTTGAGATTCCTGTAGTCACCGTAAGCTCTCTAGGCACCGGTTTTATTTTTGACCAAGTGTATTGGACTTGACCACGGGCTGATGGATGGACGAAAGATGACATTTTGAAGGAGGTCTTTGAATTGCATTTTAATGATCTCCAACTTTTCTCCCGAATATCGACGTTTTGGTTCCGCTACTGGTGGGCCGGTTGTGAGATTATGATGACAAACTGTGCTTGTTGTTGGCAATCTATACGAATTAATTTCGGTTCGTTTTATATATTTATTTAAAACATGACGAAATTTAGAAATTGGGTTGATAGGTTGAATAATTTGTTGGTCATTCTTGAAGAAATTTCCAACCGTATTCAGCGGTGTTGCCGGGTCGGACGGACGGTTCGATTTGAAGTGCAGGCATAATCCGAAGTGTACCAAAAAATCGGCACCGATGATTGCTGATTTGACATCTGCCACGATGAACGCCCAGTTAAAGGATCGGCGTAGGCCCAAGATGACTTCTAGTTGTTTGGTGCCGCAAGTTTGAATTGGTGTGTTGGCAGCAAATAAGCATGCAAGATAATTCTTTCAAGCTTAGTTAAAAAGACGACTGCCATCGACATTTTCCCCCTGGCACACTGGTCGGCCTTTTTTTTTAGTAAACAAAACTAAATTCCATGAATTCTTTAATGATAATTATTCTAGGACAATTTTTGCTTCCTTATTGTTGACAATTATCTTTCGACTATTGCGAAGACTGAAATTTCGCTTAACATGGGAAAATAGTAAGTCTGTGATAAGAAATATTTGACCTGTGGAGAAACCTAATGTTGCCCCAAAATAAAAGTTGGCATTAGCCGATCCAGCCTCGATCCATAGATGCCACAGAGCTCCGATCATTACGTGTGTGAGCATGAAAAAACAACACACTCGAAAAGTGTGTGACATGAATTTCCAGCAACGCTGCCGAAGAGGCCATAACGCCAAATATTAACTGATATTTCCCAAACACGGATATGAACGAAAAACAGCCATCAATGCGATGGGGACTGTGGCTAGGAACAACGGCTCCTTACGCAGCTTTATCGTCAAGGGTACCAAATACAAAACAGTGGCATTCATTTGGAATGTTTTGAGAAAGAGTGTGGGAAAGTGATCGAATATTTCAGTGAAAAAGTACCAGAAAAGGCCAATGTTTGGGCGGAGCTCGCGGTAATAGAATATGAAACCTAAGATACCATCTAAAAAAAAAAAGCAATAAAGAATCAAAGTCAGCATAAAATTACTGAATACAGTTGTTGTCAAAGCCCCACAATTCAATACGTATAGTGGATTAAATAGATATGCAAGAAGAATAAGGCGAGGGATATTTCGTTTATCTGAAGGCTGGTATTGCAGTTCCTTACTATCAGGAGCATAGTTCGCTATCTCTGATCGTTGTTGTTCAAGATTATAGTGCACAAATCGTTGACCTAGCCGATAAAGAATAATAGCTGTCAGAAGGTCTAATAGTATGTAAGATTTGTGGTGCAAAGCTATATATGATTCCCATCGCTTTTAGTAAAGGATGTGGCTCGTGAACAATTTTGCCATTATAAGGATGTATTCCCAAGCGTGTGAGGATATTTCCTTCCAACATGCATCGGTAGGAATTTAGTGGCGGCAAGAATTCTACTCGTTCGCTTATAGATTATAATATACAATGGATTATATATACAATCCATTTATGATTATATAGTACCGAGAAGCCCTGCCCAGCAAAGAGTAACGCAAGACTATTCGTCTACACTAAAAGTAAAAATATGTTCTTACTTAAAGACTCATTTTAATAAACAATAACCCAGTGCTAGTAACTTTTATGTACCCAGCGGCCAAAAATACCTGAGATATCAACCTGAAAATTTGGTTACGTCTTTATAAAAATGACTTAACTATTTAAAGGTAAAATGGTTGTAGTTCGATTAAAGTACTCAACTAAACAAATCCGTATTTGTTGAAATGCGAGAAGTTTTACGCATATGCTGAAATCGAAACCTTTTTATGTCATTGTTTCTGGACTCACCAGTGCATTTTTGATAGCGTCTGGAGCGTGATTTAGTATTTTGTGAAATTATGGTGGTAGGTAATACCATGAATATGTCTTTATCAGCTCCTTAGCAGTACCAAGGCATATTTCCAAAATTTGTATACACTTATCTTGTACCGGGAAGACAAAGCTTACTATAATGTGGCACACCTTTCAATTGAATTTTGAACAAGCTCTATTATTTCAGCAGAAAGAAATAATAATACTAATCTATACAAATACTAAAATCGTAGACTTTGCCAGTGTGCGCGTAATTGGCGTAATAGGCGCTCATTACATTCGAAATCTAATTACTGAATAATAAGAAGCTTCATTAAGAGTTTAACATAGATACAAAAAAATCCTAAAAACATTGATAAGGTTTTTAAAAATAGTGCCATTTGTTGGACGTTAGCCCAACACAAGTATATCTCGCTCGCTGTGTATACAAACGAAGAAGCGAAGCCGAGAAAGAAATCTAAATTGTAAATACAACAACGACAACATTGCGGCTGCGTTGTTATCCATATTACTTTGAATACATTTTGTGCCTTCAATGATCGCTCTTTCTAGATCAGGCGCTTGGATCAGGGTGTTGGACTGCTAGTTGCTGTGCATGTGTCCGGAGTTCAACTCCAGTTGGGAAACTTTTTTCACATCTCGCTGTTGTTAATTTATATATTTTTAATAAATAAACATTTTATAAGTCCAAAATTCAAAACAGTTCAAATTAAACTTTTTTTAATTTTCACCATTTGATTATTTCAATACAAACATTTTGTATGATACTTGAAAACATTACCAACGTCTTTGTTTTTCTTTCGAGTATTTCGTCATCCGTTGTGGGGCGGTTGCGAAACAGGCGGTTGTGTATTCAAGCACCTTTTTTTGCTAACATATGTTATGTATATAAGCGAAAAGTGTACGAATTATTAAAATTTATTTTATTTATTTTATAAAAAATTCTATAAACATTTTTTTTAAATTTTATTGAATACACATACGAGCACATAACTCGCTTCCCTTACCTAAAAACCAAAATTTCGAACAAGAATTAAAACGGGAAAAAGCATAAGAACCACAACAACGTATTTGCCCGCGCAAATTTTTTTTTATAATATATATTATTTTTATTGACCGTTCTTGGAACGGTAAACAAATTTTGTGATACTTAAAATAAATAAAAGAAATAGGTTATCTCCATTGAGACACACTATTACCTACCATGTTAAAGTGTGTTATATCTACTTAAAATCTATCTGGTAAGTTCAAAACATGAAATCTCTTTAACCGCCTAACCGTTTGACTATTGTCAAGGAGGTGAATGGGCATAGTGTTGTCATGTGTATCCAGTGTTTTTTAACATATTTGGCAGTGAGTTTCGATATTTTACACTTGGCAAATGGGATCCCAAGATCTTCATGAATTGCATAGTTTGGCACATACCAGGGAGCATTTGTAATTATTCTGAGCACTTTGATTTTATAGCGTTAGAGAATTTCAATGTTTGAATCACTCGCCGTACCCAAAAGTTAAAGAGCATAAGTCCAAATCGGTTTCATCATAACTTTATATAGCAGAACTTTATTTTCCAAGCTCAATTGTGACTTTGAACCGAGCAGCCAATTCATTTTACGTGTTTTGAGTGTAAGCTGCATCTTCGTGGTTTTGATATGAGCTTTCCATGTTAGCCTGCGGTCCAAGAGTACCCCAAGGTATTTCACAATGGAAATTGTTAGTTTTTTCCACTGCGAAGTCAATATCCGCCCCGTCTTTCAGGGAGACTCGTATGGTTTTCCAGCCAGTCCTTAAAGGCGGTTACATTAGTACTATTTGTTACAACTTTGTATTATTTCGGTTTTTCGACAACGATTGTACTATATGTTAGGATAATGGCGGAATGATCAGAGGTTAGGTCATAGCTTTCAGCTATGCGTAAGTGTAGCTTTTGTATGCCATTTTGCATGGATCACTTTACTTGAATTCAGCTTAAGCCATTCGTGGACATTGTACCTGCTTGGGTACAGAAAATCGGTCACTTTCAAAAGCTCTAAAACATAACGGAAAAAAATGTTCCATAGTTTATTGCGTACGTTCATCACACACACTTTTTATAAGAAACGCATATACACAAAAGAACGAAAACGATGTCCCGTTATTAATATTTTGCTTTATTTTGATACCACTTCGTCAATTATGCGCATTTTGAGTATGTCACTGTTCATTTGGATGCGTCGAAAGTGAGTTGTGCTAAAATTGAAAAACTCTTTCCTTATTTTACAAAGTAAAATATTTGTGTTTTTATAATTTGAACGAGTATCATTTTTGGAAACGATAGGTGAGTTAAAGTAGTGTACCTGCTTGAGTATAACGGCCAGAGAGAACTTATTCATATAGAGGTTACATTTCTCTCTTTAAAAAATGGCCGGAGAGACTCTTCAGACACGATTAGAATCCGACACTGATTCTGTACATCAACATTATTGTTGGCTGTTCATCTTATTCAGCGTAACATATTGCTGTTGGTTTGCTTGGGTTTGCATAAACAAATTGGGCGGGAGTATGATATTCAAAGAAAATAAATACACAAGAAAGACATAATAAAAACAAAAATCAGAGACACTTTCTTCTTTCTTTGATTTTTTCGTTCAATGTTTTTTATTTGCAAGGTTCAAGAATATTAAGCAAATTGTGTGGAGTTTTCTTTAATTTATGAAATATGAAATTTAACAAACGAAATCGAGCCATAGCTGACTTGTATTTGCCTATATTCATTTATATGAACGAAATGAAAATACCAAGCCGTTAGCAAAAAAGAAGACATGAAAAAGCAAAATCGTACAAAAATATTCCCACACAATAAGAAACCAATCTTATGCACGCACTATACCTACACAACACACTCAAAATTATCACACTTTGCACGCAAGGGCAAAAAAGAAAACCAACACAATCTCATACACGTAGCACACCTATACAACAAGGTTACCCACACAATGGCAAGTTTTGATTTTTGACTTCAACTTCTTGATGACAATTTTCGGTTGTGGCAGAAATCAAAATCCATTTCAAGAGCAAGTACAGTGAATGCGGATTTATTGAACAGCCAAAGAAACCCAAGTGGAATTTCTAACTACCGTCGAGTTTTCATAGGTCAAACTTTTATAAGTCGAATATCTCCATGACTCGAATTAAGTGCGTTTATAGCGAAAAATCAATAGAATATGCTTTCCATAACTCGAATATCCCCATAATTTGAAATTTTGTTATGCATTATGGTGATTCAAGATTTGGCAGTTGACTGTACGAGCAATACGCACAGTCCGCGAAGTTCGAGTCTCAGTCGCGCAAAGCAAATTTCGTCACCCTTACTTTGTGTTGTGTTCTTTCCTCCTCTTTCCTTGTGATCGGCAATGAAGAAAAAAACAAAAAACAAACAAAAAAACAAAAATCTAGACTTTGTTGTTGCGTGATCGTAGCAAAAAGGAGGAATTTTTATTCCCGCACGCGCCCCACTTCACAACACAGTCCACAAGTCAATTTTCGATTGTGGTACCAAATTTGTCACAGGTCAGGTCTCGAACGCGTTTCGTTATTCAGTTTAAATTTGGGTGCACGCTAAAAGTATACATATTCACTCACGCAGGAATATCTCTTTTCTTTGTCTTCCCTTATGTTCGGCAAATAAGGAAAAAACAAATGTCACACGCTTTGTTGTTGCGTGGTCAAAGGCAAAATGTATTGTTTGTCTGTTTTCGCAGTAGCGCAGCTGGTTTGATATCGTTTTCACATGGGACACTTGCAGTTGCTTGATGTTTTTTCTGTCTGCTAGTCAAGGTAGAATTAGCTATATTCAAATTCGAGTTTTATATACATATATACATAGCGCAAAAATAGGTATAATAAATTTCTTTTAAATTAATTTGAGTTTTTTATTTAGTTGTATTAAAGAAAACAATTTTTACTAATTAAATGCAATAGCAAAAATCATGTTCCTCATTCATTAAAAAATCGCGCCAAACCAATATATGTTCCTTTTTCGCTATCCTTCCCACAACAATATCAATACATCAAAATACATATGGGTGACGGCAATCAAAACAAACAAAACAAAGGTGACAGACAGAAATTCCTTTCATGCAAATTCGCGCCAAATACACAAAATTGATCATGACACAGTCCGACGGGGAACAGCACTTGCTTCGATTTCGCAACAGGCACCCGTATTTAAATTTCTGTTTGCCTGGTTACTTTGAGTGCAATACAATGTTTTCGTATAATAAAAGAAACAAAACGCCATCATAAAAATTTGTTGTTTACATCTATTCTTGCCAACTAAATGTATAATAAGCGTAAAGAATAGCATATTGATGAATAAACCAAAGAACGATAATTTCAAAGGGGTCAAGTCAGTCAATAAAAAATACGCGCGTTAGCAGAATGACGTTGCTAAACAGCGGCTGCGCTGCTACTTCGATGTTAATAACAGAGAAGTAAAATATTCCCATAGGTTCTATTTATTTGAAAAAAGCTCAAAAAGCTTTTGAGAGAAATGTAACCTCTATATAAATGAATACTCTTTGATAACGGCTGTTAAGGTAAACAATTTTTCTAGGCTTGTCGCATTGAGATGGAATTTGAGATGGTTTTGAACATCAAAACGTCAACATTTTACTGTGGAACATTCGCAAGTTTGGGAAGTGGAGAGTTCTTCAAATCACGGTTCTTTCGATATTGTTGTTATTTCACCAGATCCAGATTGCAATACATATGAGGAAGAAGGCGATGCCAAGAAAATTTACACCGACACTTTGCCACAAGATGTACCAGGTGAAATATAGGTATTTTATAGCACTGGTAGCGAAAACAATGTACCACTGGGGGAGTTGCGCCGAAAAATTAAACTTCTCGAACCTGCAGAAAATTCCCTTAAATGGCCACGAAGATCTTGTGTCTTTGAAATGCCGATAACCAGTTATCTTATGAAAAAAAATTTAAAATGGTAACGGATTTAGAAGGATTATCGCCGATTGAGGTTTTCGAAACTTTATTTGATAACGAGGGTTTAATTTTGTAGTTGAGCATACCCGTTTCTATGCCACGCAGGCTAAAGTTCATAATTCTTCTTTCAACGAAAATGATTTGAAATCTTTTTTGCGCATTCTGTTGTATAGCTAGTATCACTCCATGCCAAGGGAGAATATGTATTGGCAAATGGATGAAGATACACGTTTACCATTTGTCGCTAACGATATGTCCGAAATACGTTTAATTTTAAATAGTTAGAAACTCAAAAAATTTATATAATTGGAGTATAACATTTATCGAAGTAAACTGCATAACCCATTTGTCGAATTAAAAAAATAATGACGTAGAAAAAACTTAGACTAAATTAAAAATTATGCTAATCTCGCCGAAAAGGCAATGACAAAGAAGGCAAATTCTTTCTTAGGGGGAGATCATGGGTCTAGCCTCTTCAGTCTAAGCATTGTTTCGATACGGGTGAGGGAGGACACCAGAGGATTTGGGGCCAAGGGGCGCCCGTAAATCTTCTTAGAGCCTTGCTCTGACACGCCTGCACACTTCTGATGTTGTAGGCAGCAGTAGTGCCCCAAATTTGTATGGCGTAGCGCCAAGCAGGTGCCCCTACTTACAGATAGATGAGCTTTTTATTGGTTGAAGATAACTTATTCGAAGGGCGGAGGAGCCACTCCAGTTTTTTGAACTTTTGGTAGCAGCGCGCTGTAACTACCTTAATGTGTGCACGCCAGGGAAGATGCTTATCCAGGATCAGACGGAGTTACTGGATTTGCTCCATTTGCGGAATGATGATTGTGTTGTAAGTCACAACCGGACAGACGCCTTGCCTTGATGTGAAGGCGCAGTGAGCTGATTTCTCAGGGTTTATGGCTATAGAGTTTATGGCTCAGAGTTTATGGCAGCGCCTGGCCCATGAGTGGAATCTATCCAGGTAGCTGGACAATTTCTCCGCAGCTTCGTTCGAGAGGCAGAGTTGAATATAACTGCCGTATCGTCGGCGTAAGTAGCAATAATCGAATGCTCATTTCTAGTTGTAGGCATATCAGACGTATATAAGGAGTAGAGGACCGGAGCTGAGACACTCCCTTACGGGACACCGGTTATTATGTGCCTGATAATGGAAACTTTGTCTCTTATGGCCACAGAGAAAGTTCGTCGTTGAAGAAAGTTTCACATTAGTAAAAACTGTTTGCCAGGCAGGAGTACTTTTAATTTATGCAGAAGTCCATCGATCCATAACCTATCGAATGCTTGTTTGACGTCTAAGAAGACTGCAGAGGGGTACTCTTTCGTCTCAAACGCAGGAAGTATGTGATTAGCTACTCGATGCAGTTGTTCGGGCGTGCCATGCTGCGATCTATATCCAAATTCGTGATCAGGAATGGTTTTTTGAATACCCCGTACTGCCAACAATCTGCTCAAAAATATTCTTTCAAAAATTTTGGAAAAGTTCGAATAAGGGTTATGGGCCTATATGATGTGACAATGTTCTCCGGAGTACCAAGTTTAGGTATCATGGATTTGGTTGCACACTTCCACTGTGTGGGAAAATGGCAGATCCGCAGCATGCTGTTGAACAGCAACGTCAGGAACAACACTCCGTTCCAAGGGAGGGCTTTCACCACCTTGTTGTCAATATGGTCATGTCCGGGGCTCTTTTTAGATTTCAGTCTCTGAATCTGAGTCACAACCTCTTCAGGGGTGACATGTTTAGTTGGACTGTGGTCTAAGATACACCTCGATATGACTTCAGTTGTTTCCTTAACGTCTCCATTGTCAGCCAGGCTAAAAGGCGTGAACCGGCTCTCCAACTCATTAGCAAATGCTTCTGCGTTCTCGGTCTCCGTACGCAGCCAATGGTTTAGAGGCCCACGGATTGGAGCATGTCTGTGAGGCTGTTGTTTGATGCACTTGGTGGCACGCCATAGATTGAAGCCAGACTTTTTTATTGGATCCGCATTAGCCAACAGATTGTTAAAATATTCCAATCGCACAGCTTGCATTACATGCCTGAGTTCTCGGGCAGCTCTCCTCCATGCTGCCATGTCTAACTCATTCCGTGACCTCATATAGCGACGTCCAAGCCTGCTCTTATATCTCACCAACTCCAGAGCCTCAGGTTTTAAAACAGCCTGACGTGGGTTGGGTAAGAAAGGGAATCAGTATGAACAGGCTAATTCGGCGGACTTATGAATGGTTTTGCTGAACAGGCCAACCGCATCATCTATATCCTTGTTCAAATTGATTTCCATATTGAGGTTGATCCTTTCGTTTAGACACTGATGAAAGACCGTTATGTTATAGTGGGGAGGGAGCAGTCTGGACCGGCATATGATGCTATCTGGAATCAATCCAAGTTTAATAAGTAGTGGGATGTGGTCTGGGCTAAGGTCAGATGACTCCGAAATATCAAGAGCTGTTGGATGAATGCCATTGAATATAGCAAAGTTACTGCGTCGGTCGACCTTGAGGAATCGTGTGGGTAAAGGGTGGGTGCTTCGGTGGCGAGAACCTCTCTGGAAGAGTTTATTATACTCTTGTGAAGTTGATTGCCTCTTGGGGTGGTAAATCTGGAACCCAAAGTCGATGTTTGGCGTTCCTATGCCGACTAAAAATTTAGGTCCGAGTTGATTGAAGAAGCTGGCGAACTGCTGCTCTTATATTTGGGGTCCTGGAAGAAAATAAATAGCTGCGATGACCAGGATGCCTTGAGTTGTGTGAATGCTGACAGAGACACTTTGAATTGAGTCAGACGGAATGGTTTCCAGCGGATGGTGGCGTTGGGATGACCGGATGATTAAAGCGGCGATCCCTCACATACGGTTATCATCCGGATCATTAGCTGAATAGATTTCATATTCATATCATTTCATTTCATAGATTTCATAATATTGAAGTGTGTTCTAATGCAGAAATGAGTTTCAGAAATGAGCATGACGTCAGCGTTCCATATGGCGAGGTTCAAACCGACAGTTGGTCGATCTGTTCAGGAGATGAAAATGATTGGGTATTATCTATGCTGAGCGAGGGATAATGATGACAATTCGTTTATCTATTAATTTTAATTATTGCCAACAGGGTGAGGGAATGCGATTTGACTTTGACTTGATAACGGATGAGACTTTTTCCGACTCTTAGGTAGTGATGTCTTGCTTGGTAACTGTTGTGGTTCGGGGTGAGGTTGAATAGGTAGTTGGACTGATTTTTGTTGTTGTTGACGTAGCTTCTGTTGCTAACCTATGAGTTTATCTAGTGCCGGTTGGTGATACACCGATTTCTTAAATACATAAGTGTACGACACCCCGTCAACAATCTTGTTAGGCACAGAATTGTGGCCATGGTGTTGAGAGGCGCTTGGTGCAGGGCGTCTTGCCGGACTCTCCTGGCAATCGCTTCCTTGTATTTAATGCAGCCTATATAATTGGCAGTGTGCCCCTCGCCGTAAAGTGCGCATTTAGGCGGCTTATCAGGTGTTTTGGTTCAAGAAGTTGTGGCGTGAGCTTCGCCACATTTCACGCACTTAAATTGTTGTGGTAAATTGGTAAATTTTGCCAGTTTAAAGTATTTTGAGGGCATTGAAAGGTAAAACAATTCAAACAAAATAAAGAATTCTAAATTTTTTTGGAAAATTGCCGCGTAACAGAAATTTCATGCAGGTTGAATAACATGGAATAATGGACTCCAGAAGGTTAGGCAAAACTCAAAAAGACATTGCGAGTGAAATCAATCGATATCAGAAAGTGGTCATGAGTTTTTTGCCACTTGCTATGGAAAATTATGGAAAAAATATCGTTGTGGGCGAGAAAAAATTTAACATGGACAAATCATATGGATTAAAATATTATTGGCATGACTTACGCAAGGCCACCGTATCATGTCTCGAAGTGGTGAAACTGTTGGAAGCTTAATGATGTGGGCAGCGTTCAAAAAGGGGTTGAGATCGAGGGTGGATTTTCTGACCCAAATATTAAACTCTAGCAGATATGAGGGGATGCTTTCCAAAATTTTATTGTCGGTGCTGCCCCTAATGGAGGATGATAACGTTGTCTTCCAACAAATCAATGCTTCTATCCATATAGGTCGATCAACAAAAAATGGTTTGAACACTATGGGATATTGAAAACCTATGCAGCATTTTGGATGGAAAGATTTGTGATCCGGAAAAGTAATCTATTGAGAATGGGGCAGAGGATAGATTCCACTCATGGGCCAGGCGCTGGAATATAGCCATAAACTCTGAGAAATCAGCTCACTGCGCCTTCACATTAAGGCAAGGCGTCTGTCCGGTTGTGACTTACAACACAAACATCATTCCGCAAATATAGCAAATCCGGTATCTCGGTCTGATCCTGGATAAGCGTCTTACCTGGCGTGCACACATTAAGGTAGTTACAGCGCGCTGCTACCAAAAGTTCAAGAAACTGGAGTGGCTCCTCCGCCCATCGAATAAGTTATCTTCAACTAATAAAAAGTTCATCTATCTGTAAGTAGTGGCACCTGCTTGGCGCTACGCCATACAAATTTTTGGCACTACTGCTGCCTACAACATCAGAAGAGTGCAGGCGTGTCAGAGCAAGGCTCTAAGAAGATATACGGGTGCCCTTTGGTACGTCCGCAACACCACGCTGCACAGGGATCTATCCGTGCCAACTGTTATGGAGGTGAGTAATTCTCATAGCTGGCGTCCTCCCTCACCCGTATCTCAACAAGGCTTAGACTGAAGAGGCTACAGATAAGGGATCTCGCCATAAGAAGGCGTATTATCAAATTCCGATGGCTGAAAGCGACATTCCTAAGACAACGCTTGTACATTCTTGTACATACCTTTTAGTTTGAAAAATGCCTCGCTGACGTTTCAAAGGTTTATGGATAACATTTTCCGCGGCATCGATTTAGTTTGTTAATAAATTGACGATATTCTAAGCATGTAGAATTCAATTGCAGAGCATTAACAACACTAACGCACCAGCCTGTAAATCCTATGCACACACGGCCGGTAAATGCCTAATCACAAAGCCGCAAGTTGAGTTTCTCAGTTACGTTGTCAACGAACACGGGATTAAGCCACCTACTACTCGCATTGATGCGATTCTCAATTATGCAAGTCTGGACACAATCAGCAAATCGAGAAAACGATTCCCGGTGTCTTCAATTATTACCGAAGGTGTATACCGCATTCGTCTCATATACAGGCGCCTTTGTCTGAATTGATAAATAATGTTAAAAATAATGACCAGCGCAAAATTGAATGGGCCACGGAACGCAATCAACGCTTTTGATGATTGTAAACGCAGCGTGGGGGAGGGAGTACTGTTTTCTCATCCATCTCCAAAGGCGAAACTCTCCTTGGTTTGTGATGCTTCCTATGTTGCTATCGGAGCCGCTATGGAGCAACAACTTGATGATAATTGGCAGCCACTTAGATTTTATTCTAGGAAATTAAGCAAAGCAGAGAAAAATTACAGTGCCTACGATCGAGAGCTTTTGTCAATATTTGAGGCCATTAAGTACTTTAAACACTGGATTGAGGCGCTGTCGTTCATCATTAAAACTGACCACAAACCTCTGGTGTACGCGTTCAAACAATGGCCTGAAAAAGCTTCACCTCGTCAACTTCGCCAGTTGAGCTACATTTCACAGTTCTCCACTGCCATTGTGCATGTAAAACACACAGACAGCACTGTCGCAGACGCGTTTTCTAATTTTGTGAAATCTCCATGCACATGGCTATCAAATTAGAGCACATCGAAGCAGCTCAAGCAACCGATGCGGAATTATCCGACCTGTTGAAAGGGACAACATTTCTTAAATTACAGAAGTTGCCATACGACATCAACGTTTTACTGTACTATGATGTTTCAACTGGATACTATTACATTACATTGACATTGTAGGTACGCAATGACCACACACTGATCTCACATGGGGCAGGCCCAAGTGGCATCAAAATTCACCCAGTCATATAGACTGGGCTCAGCTGGTGTTAATTGCTAAGTTCTTTGGTGAACATGCTATACCAAAGCTAATGTCTACGTGTTAAATATTTGGCTACAGATAAAAACATCATCAGCCTCTAATAAACATGCAATAAAGAAAGTAAGTTATGCATTAATTCAATTAAGCAAATAATGTAGAGGTGGAAATATCAGAGTTTAGAAAATCACGGCGAAGCAAAGTCTCAACGAAAACAATAATGACAGAACTGATAGAAAAACTTCTAAGATAAAATGAAGAAAGTTTACACTTTAGCCTAGCCTTCTAATACTTTGAAAGTGTAGTGGAAGAAGCAGAAGATGAAACTGAAGCAGTGACTGGTAAGGTTACCTGCGAAAGCCTAGTTTTTTTCTTATGAATAAACTCATGGACCACCATATGTGCAGGCCAGAAATTAGCGCCACAAATGACAGAAAATACTTCAATACCAACTGAAAGCTTGAAAGAAGAGCCTTCTCTAGGGCTAGAAAAATTAAACTTATGAATATTAATATTCGAAGTGTTGCATGCTTTTGATGATATATAGCGTGCAACGTCGTCACAGGTTGTCTCCTTATCCAACCTGGAAATAAAAACATGTTTACGAGGATCCAGCACCTTCAAAATACATGGCACTGGAGTCGAGGCAGTATTGGACTGCGAAGAACTCTTAGGGGGCGACAAAGTACGGGAGGAGTTAGAGACTTTAGTAGAAGATGAAGCAGAAGTTACAGTAGTAGGACAGGGAGTAGAGCAAGATGAACAATTAGTGGAGGGAAAGTTGAAAGCGACAGATGAAGTGGTAGTAGAGGGGATATTGGTAGAAGGAGCTACTGGAATTGGAGCGGGATGGGATGATTGGTTAGATATTGAAGAAAGTACAGAAGAATAAGTGGGTAAAGGTTGGGAAGAAGGGGAACAAGTTGGAGAAGTTGAAGCTGAAGTCACAGTAGTAAGACATGGAATAGAGGAAGTCGAACAAGTAGTGGAGGGAAAGTTAAAGGCGATAGATGAAGAAGTAGTAGATGGCATAGTGGTTGACGGAGCTATCGGAATTTGAGCGGGATGGGACGATGGGGTGGATATGGAAGAAAGTACAGAAGAGTGACTGGGTAAAGGTTGGGAAGAAGAAGAACAAGTTGGAGAAGTTGAAGTTGAAGTCACATAAGTAGGACAAGGAATCGAGGAAGACGAACAAGTAGTGGATGGAAAGTTCAAAGCGACAGATGAAGAAATAGTAGAACAAGTTAGAGGGGATTGTGAAGAAGGGGGTTGAGGAGACGAAAAAGAAATAAGTGGCGCTGTTGTAGGCGGAAGATTATGAGGGGATAATGGCGGCAGTTGTACTGCATTAGCCGTTGGAGTCAAGTCGAAAGAGTACTCCAAAAACATTTTTGACCCAGCATCACACTCTGAGGCTAGCTCAGTGAATAGTTTCTTAAGTTTTTGGTATTTAATTCGCATACGGTGGTACATCAATGAGAAGTCCCCCTGGTATATACGCGCGGGCGTATATACCCGAAGGTCTGCGAGATCAAGTTTTTGCGTTCGTTCACAGGTTATCTCTCCCGAGCGGTAGAGCGACGCTACATCAACTACGACAAAAGTTTGTTTGGCCATCTATAAAGAAGGATGTTATCAGCTGGTGCAGAGACTGTTTGCCATGTCAGGGTGCGAAGGTCAGCAGACATAATCATCTAGTACCTGATAAAATGGTTGTTCCAAATGGTAGATTCGATCATGTTAATTTAGACATAGCCCCTGCAAAGAAATTTCCGGTATTACTTAACCATGATTGATCGCTTTTCATGTTGGCCAGAAGCCATTCCGCTTACCACCATAAACGCTCAGACCATTGCGCAGGGTTTTTGGACACATTGGGTTTCACGGTTCGAAGCACCTAAAACAATTAGTACGGATCAAGACACTCAGTTCGAGTCCGCCTTGTTTAAGGAACTAGCAAATCTCG
The DNA here is from genome assembly GCA_035041755.1 of Cacoxenus indagator. Classification (NCBI taxonomy): domain Eukaryota; kingdom Metazoa; phylum Arthropoda; class Insecta; order Diptera; family Drosophilidae; genus Cacoxenus; species Cacoxenus indagator. The sequence continues at coordinate 250,449 of JAWNKX010001098.1, forward strand.
TTGGAAACAAGCACATAAACACGACTAGTTATCATCCACAGTCAAATGGTTTGATTGAGAGGTGGCATCGGTCGTTTAAAGCTGTGTTGATGTATAACCCTGATACTCCGTGGCCACAATTTCTCCCGGCTTTACTTTAGGATTTCCGACATGCTTTAAACAGGATGCACAATCATCCGCTGCAGAGATGATATATGGAACACCGATTCGTTTGCCAAATGAATTTTTTGATGATATGGATTCTACACCATTTCCTTCAGACTTTATTAGCACCTTTTATGAATATATATAGAAAATTCGTATAACTGCGACTTCTCATTATACTAATCGAAAGGTGTTTATTATAAAAGGTATTGATACATGCTAACACGTGTTCGTCCGCTCAGACGCAGTCAAGCGTCCCCTCGAGCCTCCCTACACTAGGCCTTACAAAGTTGTCAACAGGCAGAGCAACCGGGTCTACGAAGTTGAAATCAACGGCAAGAAAGTTGCGATATCTGTAGACAGACTCAATCGATCTCTCCTGGCAAACGATGACGTACAAAGATATTTGCAGCGTATCAAACCACCTGCGCACGAGAATCAATACCGAGTGCGATTTGTCTATCCGTGACGCCGTCACTAGTACTGTGGCGACATCTCCGCCTCCTTTTGGTGAAGTATTTGAACCGTAACGGCCTCAGCAAGCCTGTAGTCATCGGAAGCCGACCGATAAAAAGCTATCGGGTGGTTGTCGACCTTCAGCTACCGGTGACCAAGAAGATGACTAACGCGAACGCATTGACAACGACGCACGTTCTGTTACAATTAATTTACTGTATTCTTTTCTTATTAAAATCCAATTAAAGTTCATACTGAAAGCGTTGTTAAATATTGAAGTGGTAGTTTAACACTCTCCCACAGCCTGATAGTTAGATTTTAAAATATGCTACCTTGGCTACAAGTGCCACTACAATGTGTGTAAATCAAAAAGCATTTGCGTGACAGTCAATCACCAAACGACCGTCACGATATTACAACCCGTGGTTTCAAACAGAAATTGACAACATTAATGGGTTTATTCATTAATTTTAAAGTTTTTGGAACCGGTCGTTGTTGTTAGAATTCAGTCGAATGGCAAAAGCGTGGTTTGCCACACGCACATATTCTCATTTAATTGATGGATTAAATTACACCAGAGAAAGTTGATAATGCCATTTGTGTGGAGATTCCTGACCAAACAATTGATCCAGATTTGTTCGATGTTGTGCTACAAAATATAATTGACCGACCATGCAGTGCGATTAACAATAATTCTCCGTGCATAGTCGATGGCAAGTGTACGAAACGATATCCGCGAGCTTTAGTTTCGGATACTGTTACAGGCAATGACGGTTATCCACTATGTGGTTGTTGATCGACTGAAGATAAATGCCCATCAGTAATGATAAAAGGAAGAAATGTGGTCGTTGAAATTGATAATCGATAAATCGTATAATATTCATCGATATTGTCAAAAATCTTTAAGGCTCATATTAATGTGGAATATTGCAATTCTGTGAAGTCGATTAAGTACATTTGCAAATATGTAAACAAAGACCGAAAAGCTGATCGAAATGCAAACGATGAAATTCTTTAGTATCAAATTGGACGTTATATCAGCAGCAATGAGGCGCTTTGGCGCACATTTTCTTTTCCCATCCATGAAAGGGACCCAGTTGATGGACACTTATGTGCGACATATCGTGAGGCATTTCAACGATTGCATTTGTTGGAAGCTGATTTGAGTTGTTACTGTTTCTGATGCATCACTTTCAGCTCATCGACATAAAATATTTACATTATTTTCAATCATAATTGCAACATTTTTTCCAGGGAATCCGATTGAATTATGGATAAAGTGCCTAGTTCATATGGCGCAAGATATTTTGAATCGAATGCGTCGTATCAATGATATCCTAAAACAGAATTAACAGAAATTTATAATGAAGCCTTGATTATGATTGAAGACATGTGTTTGGCGATAGGAAATAAAGCTTTAGCTGGAGTCCCGATTAAGCTTCTGAAGTAGACGGACGTACACGTATTGTGCCTCCGCTATCCAAGGCAATTGTCCCTTTCTACTAATTAGTGTAATATACCAATTAAAATTAGCATAGCCCCTCTGGCCCTACGGTTAACATTCATGGTCTTCGCATTTGCAACGGCATTATATATTTAGCCTAACTGTATTTATATTATTTTTTTTAATGTTTTTTTTTTGAATTCCCAAAAGAAGAGTACATTGTTTATTATAGAAAAATAAATCGACTATTGTACAGATTAATATTTAGGACAAGTGGGTGAATTACTGGAATTTAACAATACATGTATTTTAAGAATAAATAAACAATTAAAGATAACACCAATTAACAATGAGTAAGTAATGTAATGAAGTGATGTGTTATGTGAAGTCCAATGGTCTCACCCTTTTTAGCCTACGTTGCCGAGTTAGTTCATCTAATGGTAATGTATTCACACCATCGATCGAATGCTGGGAAAGTTTGGTTTGGTATTTTCTGCTTAAATTGATTATTTCCTCATCTACTGTCGCAATTCTTAGGTCTCGATGAAGGTCCGTGTTGGTGATATACCATTGGGCTTTGGTGATGGTGCGAATAATTTTTGATTGTTGCCTTTGGATTAACTTTATATTTAATTTCTTGGCAACTCCCCATATTTCGGCTCCATATGTCCAAATTGGTTTAATAATTGTCTTGTAGATTAGAGGCTTGTTTTCAAGTGAAATGTTTGAATTTGGTTTGAGCAGCCAGTGCAGTTGTCTTACTTTAATTTTGATTTGGTCACGCTTTTTTTGTATATGGTGTTTCCAGTTTAGTTTACTGTCAATATATAATCCTAAGTACTTGGCTTCTTTTTGAATGGTTACGTCGTCTCCGTCAATATTTATATGGATTGGTGTGAATCTAGTCTTAGTAGTGTTTATAACTTGTACTGTTTTGTTTTTGTTTATTTTAGTATGCCACTTTCTAAGCCAGTCAAGTGTTTTATTAAAGTCTACTTGCAACATGGGTGTTGCAGTATTTATGTTTTTATGAGCACTTAGGAGTATTGTGTCATCGGCGAAAGTTGCAATCATCGACGAATTGTTAGTGGAATATGGTATGTCTGCTTTGTATAGGGTATATAATAAAGGTCCTAGCACACTTCCCTGTGGAACTCCTGAATTTATTTCTCTAAGGGTTGAGTATTCGTCTGAGTATTTAACTAAGAATTATCTACCTGTGATATATGATGTTAATAGATGTGCTATGTTTTGAGGGAATATATTGTTAAGTTTCCATTTGAGTCCTTTATGCCAAACCTTGTCAAAAGCTTTTTCCACGTCCAAGAAGAGTCCAATACAAAATGTATTATCCTCAATGTCATTTAGAATTTTGTGCGTAACTCTGTGCACTTGTTGTATCGTTGAGTGACTTCTTCGGAAGCCAAATTGGTGATTTGGAATGATGTGCCTGCGTTCTAGTAGTGGCAATAGTCTACTTCTTAATATCTTTTCGAAGATTTTTGAGATTACAGGGAGTAGACTGATTGGTCTATAAGACTCTGCTTTTGATGCGTCTTTGCCTGGTTTCGGAATGGCAGTAATCTCAGCAACTTTCCAGACTCTCGGAAAATAGTTTAGTCTGAACATAGCGTTAAAGATGTTTCTTAGATATTCTATAGCTTTTACAGATAGTTCTCTCAGGAGAACTATTTCCCATTTACTTTGTCATATCCAGGAGACTTTTTTTTCTTTATGTCATTATTAATGCATTTTCTTATTTCTCCTATGGTGGTTTTTTCATGCTTTATATGTTCTGAACCTCTGCTTATATTTGTGTTCAGCTGTGGATCATCTGAGTTGGTGGCGACTTCTGTAAAAACCCTTTCGAAATAGTCCGCTAATACTTTAGCTTTGTCCAAGTTCGTCTTTGCCCATAACCCGTTTTCCATTTTTAAAGGAGCCTGATGATTACTTTTATTTGTCCATCCTTTAGTAGCTTTCCATAAGGAGTAGTCCGTTTGACTCGTGGGTGTTAAGCTCTTGAGATATGATGTTAATTGTTTGTTTTTTAATACCTGAATCATTTTTAACCTCTTTAGTTGCCTTGTTGTACTGTCTTTTTGTGTCAGAAGATTTTGTGGTGGACCATGCTTTCCGTAGTTTACATCTTTTATTTAATAGTCGTCGTAGTTGAGGTTGTGTGTAGAATGTCCAATTTTGCTGCTTCTTTTTTGGTGTCGATTGTATGACTGCTTTCGTAATGGTGTCATTTTCGTAATGGTGTCATTCAGGAATACTATCGCTGACTCGATATCCTCATATGATTTAAGAGGGATGTCGGTCATTAAATTATGTTAGTGTATTCCTTATAAGTATGCCAGTCAGTTCTGTTGTTGTACAAAAGTCTGTTTGCATGTGTAGGCGTGACGTGCGAGTCATATATTAATTCTATAGGGTTGTGGTCTGACGAGAGTTCGAATCGTAATAAGATTTTACATTTTAGAATGTCCAGGTTCTTTGTGATGAAAAAATCTATCAAGTCAGGTGTTTTATTAATGTCTGTTGGCCAATATGTTGGTTCGCCTGTACTCAAGTGTTTAGAGTTTGTGAACTGTATAGCGCTGAGGAGATTTTTGCCTTTTTTGTTCGTTAGCCGCGATCCCCACATAGTGTGTTTCGCGTTGTAATCACCGGCGGCAATGAAGCGTTGTCCAAGAGATTTGAGGAAATTCTTATATTCTGTGTCTGTAATATTATGTTTTGGTGGGCTATATACAGCAGATATTGTGAGTGGTCCTACGAGATCATTAATTTGAATGTTCGTTGCTTGTATGTAGTTATGCTGATAAGGCTCAAGCTCGTCGTGCTTTATGCACTGCTTGATAATTATGGCTGTTCCACCATGCGCTGTGCCATCGGGGTGGTTTGTGGTATACACTTTGTACCCTCTACTTGTATGAAGTGTTTGTTTGTGCAATGTGTCTCAGAGATTAGGGCTATGTCAATGATGTTATCATGAATTTTGAGTATTTGTATTTGTAGTTCATCAATATGGTTTTTCAGTCCGTTTGCATTCCAAGTTATGATCCTTAATTTATTTTTCATTTTGTTTGTCCATCTTCGATATGACAATTGTTATGTCGTTAATCACATTTGTGACTTGTTGAAACAATTGTTTCATCAGGTCTTTAATCTCAGTAATGTCAGTATTTATTATTGGATTCGTGAGTTGTTCCTTCTAATTCTTTTCGCCATTATTGTTGTCATTCTTATCCTTGGCTACTTGAGCGTACGATAAACCGGTCTTAATTTTGTTTAAGTTTTGAAACTTGATTGGAGCTACTGCTACTGCCTCAGCCGGAACTTGTTGGCTAGTTTCTCTAGGGGATGGAAATCTTTTTATTTTCAGTGCCTTGTATATCTCACAACCTTTGTAGTTTGCAGTGTGTGCAGCACCGCATAATGCACATTTTATTTGACCGTTGGCTTCAATTTTGCAGTCGATTGTTTTGTGTTCGCAAGTGCACTGTCAAGTCGACTAGTCGTCTCCTTTCGCTTTCCGAATTTAACAACACAAAAAACTAAATCAAGAGACAAGATAATCAATTGCTCTTATCTCAAAATGCCTGTTGAACGCAGTCCGCCGACTGCGGGCAGCTCGCAAAAACAAAATCATCCATCAAGGAACAGCATGAGCGTACCCCACGCTCAAACAGCTGTCCGCATAAGTAACAACAACGAACACCTTGGCACATCAACAAGCGGTTCAAACAACAGCATCAACATCAGTGACTCACACCAAGCCTCACTTCCCGTTAATTTCGAGAGAGCGCGTTCTTGCTCTCCCGCAATACATCAAACAGCTACACACTCCCAAAGAGAAAACAATAACGGATCATCAATCCAAACAAACGCAGCCTCTCGCTCTACCACTCAACTAACTGTCAGCTGTTCCATGGCAGCAGGTAATATGCAGCCTCTGCCGTGGAGTGCACAATGCGCTTCACCAACGACGCCACTCTCCTCGTTCCAACCAACAACAACAACAACAACCACAACGCAGACATCAGCTGCTATCTCACTAATTACAACAACCACCACGTCATCTTTCTCAGCTACAATGCCAATTTGCTCCCTCTCTTCGGCAACAACATTGATCAGAGAAAAGACATCAAACACGCAAGTACAAACTTCAACCAATCAAAACCCACAAGAGCCAAAAATAAAACGCAACCGTAGTAAGCTCTCTCCCAACAACACTTCCGAACAAAATAGCAATAGTAAAAAAAGTAGGAAAAAAACTCAAACACAAACGACAACTCAAACAACACTGCAAAAGTACTGGATGAGCGCGCCTAATACAAATAACTGGTTCGAACTCCTCTTAAAAGACGAAGAGGCTGAAGACGGCAGTGGTACAGAAGCAAATTCTAATGCGCCAAATCAACCTCGTCCACCTACTAAAATTCACAAGCGTCCACCAGTATAGGTACAGGACGTAGAACAAATTAACGTACTAAACAAAGCTCTGAATAACACAATACAACAAAACTACATTTTAAAAACACTTAAAAACAACGAAGTATGTGTACAGACAAATGACTCGTCGAACTACTCGGCGATGGTTAAGATGCTCAGGGAAAACAAAATGGTATGTCGTAAGTAACCAGTATAGTTCCAAATTACAGCGTTTCCGTCTATTTTTAGATGTATTATGCATGCGTGAAATCAGTCATTTTCGATGTTGTCGTTAACGTTACAAAGAAAATCAGTGTTAGTATGATCCTGAAACAAGAAAGATGGTCACCGGTTTATTTTGTTAATTCTTGCTATTCTAGGTTATCGTTATATACTATTCCCCCGTTAATAAGTACCGTAGTGGCCAAGTCAGCTTCTAGTACTCCCTCAATACACAAAGGCGAGAGTTTGTCTTCCAACCTTCTATTGGTCTTAACGAGAACCTTTTCCCCTAAACGCAAGACTCGATTTCCATTTGATACATTATGCCTGATTAATTATCCTTCAGAATCCTGATCCATCCTTTCTGAACCTTGTGTCTGATTTTTTTATGAAAATCCAGCAGAGCCGAATGAATTATCTCGAGAGGTTTTTTATTCGTTACAGAATGGATCCTACTGTTATATTCAATCGTTGATTGCAAGATTAACTCTATGGTATCATCAATTTTTCTTTCTAGTTTTAGGCAACGAGCGATTTCCAATAGCGTGCTGTGAAATCGTTCAACCTGCCCATTGGTTGTGCTATGAACAGGTGGTGCATTTGAGATTTGCAAAAGAAGTGGTTCAAACGAAGTAACTTAATGGTTTCAGAGTTTAATGATGGTTCATTAACGTAAAATATTATTCTTGTATTTGGATAAATGTTTATTAAGTGGAGAATTCTTGGATTGACATCCAAAATTGTCCGTGAGGTTATTGGCTGGACAATGGCAAATTTGGAAAGTTTATCGATGCTGGATATGCAACATTTCACCCGCATAAGAAGGAATCGGCGTTATGCCCATTATCTGTTTTTTTGAGTGTCTGTCGTATTTCGATTTTGCGCAAATTCTGCAGTTGGCGGCGACTTAGTTCGCCATTTTGATAAACTTCGGAAAGGAGTAGTCCAATAAGATTTGATTTACACATTCTTGGACTGTTCTATGGGGATGGTTTTGTTCGGCGACTACAATGTCCTTTTGTTTTTATTTTGTGTATAATGAATTTTTCAGTATACCAAAATCTAGTTGATGGAAAAGCCTCGAGTAGTGCATATTGTATCTGAGCCAGTAGTATTAGGCTGCAGTAAATGGCATTAACTACATTAGGGTTAACGACGTTTTTGATGGTATCTAGGAGTTTATTCTTATTCGAGTATTCAATAGGGTGTCTAGTCTTTTCACCAAATATTATGAGATTCCGATCTGAATCTGTGTGAGCCTCATCTGATACAATGTGATTTCAGAAGCAATTGACTAGTTTTTCGTTCATTTTCGATAGAATAGGTTAAGGACAATTCGCTGTGAATTGTTGCTGAAGTCGATTCTTCTTCTAGGGCATCTATGTGTTGTCGTGAGCGAGCTTAAGCAACGTGGTTTTCTTTAGCGGGCTTGTAGAAAATTTGGGTTATGTTCATCAATAATAGCTTTCCAAAGCTTAATCTTAGCGTTCGGGTCTCGGTCTAAAGAGCGAACGTAAGCGGTTGATGGTCATTAAAAATATTCAGGTTCCTAACGCCGTACAAATAATTCCGGAGGCTTTTTAAAGCCTACACGATAGCTAGTAACTCTCTCTTGTTTATCGAAATTAAGTTATCTCTCCTTCAAAGTCAGAGATATCAGAGTTATGGGTTTTCCCCCTTGGGACAAAACCGCCGCTAAAGCAATGGATGGGGCGTCGATCATTAGATTGCCTCTACGCATATATGATTCACTACCACTTTCCCTAACTATGTCTTTATCATTTGCAATGACACAATTTTTATTTCGCAATTTTAACACAAATTTATTTTGTAAATTTACACAAATTTCTTTAACAATGAGCATCCCACTTACATAATTTCTTAGTCCTATTGTCTACTCTAATACTCCAGTGTTGTTTCAGTGGCTTCCATCCGTTTCAACGTCCCATGCTCTGCTGATTGCTCCTGATCTATTTTCAAAGTGTAAAAACTTTTTGTAACTTTTATATTTTCAGGGTTTCGAAGTTTTAACACTTTTTTAATGTTCATCTTTTTTTTTTATTTTTTTGTAAAAAAAAGTGTCGTTCACTTTATTAGATATTTCGCGGGCGCGTTATTCACTCGTGCCCTTCACCAATCGGACACATCGTCATCTATTTTGGAGTTGCAGGCTTGACCGTGTTAACTTGCACATGTTTGCATAAATTATAAGATTATTATTACGTGCATAATAATTATGATATTCATACGCCATAAACATTTGTTGTTGTCCCGAAAGAGCTAGACATTTAGCCGTTATCTCTGCACATATATGTATGTCGTGAAGTTTGCCTCACAAGTGTACATCGAGCAACTGTAAGACTGGAGATTGGCATCCGTTATCAAGCATACATACATACATACATAGTTGAACATAAGCTGAAACGCTAGACAGTTATCGATACAGGTACATCTGTATATAAGTCGTGAATGTTGTGTCTTAACATTTTGCTTGAAGGAACGGTACAACTTGCGACTTTATGTAGGATTGTTGTTGTGTCCATCTATTTGTTTGTGCTGTATATCACTAATTTCGCTTCATACTGGTGTGCACTAAGGTACACCTCAAAGTTTCTTTAATAAAACAATGTACCCAGAACGTCAACGTAATCGATTACCAAAGCTAAGACTACAACGTTTTGACGGGAGATATTCAGAATACACTCGTTTCAATGATAGCTTCAAGACGTTGGTAGATGAAGACACTAGTATTTCCGACATCGAAAAATTTAGCTATTTGTTAAGCTGTTTATCGAGTCCAGCATTGAATGTCATCTAAGCCTTTCAAGTGAGAGCAGAGAATTAAGAAAGGGCATTATCACAAGGTCCTAATATTTTGGGAGCATATCGACGCGTTATTCGTTTATTGCCGAGTATGAAGGAAGTAGACTCAGCCTCCTTGCGCAAAATCATCGACTTCGTTGCCGCTCTGTGTGCCTCCCTCTTGTCAATTGGTAAGGAAACAGATGTGCTAAATGTGGTGCTGGTTCATACAGTAAAGTCAAAGTTGGAGACACGAGAGTACCTCGACGAGAGACAAGACTACGAGAAGTTGCCGTCATGGGCAGAATGTTATAAATTCCTAGATCGTCGTATCTCAAAAGTTAGTAGAAAGGAAAATGCCATGAACCTCAGATCGTAAAAACCGACCAACCATTAGGTAGAAAGGGTAAGAGTTTCGTAAACACATAGTGTGCGTATTTTAAAAGCACCGAATTGGTAATTGTGCAGAATATATTACAATTCCAGTCGCCGATCGCTTTGATTTCGTCAAGCGCAGTGCACATTGCATCAAAGTCATACGGTGTCAAAATGTTTGTCAAAATCAAAATGCAGAATTTGCACCCAATCGCATCATAGCGTTCTACACAAATGTAGCACACGTAACGAAGATTCGCTGAGCTGTAGTAATCAGTAGCCTAGGGCAGAGGCTTCCCAAGTATCTAGCTTGGATACAGCTGTTTCGCTAATAAGGCGATGCACTAAGCGAGCGCTAAATCCGACAGCAGTGTTCTACATTAAGGACATTTTTGAAACAATGCAACCAGTGCGTGGTATCTTGGATTCATGTTCAGAAATAAATTTTATCACCGAAAAAACAGTTAAACGGATTCAACTTAAGTTGCTTCACATGAATGAGGAAGTAACAGGCATTGGAAACACTCACACACCGTTAAAGCATTTTGTAGGGGCAACTATCCAATCGTGCCTTTCAACGCACAACGGAGTTATTGGTGACGAAATCAATCACTGCCTAACAATCTATTAAAAAACGTAAATGTAGTTAATTAGAGCCTGCCTGGCTGATTGGAACGTTGCAAAGTCTCAGAAAATTGATTTGTTATTTACGCTGAGATCTTGCTCGATTTGCTGTTCGAAGGTAAAATACAACTCGTTGCTGGGTTAACAAGTCTTGTTAGGACAGAGCTTGGATTGGTAGTTGGAGGTGATTATCAGAACACCGAGAACCATCCTTCCAGATACTGTGGGGACATTGTTAAAAAAGTTTTAGGAAATTGATAAAATATTCTCAAGGGTCGTGTATCTTACTCCTTCCGAGCAACTATGTGAAGAACTTTTCGTAGCCCACAACAAGGCTAGGAGAATCCTATCAAATATCAAAACTACGATTTTTATCAATTGAGAGGCATCTGGCACAGGAACCAATACTAAGATCACTGTACTATGAGTTTATGCGAAAATATGAACAGCTGGGGCATATGTCTCCAGTTAATTAAGTCGATTTCAACGAACCTTATTATTGCATTCCAACTTATTTCGTTTTACGAACTAATAGTGAAACTAAAAAACTGCGAATGGTTTTTGACGCCTCGGCGCGAACAACTTCGAATCGTTCGTTGAACGATATACTTCTAGTTGGAGCAACACTTCAGTAGCCATTGTTCTTAACAGTTATAGCATTTCAATGGCACAAATTTTTGTTAATTGCTGATAGTTCTAAAATGTAAAGACGGTTCTTCGTTGACAAGGCTGGTAGAAAATATCAAATGGTTCTCTGGAGATACAATGAGGGTCAGCCAATTCAAACATACGAGTTGAATACAGTCACTTACGGCATGGCCTTATCACCGTTTTTGGTAATTCGGTGTCTATATCATATTGCAGCACTCCATACTGATCAGTATCTAGTTGGATCTCAAGTATTGAAAGAAGATTTATATATACAGGAATTACAAGTAAAACGTACTGAAATATCACAAATTGTCTATTTACATGGGCTGAAACTTGTGAAATGGAACTCTAACTATTTCCAAATTCTTCCAGATTCAATGACGGAGATTCTTTTATTTTTTTTCGTTTATTTAGATAACAATGTCAAAAGTTAATTACATTGAATAAATAAATGTATGTATGTGAGAAATATGTTGGACAACGTCTCTGGTCGAGCTCTCGAGTCCTTATGGCTATTATTCGAATCTCTCATTTTAGGAATTATTTATAACGATTAACTTATTCTTAAGCACAAGTATATTTCGACAGCAATGAAAAATTAAGAAAAAAAAAAACATTGCTTCATGATATATAATAATAAATAATTAAGACTAAGACTAATACTAAAAACTAGGTGTTGGATTTTGAGGGTTATTGGGGATAGAAAGATTGGAATAGGATGTTTGGTATTTTTAGGGTGTTTTCCACCAACAATGATTGGTGGTTTTTGTTGAATCACTATTTCCTTTCGATGAGAACGTGGTGTCGAACCGTTTGTTGTCAACACTTAAAGTTTTTGAGTAAATAACTCTGTTGTTTGTTCGCCCCTTGATGTGGTATAAAATCGGTACACCTTCTTCGTTTTGTATAAAACCTTCTTTATCGAGATAAATAAAGATCTCGGGAGGGGTGTACCCGTTAACTGTGCACTCTTGAAAGTAACTATCACTTTCATAATACGGTGCGAAAATAAACCTGTTGGATGTAACCAAGGTTGCTCTAATTAAATGCTTTCTGATGAGGTTGATTATATGTGTATCTATTTTAATAATTTTGGCCTCATTATAAAGTGTTTTGTTTGAATAATAAGTAAGAATAAGTACGTAAGAAAAATTGCTATTATGAGTTCTAAACATAGAGGTGCATGATCTTAGTATGTGTATTTCTGTTCGTCTAAGGCGCTCCATATAAGAAGGGGATATGTTGAACCATATTAGGCAAGCATAAGTTAATATTGGCCTAACTAGTGCTTGATACATTAAAATCTTTACTTTGGCGTTTATCAGTCTACACGAAAAGACTCTTTTATAAGAATGATATGCTCTTTTGGTTTTAGATATTTGAAAATTGATATGATGGTTAAAGTACAAAAATTTATCCAGAATAACACCTAGGTATTTGACAGAATTGGTTTGCGAAATGTTTTCATTATTTATAGTTATTGCGAAATGTCTTCAGTTTTTTTGTAATGTTAGTTAGTATGGCATTTCTTTAAGGGCGGACGAAACAAGATACTTTCACATTTGTTTACATTTATTATCAGATGGCAGTTTTCAGCATATTTAGTTACTATCTATGATTTTATTTTCAAGTTGAGTGTTTATATTGTTCACTATTACATCTGAGTGGTAGATCACTAAGTCGTCTTCAAAAGCAATGATATTGTCAATTTTATCCATGAGGTCTAATAAGTAGAGTTTTCGGGCATTTACAGTACTTTGCTCCAAACCGTTTTTTATGCTGAATTTTTGCTCGCTTAATGCGTTATTAATATTAACTTTGAATTTTTTGCCAGACAACATGTTGTAGATTAAGATAGTGCTATGTTGGGAACTTGTAACTCATTAGCTTGACAATTAAACCTGGAATCCAGACTTTGTCAAAAGCTTTCTTTAAGTCAATGAAACAGGCTCCCGTTACAAATTTTTTATTCCAATTCTAATTGATTTCAGATACTAATAGGTTAATGGCGTGTATAGTTGAATGTTGCAATTTGAATCCGAATTGTCTATGACTAACTAGGTTTGTTTTTTCAACTAGGTTTTGTTTTTCTCAATAGTTTTATCTATATTGGAACTTATAATTATTTCGAAGATTTTGCTTATGTTAGGAAGCATGCTGATTGAACGATGGTTTTGAATATTGTATTTGTCTTCTTCTTTTTTAGGAATAATGACTACTTTCGCTGTTTTCCATTGATTTGGGAAGTATGCGTTATTTAGCATGTTATTGAATAGAGTACAGAAGTCCGTTACAAGTTCTATGGAAAGGCTTTAAAGTACTCTGTTAGGAATTTGGTCGAGGCCAGAATATAGTTTATTTTTAAGTTTAGCTAAAATTGAAATAAGGTCGTGTTTTTGATAAAGTAGATGTCAGTTTGATGCGCTCTTAAATTGTCTGCTCTTTTGTCCTCGTGAAATGATGTATTTCTTTTATTTATTAATAAAAACTGGTTAAAGGCATTACTCACAAGGCTATGAACTTCATTGTTTGGATCATTTTGTTTAGTGGCATGTATCAATTCAAAATGTCGACCTACTATGTCCAATATATCACTATTATTTGTAATAGTAAAATTTAAACGTACATCTCTTTCCAAATCATTCGGGTTTAATACTGCAAATTGAATTAAGTTCGTTAACTTAGGCGGGACATTTAGGTGACTTAATGTGTTTGGATCCTTTCTAATGAAAGTCTTTTTAATAAGTGAAAATTTAGCAGGGTTCTTTGGACATATGTATGAGATTTTTTGTTGCATTTTTTCATTAAGGTGTTTCTCACGTTGTCGTTTATCATTTTCTTAATAAGCTTAAGTTTGGTTTTAGCTAAAGTCAACATAGTGTCAGAGAGTTGGAATTCAAGTCTATAGTGTCTTTTAACGTTAGGTACTTCTTTTTTTCGGTTAATAATAGTCTGGTTATGGGGTTATTGTATAGAGTTTTAATTGAATTACAGTTGAGATTTTTAGGCACATTTTTGTCTATTGCACTGCTGATTATTGCATCTAGTTTCGAAAGGTGATTATCTATTTTGAAATTGTTTAAGTTTCTATTGTTGGGTGTTGGGCAATTCTGTTCATATAAACGATCTAAGGTATTCTTAAATTTTTTCCAATTGGTCCGTTTGTAGTCTAGAAAATAGGTTGGTGTGAAATTTATTATTTCATACAGACTGGATCCATCCCGGTTTGAAACTATCATTTGTATGGCCTGGTGGTTTGAATTTAAAGCGATTCATTGTGTCCGAGGTGTTTGAGTGTATCTTAATTATATTATCAGCAATTCGTATTTAACCAATCTGTCAAGGCGGACCCCTTGGTGTTGTTACAACTTGTGTGTTTACTGTTAAGATCACCGGCTAGAATATAAAAGTGCATTGGGTTTTGCAATTTCAGTGTCTCAAATAAAATATTAATTTTTGTTTTGAATAAGTCATTATTATTGCCTGCGGGATAATATGCGGCAATTAAATACATGGAGCAGTTTGATATCATGTTTATTTTATAATACTAGTTTCTAAGTAAGTGAGAGAGTCAATTTTTCTGTTTGAATATTTACAGAATTTTATATTTTCTTTTATTAGTATCGCTGTGCCTCCTCCTCTTTTCGCACCCGATCTCTTATTTCGGATAAGAGTGTATCCTTCAAATTTAATGTTATGTTTTGGGTTCAATTTAATTTCATTTAGTAATAATAGGACAGGGCAGTTATCAATAAGAAATTGGTTAAGCTACAATCTTCTACTCAAGTTTATAATGTAGTTAATATTAAGGATTATGATGTTTAATGTTTTAGGATATATTCTGTTGATTATTAAATTAGGGTTCATACTCAGTCAAATATACCACAGACTGTATCCAGTCGATGTCCTTGTACTTTGAGTTGATTTTCTAAGTTTGCTACTTGCAAGCAAAGAGCTTGTTATTTAATTGGTGGAGAGTTGTGTTTGAACTGGATTGATTCGAAGTTTTCTTAGTGGTAGGCTGTAAATTATCTCTAATTATTTGTGAGTAACTTATATTAGGATTTATAAAGTGTGAAGGGATAGTTTTTATATTTGTTACAATGTTTTTTTAGGTCTTATTTTAAGTATAAGATCTTTATAGCGTTCACAACCTTTATATGATGCAGGGTGACCACCTTTTTTGCACAAGACGCAGAAAAGCTTTTCCTTCGCGATGGGCGCCTCAGATCCCAGGGAGCAATCTGAGCTTTTGTGTGAATTGCTGCATTTGACGCATTTAGGTGTTAAATGACAGTTAGCCGCGCTGTTGAAAAAGCTTTGGCAGTTTCTTCCCATTTAATGTGGTGGTATTGGATGTTGGTAATATGTTTTTGTAAATTCACACTACTCTCCGCGCTAATTTGTACCATGAAAATTGGTAGTTTTATATTTTCTTGAACAGATTTTTTTGTTGTAAATTGCTTTACATTTAATATTTTGAGAATCACAGAAATGAGTTAGAAGTGTTCATGGTGGTCAACTTGATTGATGTCATGGAAATATGGAAATAAATTCGGACAAGGATATAGATGATTCGGTTGACTTGTTCACCAAGAACATTCATGAGTCCGCCGAATTAGCCTCTTCATACCAATTCCCTTGTTCACCCAACCCTCCTCAGGCCCTCTTAAAACCTGAGGTTCTGGAGCTGGTGAGATATAAACGCAGGCTACGACGTCGCTATATGAGATCACGGAACGAATTTGACAAGGCTGCATGGAGGAGAGCTGCCCGAGAACTCAAGCATGTAATGCAAGCTGTGCGATCGGAGCATTTCAACAATTTGTTGGCTAATGCGGATCCAATGAAAAAGTCTGGCTTCAATTTATGGCGTGCCACCAAGTGCATCAAACAACAGCCTCACAGCATGCTCCAATCCGTGGGCCTCTAAATCAGTGGCTGCGTACGGAGACCGAGAAAGCAGAAGCATTTGCTAATGAGTTGGAGAGCCGGTTCACGCCTTTTAGCCTGGCTGACCCTGGTGACGTTGAGGAAACAGATGAAGTGCTATCGAGATGTTTATTGTTCACAGTCCAACTAAACATGTCACCCCTGAAGAGGTTGTGACTTAAATTCAGAGACTGAAATCTAAGAAGAGCCCCGGACATGACCATATTGACAACAGGGTGGTGAAAGCACTACCTTGGAAGGGAGTGTTATTCCTGAGGTTGCTGTTCAACAGCATGCTGCGGATCTGCCATTTTCCCACACAGTGGAAGTGTGCAACGATATCCATGATACCTAAACCTGGTACTCCGGAGAACTGTGTCACATCATATAGGCCCATAAGCCTGCTTTCAACGTTTTCAAAGATTTTTGAAAGATTGTTTTTGAGTAGATTGTTGGCAGTACGGGGTGTTCAAGAAGCCATTCCTGATCACCAATTTGGATTTAGATCACAGCATGGCACTCCCGAACAACTGCATCGAGTCGTTAATCACATACTTACTGCATTTGAGTTGAAACAGTATTCCTCTGCAGTCTTCCTAGATGTCAAACAAGCATTCGATAGGGTATGGATCGATGGACTTCTGCATAAATTAAAATTACTCCTGCCTGGCAAACAGTTTTTACGCTGAACGGTACAATATAAGCGTTGGCAAGTCCCTTCAAACTAGCTATCAGTAGCTTTCGCCATTTATAGATATGGTCAAATTTTGTGGCACAGTGGTAGATGTCATTCGAGTTGGTGGTCGGCTCCTAAAGGTGCACATTCCGTATGAAGCCCGGTTTCCTTGCTAGTTGCCGAAGGGGCTCAAGTTCACTCGGCTATACATAGAACACCTACATCGTAAAAACCTTCATGCTGGACCAAAGGTGTTATTACCCCTTTTTGCGCCAACGAGTATAAGTTATCAACGCTCGTAAAACTGTGAGAATTGTGGTTCCAAACTGCATCCATTAAAAACCACGATTAATGGGTCAACTAATGGCCAATTTACCAGCTGAACGATTGCGAGCTCATAAGCCCTTCCTAGTAGCCCTTCTCCCATCAGAGAGAAACTGCCATACAAGAGTCTGTTGCTTTTTTTGTTTGTTTTACCACGAAAGCAACACATCTCGAATTAGTATCAAACTTGTCCACTAATAACTTTCTTTATGTATTATAAGTCGGAGAGGATTGCCACAGCTACTTTATATTGACAACTCATCTCAAGCAGTTCCGGAAGTTATGGTCCAGAGATACATCCTTGAACTTCAACAACGCTCAAGGTGGTGATGTTCGCAACCAAACGTCCTGGTGGGACAAATGGTTCTGCTACATGGAGACAACATTCCGCCGCAACAAAGGATACTAGCAAGGGTAATTCAAGGAACTTCAGGAGCGGATAGGAAAGTCAGAGTGGTCGACGTGCGAAAACCAAAGGGTGTCATTCGACGGCCATGCATAAAATTGCACCATTACCCTCAACTGATGCTTGTTGAAAGTTACTGCTTTAAAGGGGAGCAATATGTTGGGTTAGCTATAGTTGGGACCACTGGAAAGTTGATAGCAAAAGTAATATAGTAATATATATGTCTTTATGCAAAGAATTTGAACTAGCCACGCGTTTGCTTTAAAATTTGGAACTTTATACCAAACAATAATATAATATAATATAATATAATATAATATAATATAATATAATATAATATAATATATATAATATAATATAATATAATATAATATAATATAATATAATATAATATAATATAATATAATATAATATAATATAATATAATATAATATAATATATATATATAATATAATATAATATAATATAATATAATATATTATGCAAGTTTTTGAGAGCAAAAAGTAGAAATTGCTTTTGCACCGACTCAATACGATCAATATATGATATTAAGGATCCCAGACACAAGATGCATACTCCAGAATAGGTATTACCAGTGAAGTGTAGATTACTTTGGTAAATACGGATCATCAAATTCCTTAGACCAGCGTTTAATATAGCCAAGGACACCTCTAGCTTTAGAGACCGAAGTGGAAATGTGGGTACCGAAATGCAACTTCGAGTCCATCAAAATACCAAGGTCGTTAAACTGGGAAATACGATCTAAACGATTTGAGTTAATATAATAAGAATTTGAAATAAGGGCTCCGCGGGAAAAGGACATAACTTTGCATTTATTGGTATTGAGGATTAAATAGTTTTTGGGACACCAACGAGATAAAGAGTCTATGTCACTCTGAAGGAAAATCCCATGAGAAGGGTTATTAAAGCAGAAATATAGTTTTATATCATTTGCATACATTAAGATCTGGGAGTGTTTGATGATGGTAGGTAGATCATTAATAAATATGTTGAAAAGCAATTTGGCCCTAATTTGTTTCAAAATAACATTTTAACACCTTAAAAACCCGATCTGTTCGAATCCTAAATTATAATAAATATTTATTGGCCTTCGATTTATATTTTGTGGCTCTGACCGACGTTGGTAAGTCAAGGGCAATATCAATAAAATCAAAATAAAAATGGGTGACGACAAATAAAACAACCAAAACAAAGGTGATATACAGAAATTCCTTTTCATGCTAATTCGCGCTAAGAACACAAAATGGAGGAAGACACTACAAGAAGGGGAAACATTGCTTGCTTCGATTTCACAACAGGCACCGACCTTCTAAAATTTCTGTGTGCCTGATTACTTCAGTTCAGTAGTTAGAACAACGAGTTTGCTACACAGCGGCCTGCGCTGGTTCTTCGATGTTAATATTAGAAAGAGAACAGATTCTAATAGCGCCTGACGTTTGGAAAATGGTCTAAAAACTTAAGAGAGAAATGTAAACTCTGTATGAATAAGTTCTCTCTCTTATTAGTGTTCGCAGCAGAAGGAGAAGACTGCCAAAGAGCAAAAGCTCTCAAACATATCGGTGTGCACTCTATGTTATATAAGAAACATTGCCAAATTCTTCGCGCAAACACCTACCTCCGACCTTTGATCCTAGCTGGCAATATTGGTTCAGTAAAAAAGTAGATCAGTAAAAAATAAAAAAATGATTTGAGATCGTGATAAGCTTTGTTTCTGGTTTGTGCTTATTGACATTGGAACTTTCAATTGAAAACGAACAGTGGCCTCCGTTGAATAATTTTCGTAACAAAAAAATAAGTTCCAAGAGTTATTAAGTAATTAATTCGCAATTAGCTATAATAGGTAAACTACAAAAATGCCGATTTCCCACTCACCACAATCTGCCGAAACCACAACAAAAAGGAAATCCGGTGAACTATCCCCCGAATTGTCTCTAAAGGACATTCTTGTTGCGATCAACAACAGCGAAGAAAGATTTGAGCGAAAACTCTAAAATCTTGTTTCTAGAGAGCAAAATGGTGACGCAAAACTAAGCAAACTGGCAACTAAGGAGGATGTTAGAGGAGTGGAAGCTGGCGGCCATAGTTACGCAGATGGATGTAAAAAAGGAAAAAAACAGACAACTAAAGAGAGAACTGGAAAAACTAAAACTTGACCGACAAAAAGAGCAGGCGAGATTCACCGACTGATTACACATGCAAAAATGAAAAATGTAATCTTCAGAGGCGTTCCTATGGGACAGTTCTAAGACTTATTGATGAACCATATCGGCAAAGCCAAAGCACACATTGCGAGTTTTGTAACATGCGAGAACCCGAAGAAGTCCGCAATTTTATTGCGATCTGCCCCATCCTGAAGGAGCTAAGGATGCAATTATGGGCAAAGCCAACGCTACCCAAGGAACAATATACCGCCAAAAACGTAGAAGATTGGGGAGTACTCGGAGATTTGCTAAGCAGAGCTGTATCGTACAGGGACATAATTTTACAAGCGTTTTTCTGACGCACATAGAGATTTTAATCTGTTATCTTTGTAACTCATTAAATGTTTTTTTTTCCTTTATTTTATTTATTTATTTTTTGTTTGTAGTTTTTATTATGTTAATTTTACATGTCATATCTTTATATATTCTTGTTATATACACGTTTTGGTTTTGTTATATTATATTTGTATTTACTTTAAGAAAGGCGAACGGCTTATTATTATTATTATTATTATATTATTGTTACTAAAAAGGATTCATAAAATTTTTATAATATTTACTTAAGATCTAAATGTTGTTATAATAATAATAAAGGTACTACTACTACTACTTTCGGCTAAGCAGAGATATTGCTTACAGCTATTCTTGTGACAGAAATAACATATGCGTTGCATCCATCCTGTACTTCTCATTCGTCGATGATTCTACGGCGCTGTCGTAAGTTCTCGGTGACTTATTTGTCAGTAAAGTTAGTTTTCGTTTGGCCTCGTCATAAAACTGCAGGAGAGCCATGCTCCCCTGTCGAAGGGTACATATCTCCTTCCGAATTACGTAGATATGCCTCTTCTCAGCATGTAAAGTCCAGTCACGCGGTTATGGCTTTGAAATCTAAAGCTGTATTAAATTATGCTTGTACCAAGTATGCTAAGCCTTTTGACGCTTGTCTGCATGCCATATACATTTCCTGTTTGCCCTCAAAGACCGGCAGGGAATTTATACCATCTAGTGACTCATAACACCTTGCACCTTTGACGATTTTTGCATCTTCGAACACTTCTATTTCTGATGTGTTTACTGTAATATTTTCATACGTTGGTTATATTTTCTATTTTTTTATCTGTTGGTCGAATATTTATCTTTGTGTGAAAATGGCGCACCTAATCGCAGCTTCGACTAATTCTTGCCCTTCAGTCGCGTCCGTTTTGTCACCCATTTATATCACCTAACTTGCAAACACTTCTTGTTTCTATTTCAATGCTACTGAGTATATCTGTTAACCCTTCTAACTTACTATCACTGTTTATAAAATTATAAGATCTTCACACTTGCAAATAGCACTATATATTATTTGAATCAATTATTTTACTAGTGTCATTATTGGTTAGAGTGGGTTGTCTTTTTTATTTGTCCCCACGTTTGGCACCAATTAAGTAGATGTTAAATTATTTTTTGTTTTTCGTTGCGACGTAGCACCTTCGCTGTTGGTGCGAAATGCTCTAAATAATCTAACGTTAGTTTGTCTTTTAAATTTTATTTTTATTATAATACATTAGCTTGTGACACAGAATGTGTTTCTTGCTTTTTGAGTTTTGGTCAGAAACTAACTTTTCGTTCTTATAATTCTAGCTTTTATAGCTAACCCTATCCTTCAGACTCCAACTTTCCTTGATGCAGCCTGCTACTTATTCCACGTGGCTGTTGCACACAATTGTTTCTTATCCGCGATTCTCTTGTTAGCTTTTAGGCAGCTGTTCAATGGTTCATTTTACATAAATCTGCTTTTTTTTACCGTGCCATTTGCATACTCATTAGGCTATCGCTTCCTGGACACATACTCCATACAACATTACTTTTAGGTTACGTGCTAACTTGTGTTAACTTACATATTCAATTGAGCAATAAAAACATATAAATATAATATATACGAAAGTGTTTATTAATTTTCCCTATGTCTCATTCGTTTCACCGACTCACACAGCATGGATATTTCATCAACAATACAACTGAAATTGTACCGCGAACAGTATTTAACATCGACTTACTTCAATAAACAGAAAGGGCGACTCAATTGGGGATATAATAAAAGCGCTATCGACAATTTCGAAATTGATTTGGAGAAATAAATGAATATTTCTTTATTTTTCACACAAATTCATATGTATACTCCAATTGCTCACAACAAAACAAATATAAACGTTATTTGTTTACCAAAACCAATATAGGAATAGGTGAATGATTCCGTGTCTTATTTAATTCTTTAATGTCTAAATAATTTTGTAAAATGAAAATTTTAATTTTGTTTACAAACAGTAGTAAAACGTATTTTCCTTTAAATTTTTTGTATATATTTTGAAAGGACCATAACACTTTGATTTTTATTAAAATGGAAAAAATTAAAGAGTTGAAGAAAACAAATATATACATATTGCTTCCCACATACCCAAGACCCATTAGATTATCGATAGCACAGGACGTTCGTATTACACCTGGAGAAGTTGCTGAAGTTCGTTGAGGTCTTCGTTTATAAAACTCTCTTTCGTCGACTGTCCATACTGCACCTTTAACATTTTCAACTCGCATGAAACACTTATGCAAGGATAAATTGTGTCGCACAGCATTCTAGATAATACGAATATTATGATTAAAATATTAAGCAGTGATTAAGTAAGAATAGTAATCATACATATATATCATATAGGCTGATAAGTACCTGCTCTAATGGAGAAAAACAATCATTTCGGTCAAATTCAATTTTATTCATCAACACTTTCTTCATGTTACCATTCCTGAATAACGATATATCACCTCCTAATTCGAGCCAAATCACTTTCCGGTGAGATTTTTTAGATCTGCGAACAGGTATAAGTCTCTGGGGGCCAAATCTGGTGATTAGGGTTGGTGTGGATGCTATGCAACTGTAATTTGTGAAATATGGCAATATCCAAAGACATTTGAAAAAGTACATTATCTTGTCGAAAGATCACTATATTTCTTAATATATTTCTCTGAGGTCCTCTTTTAAACGATCAATTTGGGTCATGTCTTGATTATATTGCCTTTTTCAAGGTAAACAAAATACTGTTCTCACTACACAACACGGACGCCACAACCTTGCCAGCACTCTGATGCGCTTTAGGCCGCATTGGTTGAGGTTCACCGGCTGCTGTTAACTTAGCTAATTACCGTTTTGACTCTGGTGTGTAATGTTGGATCCAAGTTTTGTCCATCGTTGCGAATCGACGCAAGAGTCTCTTTCATTTTACCGAAACAGCTTCAAACAGTGCTTCGAATTATAAACGTTGTTGTTTTTGGTCCACTGTTAACAAACGCGCCCCTCACTTCGAAAACCGGTTATTAATAGACAAATTTTCATTCACAAGCCACGCCAAATATCCCTTGGATACGTTTACAAGGTCAGCAACCTATCTCCTGCAACTTCACTTTACGATTTATCAAAATGATTTTGTGGACCTTTTTGACATTTTCCGGTATAACCACATATTTGGAGCGACCATTATCGTTAAGCATAACCGGTGCTCGTATGACCACCTTTAAATTTAGCAAACCAGTTAATAGTACTCGGTTTTCCTGGAGAAGAGTCTGGATAATACTTATCAATCCACGCTTTCGTTTCAACGATGTTTTTTCCCATCAAAAATCGACACACACTCACATTTATTTTTATTCATTGTGTGAAAAACACAAAAGGCGCCTCACTAGACCAGCTATAACTTTTGCGTAGCTGCCGGATTTTCATAAATTGTTTAAATCTGCCTTTTTAAGGTTAGTACGAAATAACAATTTTGAAACTCTGTGGCAACGCAAAAATGTCACTGAGAGATGGTCGTTTTATTTGATAGAGAAACGTGTACAACGAGCGAACAGAAGAAAACGAAGAACGCTTACTCACTGAGTGTGCAGCTAAGCCACCTAGTGGACGTGTGAAAAACCGGTTGTGATGTGTGACCAATACCATCAGCATATGTGAACCAAATCGAATTATTTAATAAACAAACGAATGTTTAAATTTTGTGTTATATAAAGGAATTAAAAAAGGAAATAAACGTAAATAAATATTTACTTCTTTATAATTATCTGTACACAAATGAAACAAATTTTACTGTTTTATTACCTCTTTCAGTTTTACAATTCGTGAGAAGCATAATAGCTTGCTTCCACGCGTGTGGATTTAGAACTAACTCAATCATTCTCCGGCCACTAACTCGAAAGCTAGCTTAGTCCTAAGAATGCCGACGTTGGCCTTGCGTGGTGCTGCTGTATGCGCGGTATTAATTTCAGTTCGCCGGACGTACGCTAGACTTACGCTACAGTCAGTTACTTCGTTTCGCTTCTTGCTGTGTCAGCGTTCTCGCATTGGCTGAGCATGCTGTTGCTGTGGTCAACACGATAGCTTTGTTGTTGTCTTATGCTATCATGTTAACTCTCCCTTGCTCAAGTGGGCATTTTTGTTGCGCAAGATGTTGAGCGCACACTGCTTTTGATAGTTGCTTATATAACCTTGATGTAATGGTATGGCTGATTCTCTTGATTCAATTAACACACAAATAGATTTCTATTAATCAGATATGATTTATTGTAGACACGTATGTTGCTTAGTCTAAATCTCAGATAACACTAACTCAGACACACAACATTGAGAGTACTTGTCGTAGCAGGTCCCTGTTTGAGAGTTAGCCTCTTGTCTCGGCTGTTACTGCTACCTTCTATTGGTACAGACCACCTCGTGTTGGGCTGCAACAAAAGTCTTTTGGGGGAAGGTCATCTTGGAATGTCGGTGTTACCTGGGAAGGCTAGCAAGTAGTCACTGGTAATACAACTCTGTCATTGGGAGTCCTTAAACTGGACTCTCGATTCTCTGCCTCTGCAACTTTTTTAAAATGGCTCACGTTCCGCCACATGTTGTTATCAGTTCTATTGACCTTGCAAAAATCCATAAACTCATAACTTGTAAATTCTCTCACAATGTCACTCATAAGAGTCTCAGGATAGCCCAGTCTATCCTCTCAATTATAGTAGATGTGATCGACCTAATTAGTTTGAACTCCATATACCTCGAGTAATAGTCGATTAGGACTAGTACATGTTCATTAGTGGATAAATGTACCTCGGTCCGTTCGGAAAAGGATGACGTTCCATTGGCATCGGTAACAAAAGATTTTTTTTATGGGTTCTTCTGCACTTTATTCATCGTCTTAACCAGACTTCGGACAGTAATATCTCTTAACTTTTGTGTTATAACAAGTTTTGTACCACGCAGGAGAATGTTTCCAATTACCGATAATTCTAACAGAAATGGATAATATGGGCTCGAAGCGCACGAGTTCCAAGAATTATTTTTGATGCACGTTTTTATATATCTTGATGCGTTATATTTATTAATCTCAATACAATATAAATCTGCGGAAGTTAGTTGACACGATGTTGGCGCTAGAAGTAAGAAAGGAAGAAAGCGGACGAAAATATGTGCAACCGGCACACAGCTGTAGCTGTACTGCCCAGGGCTACGCATAGCATACCAGGGCCGCTTGCAACAAGGCATACCAGGGTCGCATACACAACACCTCTTAACAACCAGTTGGATCGTAGTACTGGGGGGCCCGTCTTCTACCCCGGATCTACGGGGGGAGAGCCTAGCTGGCGAAGCCGTCGCTGGAATTGGATGGATCAGAACGAGTACTGCAGGTGGTGGACTCGGAACACCACGGCATCTCGATCTGGTTGGCCGAGCCCCTCTTGAATCGATTCCACTGGTTGGGCCTTAATATATTATTTGCAATCAGACTGCGATGGCTCTCAGAGGCGCAGATGGTCCTGATTTCGCCTAACATTGCGTAAATCACTGAGTCTGACATTGTAAGAGATCGGCCCGGTTTAGTACGTGACAACACTTTAACCCATTTTGTACCAGACATGTAATTTCGAACTGATACCGTAGCGCTTATTCTCAGGTTGAATTTTTTCCAAATACGAATTAAAAACAGTTTTGCTGAAGAGCTATTCGTATGAAATCATGTGATGACTGTAAAGGTATCTAGTCAACGCAAGGTCGAAGTTAATGCCGCAATCAGACTTCTTGAGCTCTTAGTGTTCTACACCATACGCTCAGCTTGGCCTTTGATAGCAGGATGAAAAGGTTCAGAACGGATGTGAGAGATAAAATTATTGCTTAGAAAACTCTTGAATCCTCATGCGTAAAAACTGTCCATTATCAGACACCAATTCATCTGGCAGCCCGTGAGTAGCAAGCAATTGACGAATGAACTTATTGGCGGAGGCGGACGACGTAGATTTGATTTTGAAACTTTCAGTCACTTAGACTATGAATCGACCACCTACAGGAATATGTTGCCGTGGAATGGTCTGCAAAGTCAACATGAACACGAGACCATGGCCTTTTGGCGTATTCCCAATGATGCGCCATTGTTCGGGGTTGATCATTGCGATTTTGTTGGCGGGAACTGCACGACTAGCTCGATCACGGCGTCAATGTTCGACCACCAAATGTAGCTGCGAGCTGTCCCCTTCATTTTAACGATGCCATGGTGCGGGGCATGAATGGCTTGAAGTATTGATCCTCTAGCAGGTTTGGAAATAACTGCACGGTTACCCCACAATAGAATCACCTTGTTTACTGATAGTACATCTCGACGAAAGAAACCCGGGTTCAACTCGTTAGTACGATCGACTTTGTAGGGTGGCCATCCCCTTAACATCCAGTTGAGAACCTGAGACAGCAGCGGGTCCTTGGTAGCTTGTGGCTATTGTATGCCCATTCACAACGGCCAAAGCTTATCAGAACTTATTCAGCAGGTATAGCGTCCTTAGGCGTTGAAATCGGACAATGTGTCAGGAAATTTGCGTTTCCGATTTTCGTGCCAGCCTAACCTACGAACATATGTATGCATTATGCGCTTTCGCCGTTATAATATTTATACATGCAACTTACTGCTACAGTCGTGTATAACTTATTAAGACTAATACAATTCGTCCATCTTGACCGAAGAGCTCCTGATCTCCTTAGTTAATGTTATAATTATTTTCAAGTTTCTTAACGCTATTTATATCTATGAGTGATGGCACAGTTTTCTTAATGTTTCTTTTTTGTTTTTTTTTTTTCAAACCAAGGTTTCATGTTTTCAACAGCCCACACTCCTTTGTATGGTGTTCTTGAGTGTTGAAACCCGTCGACATCCCCAAAATATATCATTTCGCAAAACTTTTATTATTTGAAGGGGTCCCTTGAATTCTGGTATGAAATTTTTTTATTGAAACTTTTTACCATTACTACGTCTTCTTCTCTATGTTTATGTGGTTTCTTATGTTTCGAATCGGCATGTTGTTTGTTGTACCATTGTACTCTTTGTTGATGAATGTCTGCGTCTTCTCTTAGTTTCTCTAAATGTCTTGTCTTTTGTATATGATTTAAATTTTCGAGGCTTTCTTTTAACATGTCTGTAACTTTGCCCTTCTTAGAAACCGTTGAACGGTGTTGTTTAGAGTGTGCTCAACAGTTTCTACTACTACGTCCCAATGTAGCTCTTTATCGGGTTCTACCAATTTGGCTATCATAGGTCC
This sequence comes from Cacoxenus indagator, assembly GCA_035041755.1. Classification (NCBI taxonomy): domain Eukaryota; kingdom Metazoa; phylum Arthropoda; class Insecta; order Diptera; family Drosophilidae; genus Cacoxenus; species Cacoxenus indagator. The sequence goes on from JAWNKX010001098.1 coordinate 277,763, forward strand.
TAAGCTTCTGTCTACCCTCTCTACCTGTCCGTTCCCTTGTGGCGATCCAGTTGCAATTTTTCTCTGTTTGATATTGTTAAGTTCTACGAAGTCTTCAAAGTCTTTCGAAGTAAAACAGCTGGCCCTATCGGAGATTATGTGCTTAGGTCTACTATTGGCTCGGAAAGAGTCCTTTAATGTTAAAATTGCCTCTTTAGTGTTCGTGGTCTTAGTTGTATAGAATCTTACGAACTTTGTAGAAGCGTATATTACTACGAGTATATAATTTTTTGACCTGCTTTTGTCAACAAGACCATAATGATCTATGTGCAAAACTTTGAATGGTATCGTCGTTTTGGGTATCCTGTGTAAAAATCATTCTTCTTTCCCATGTAAGCAATACATTTAAGGCTGTTGTCTTTTGACTACTTTTCTATTAGGTCGTCGATAAGTGGTGTTGGTTTAGTTGTCTTTCAGTGTTCCTTACTTTATTCAAACCTTTGTATTTTTCAATTTTTTTACTTTTCACAGATTGTCGTATAACCAAAACAATGAACAGTTGATCATGATTTGGAATCGGCAGTGTGAACACCAAGATTCGAGTTAGTGATCCAGCTGCACTTTAAATAAGCTATTAGACGAATTTTTCTTGAACGATAATGTAATCTCTTTTTAAACAACTATTTGAGAGGTAATCAGTTTTTAGGACATCAGTCACGATTTCAAATTTACAACTATTCCTAAAGTCTCTACCAAGAACTATATTATAGCCCATAGATTCATTCGACATAATCAGCAATTCAAGATTAAACTGTTTATTATTAATAATAACAAAACTTTTCCAATAACGTTTAATGGGCTGTTGTTCAAATCAAAATAATTAACATTTTCATGTTGTACCAAGTCAAAGTCGAAATTCACAAAATTTCCCAGGTTGTTCTTCAGGAAGGATATTTCTATGAAGCTGATTGGGCTTCCGGAATCTATGAGACATTCTACATATACAGATTGGTTAATATCTTTCTTAAAATAAATATTGAAATATATATATATTGGCTGTGCGGTGTTCCATGCTTTCACACCCGTAGCAAACTCCTTGTTCTCGTTTCGGTTTAGGACACTCCCATGCGAAGTGACCCAGTGAGTTCCAGTTGTAGCACCTTACAGGACTTGGTGTGACTGCTACGTTTGGGCCGGCGTTAGTTGTCTTCCTGGTGAGCGTCACTTTTGAAAAAGCTTTTAGTAGCTGAGAAGATGGCGTGAAATATTGTATATGCGCCTGCCTGCGTAGGTGTGCGTCAGGGATGCCTTCGATTACGTTATCTATTAACTCCTCGTCATCGGTACGTATGTGTGTCACCAACGTTGTTTTGTCTTTGAAATACGTTCCGAAGTCTTCATTACTCTTCAATTTTCGTGACTCAAATTTGCGGCGTAAAATCATTTTGTTTTCTTTGTATTTAAATTTTTCAGTGACATTTTTCAACAATTCATCGATAGGCATGTTTAAGTTACTTCATCTGATATTGATATTATCTTAAACTTGGATAATATCAACATGTGTAACATGTGGTCATCTAAATGGTATACATTTGCAACTGCTTTTAGTTACTCGACCCAGATGCTGGCGGTGACTAAACTATTTATGTTGCCGTCGAATAATGTCATCATATCCTTAACTATGCTTAAAAACAAGTTGTAAGAATGTTCTGGAATGTTGGACATTGGCGTACCAACATCAGACTGCTTCATGGTTAGTGCCCTTTCCCGTCTCAGCAAGTCCGACTCCCGTTGAGCTAAGTTCAATTGGCGTCTCAACCACTCCGTTTCGAGTACCGTTGGGTTTTCTTCTGCATAATCGCATGCGCCGTTTTGGTTGTTGCTGTCTATAGCGCAGTCGAGGCCACTTACACTATTGCCGCTCTGCTTTGTTGCTGTCGCAACGGCACCTTCGTCGCTTGAACACCCAGGTGGGCCGCTATCTGTACCGTCTACTGAGACTTTCAGATCCTCTGCGCCTTCCCCAATGTTGCTATCCAGAGGGGGACACTCACCGCGAACGTCTGTTGGCAGTTCATTTAAGCGTGATGCCATGGTGACTTTGGTTCCACCTTGGAGGCACAAGCTGATCCAGCCAACTTCGGGGCTGTGTAGTCGACGGGGTGAATTTCACTCATATTTATTATTATTATTATTATCATTAAATTATATTTATTATCATTAATATTACTATCTAGTATTGTTGGGTTTACTATGCCAATTTTTGCGAGTGTAATTGATAACATTAAATTTTCCGATTCGGTTATTACAATTCTATTTCGCGCTAATAGCATCTCATACAAATATTCAGTATTTACTTGTTTCTTTTTCGTCTTTATAATCAAAATATTTACTCTTTCTGATAGTTCATTAATTTTTTCTTGCACCTGTGTGTTAGTAACTATTTGCCTATTTTCTGAATCGATAAGCTGGGTCTGTTCGTTCTTTACCAGTTCGAAATTCTCGAAGTCCGGTGTCTTCGCAACTTCCTTCAGGACGGTTGCTAAAAGATTGATTCTTCTCGCCTGTCTATGGTGAATGTCCACCGTCTTCAAAAGTACGTCAATGTGTGTTATGTCCGCCTCCAGCAGTTTCCGCATGTGTGATTGTGGAAACTGGTCTGTCAGGGTCATTGTTTCGACCGTAATTTCCCCGCATGTCGTCAGGTTCTTGGTATTTCGCAAGTATCTAAATTCGGTCCACAGTACGACATCTCCGTCCATGATAGGGATGTAGCTTGAATGCGTAAAGTTAGTCAATCTCGACGTCGTTTTAGTCGTCATTATAAGTATTATCAGCAAAATCCTGCAGGAATAATACAAAAACGTGCGTGAAGAAAAGAAATAATTTTAATTTTAACGTAAATTGTCCTCATGGATCATTCTCCCCTTAATAAGGACTGTTGTCCCTACGTCGGTTTCGGTAGTTTCTTCGACACATAGAGAAGTCAATTTGTTTCACAACTTTCTATTTTATCCGAGCACAAGGACGATAGGTCCTTGTTCAACAGCTGGAGAACTGCCTTCTCAACATCTACTATTGTCCTCGAGGGTATTGGTTGGACAAAACCAAACTTTGAAAATTTGTCGACACACGTCAAAAAGTGTACCCTGTCTGTTGAGAATATGTCGACATGTAGCATCTCGTCAGCAAGTGCACTGTCAAGTCGACTAGTCGTCTCCTTTCGCTATCCGAATTTAACAATACAAAAAACTAAATCAAGAGACAAGATAATCAATTGTTCTTATCTCAACATGCCTGTTGAACGCAGTCCGCCGACTGCGGGCAGCTCGCAAAAACAAAATCATCCATCAAGGAACAGCATGAGCACAGCCCACGCTCAAACAGCTGTCCGCATAAGTAACAACAACGAATACCTTGGCACATCAACAAGCGGTTCAAATAACAGCATCAACATCAGTGACTAACACCAAGACTCACTTCCCGTTAATTTCGAGAGAGCGCGTTCTTGCTCTCCCGCAATACAACAAACAGCTACACACTCACAAAGAGAAAACAATAACGGATCATCAATCCCAACAAAAGCAGCCTCTCGCTCTACCACTCAACTAACTGTCAGCTGTTCCATGGCAGCAAGTAATATGCAGCCTCTGCCGTGGAGTGCACAATGCGCTTCACCAACGACGCCACTCTCCTCGTTCCAACCAACAACAACAACAACAACCACAACGCAGACATCAGCTGCTATATCACTAATTACAACAACCACCACGTCATCTTTCTCAGCTACAATGCCAATTTGCTCCCTCTCTTCGGCAACAACATTGATCAGAAAAAAGACATCAAACACGCAAGTACAAACTTCAACCAAACAAAACCCACAAGAGTCAAAAATAAAACGCAACCGTAGTACGCTCTCTCCCAATAACACTTCCGAACAAAATAGCAATAGTAAAAAAAGTAGGAAAAAAACTCAAACACAAACGACAACACAAACAGCACTGCAAAAGTACTGGCTGAGCGCGCCTACTACAAATAACAGGTTCGAACTGCTCTCACAAGACGAAACGGCTGAAGACGGCAGTGGTACAGAAGCAAATTCTAATGCGCCAAATCAACCTCGACCACCTACTAAAATTCACAAGCCACCACCAATATACGTACAGGACGTAGAACAAATTAACGTACTAAACAAAGTTCTGAATAACACAATACAACAAAACTACATTTTAAAAACACTTAAAAACAACGAAGTATGCGTACACACAAATGACTCGTCGAACTACTCGGCGGTGGTTAAGATGCTCAGCGAAAACAAAACTAAATACTACACCAATAAGCCGAAAGAGGAGAGGGGATTCAAGACAGTACTTAGGAATATGCACTACGCCACTGACCTTGACCAACTTAAGAACGAGCTATCGGAAGAAGGCCACGACGGTATTAATATACACAACGTACAACAAAAAGTGACAAAGAAACCACTGCCGCTATTTTTCATTGAACTAAAAGCCAAAGCAAATAATAGAGAAATCTTTAATATTACAACACTCCTATGTACCAAAGTCATATTTGAGCCCCCACACCATAAACGCATAATATCGCAATGCTTAAAATGTCAAAAATACGGCCACACGAGAAATTTCTGCACCAGTGACCCGATCTGCGTCAAATGCGCCGGCAAACACAAAACAATCGACTGCAAAATTGAAGGCAACGGTCAAATAAAATGTGCATTGTGCGGTGCTGCACACACTGCAAACTACAAAGGTTGTGAGATATACAAGGCACTGAAAATAAAAAGATTTCCAACCCCTAGAGAAATTAGCCGCCAAGTTCCGGCTGAGACAGTAGCAGTAGCTCCAATCGAGACTCAAAACTTAAACAAATTAAGACCGGTTTATCGTACGCTCAAGTAGCTAAGGATAAGAATAACAACAATAATGGCGAAAAGTATAAGAAGGAACAACTCACGAATTCAACAAATGAATACATAAGTAGACACATTGACATAAAACCTGATTTTACTGAAATGCCGCTCCTCCCACCTCTTCTTATGTTATAAAAACTAAATTGTTGACATCATTGAATTAATGCATAACTTATTTTCTATACTGGTAACCTAAAATTTTCCTCCTTGTTTATATAATCTATGTTATTGTAGGTATTGAATTCTAAATTTAATATTAGCTTAAGTTTGAATGCTGATTATGTTAATGGCAGATGATGTTTTTATCTGTAGCCAAATATTTAGTACGTACGCATTAGCTTTGGTATAGCATGATCACCAAAGATATTAGCAATTAAGAACAGCTAAGCCCAGTCCATGTGACTGAGTGAATTTTGATGCCACCTGGGCCTGCCCCATATGAGATCAGTGTGTGGTCATTGCGTACCTACTAAGTCGATAAAAAAAAAAGAAAGACGTGATGAAACAATTGCTTCAACAAATCATAACAATTCTCATATCGAAGATGGAAAACCAAAATGGAAACTAAATTAAGGATCATAACTTGGAATGCAAACGGACTGAAAAACCATATTGATGAAATACAAATTCTTCTTCATGATAACAGCATTGATATAGGCCTAATCTCGGAGAACACATTGCACAAACAAACACTTCATACAAGTTAGAGGGCACAAAGGGTATACCACAAACCACCCCGATGGCACAGCGCACGGTGGAACCGCCATAATTATTAAGCAGTGCATAAAGCACGACGAGCTTGAGCCTTATCAGCATAACTACATACAAGCGACGAACATTCTAATTAATGATCTCATAGGACCACTCACAATATCTGCTGTATATAGCCCACCAAAACATAATATTACAGACACAGAATATTAGAATTTCCTCAACTCTCTTGGACAACGCTTCATTGCAGCCGGTGATTACAACGCGAAACACACTATGTGGGGATCGCGGCTAACGAACAAATATGTCAAAAATCTCCTCAGCGCTATGCAGTTCACAAACTCTAAACACTTGAGTGCAGGCGAAACAACATATTGGCCAACAGACATTAATAAAACACCTGACTTGATAGATTTTTTCATCACAAAGAACTTTGACATTCGGAAATGTAAAATCTTATTACGATCCGAACTCTCGTCACAACCCTATAGAATTAATATATGACTCGCACGTCACGCCTACACATGCAAACAGACTTTTGTACAACAACAGAACTGACTGGCATACTTATAAGGAATACATTAACATAATTTAATGACCGACATCCCTCTTAAATCATATGAGGATATCGAGTCAGCGATAGTATTCCTGAATGACACCATTACGAAAATGACACCATTACGAAAGCAGTCATACAATCGACACCAAAAAAGAAGCAGCAAAATTGGACATTCTACACACAACCTCAACTACGACGACTATTAAATAAAAAATGTAAACTACGGAAAGCATGGTCCACCACAAAATCTTCTGACACAAAGAGACAGTACAACAAGGCAACTAAAGAGGTTAAAAATGATTCAGGTATTAAAAAACAAACAATTAACATCATATGTCAAGATCTTAACACCCACGAGTCAAACGGACTACTCCTTATGAAAAGCTACTAAAGGATGGACAAATAAAAGTAATCATCAGGCTCCTTTAAAAATGGAAAACGGGTTATGGGCAAAGACGAACTTGGACAAAGCTAAAGTATTAGCGGACTATTTCGAAAGGGTTTTTATAGAAGTCGCCACCAACTCAGATGATCCACAGCTGAACACAGATATTAACAGAGGTTCAGAACATATAAAACATGAAAGAACCACCATAGGAGAAATAAGATAAAGCATTAATAATGACATAAAGGAAAAAAGTCCCCTGGATATGACAAAGTAAATGGGAAATAGTTCTCCTGAGAGAACTACCTGTAAAAGCTATAGAATATCTAAGAAACATCTTTAACGCTATGTTCAGACTAAACTATTTTCCGAGAGTCTGGAAAGTTGCTGAGATTACTGCCATTCCGAAACCAGGCAAAGACGCATCAAAAGCAGAGTCTTATAGACCAATCAGTCTACTCCCTGTAATCTCAAAAATCTTCGAAAAGATATTAAGAAGTAGACTATTGCCACTACTAGAACGCAGGCACATCATTCCAAATCACCAATTTGGCTTCCGAAGAAGTCACTCAACGATACAACAAGTGCACAGAGTTACGCACAAAATTCTAAATGACATTGAGGATAATACATTTTGTATTGGACTCTTCTTGGACGTGGAAAAAGCTTTTGACAAGGTTTGGCATAAAGGACTCAAATGGAAACTTAACAATATATTCCCTCAAAACATAGCACATCTATTAACATCATATATCACAGGTAGATAATTCTTAGTTAAATACTCAGACGAATACTCAACCCTTAGAGAAATAAATTCAGGAGTTCCACAGGGAAGTGTGCTAGGACCTTTATTATATACCCTATACAAAGCAGACATACCATATTCCACTAACAATTCGTCGATGATTGCAACTTTCGCCGATGACACAATACTCCTAAGTGCTCATAAAAACATAAATACTGCAACACCCATGTTGCAAGTAGACTTTAATAAAACACTTGACTGGCTTAGAAAGTGGCATACTAAAATAAACAAAAACAAAACAGTACAAGTTATAAACACTACTAAGACTAGATTCACACCAATCCATATAAATATTGACGGAGACGACGTAACCATTCAAAAAGAAGCCAAGTACTTAGGATTATATATTGACAGTAAACTAAACTGGAAACACCATATACAAAAAAAGCGTGACCAAATCAAAATTAAAGTAAGACAACTGCACTGGCTGCTCAAACCAAATTCAAACATTTCACTTGAAAACAAGCCTCTAATCTAGAAGACAATTATTAAACTTGGACATATATTATATATTATATATATATTATAAATTTGGACATATGGAGCCGAAATATGGGGAGTTGCCAAGAAATTAAATATAAAGCTAATCCAAAGGCAACAATCAAAAATTATTCGCACCATCACCAAAGCCCAATGGTATATCACCAACACGGACCTTCATCGAGACCTAAGTATTGCCAAACCAAACTTTCCCAGCATTCGAACGATGGTGTGAATACATTACCATTAGATGAACTAACTCGGCAACGTAGACTAAAAAGGGTGAGACCAGTGGACCTCACATAACACATTACTTCCAATTAATAATTGTTAATTGGTGTTATCTTTAATTGTTTATTTATTGTTAAAATACATGTATTGTTAAATTCCAGTCACAACACGACATTACACACTGATTGTAAAATTGAAATTCACCCACTTGTCCTAAATATTAATCTGTACAATAGTCGATTTATTTTTCTGTAATAGACAATGTACTCTTCTTTTGGAAAATAAAAAAGAAAAAAAAATATGACGGTACAGGCGTTTCACCAAACACTTGCTTCTTTGGGTGCCGGTCATACTTTTCCCTAGGACAAACCCTACAGTTTGCTACCACCTCATTGAGTATTCTTGTCATTTTGGGAAAAAGTAATCCTGGAGAATTTGTTTTACGTTCTGCTGTGCCGCCCTCTGAGCCCGGTTATGTCCTGATGTGGCTATCTCATTTTGTTCCACGTCAATAATGGGGAACTGGTTTCTCCAGCGCACGAATGTTTTGTCGTGATAATGCAAAAACCTTACGTGGTTTGTAGAAAATCTTAATATTATGCTCAGCAATGAAAGTCTTCCACCTCCTTATTTTGCATTTATGTTTCGATGTGACACCGCAAATATAAGCGGGATGTGATCAGTAAAAATATTCAGGTCTTTCATCCCGTAGAGATAATGTCGGAGATTTTTCAATGCCCACACTATTGCCAACAACTCTCGTTCATTGGTTGTATAGTTCAACTCCCTATCCTTCAATGCTCTCGATACCATTGTGATCGCCCCCCATCTTGGGGTAGTACCGCCTCTAAACCCTGTGAAGAGGTATCTGTCATTAGATCGAATGCCATCTTAAAACCGGGATAGCGAAGGATGATATCTTCTGAGGATAAAATGTTCCTCAGTTTGTGAATGGCTGCCCCTTCCACTTCCCCTAACTTTACTTTTATTCGTTTAGACAGTTGGGAGCTCCGTTTTCACCTTTTAATATATCGGTCAGCGGCTTGGCAATTGAGGCGAAGTCCCTCACGAAGCTCCTGTAATAGCTTGCCAGACCCAAAAATGACCTTACACCGAACAACGTGGAGGGCTCAACAAACTCTTGAATTGCTTTCACCTTTCCCGGGGTTGTTCTTATGCCGTCCCTCGATACAGTAAACCCTATATATTCAACCTCCTGTTTGAAGAAACGAGATTTTTCACGTGATACCCTTATGTTAGCATTATAAAGATTCTACAAGTCCCATGCAAAATGTTCGACATGTTCATTCCCTGTTTCAGAGAACATTATGACGTCATCGACGTAAACGTAACAGGTCCTTCCGATCTGCTCCCGCAGCGCATCATCTATGGTCCTCTGGATAATGTTGGGCACATTTTTTTATCCAAACGAGTTTCAGCAGAATTCTTACTTTCCCCCATTAACGGAAAACGCCGTCTTCTCAAGGTCGCGTTCAACTAGCGCAATTTGGTGATATCCCGACTTCAGATCGAGCGATGTGAAGTACATGGATTTTCCAATATTAGACAAAATCATTGAAATGCTGAGAATTGAAAATTATCGTCAATCGTCTTCAGATTAAGCTTCCGAAAGTCTATTACTAGCCGTTTCTTTCTATTGCCTAACTCGTCAACTTATATTTATCCACAACCCATATTGGGTTGTTATATGGTGATCGTGAAAGTCTGAGTATGCCGTTTCGCAGAAGCTCTTTATATCCTTATAAACAAAGTCGTTTACACCCATTGGGTACGGGTACAGTTTTGAATATACCGCATCATCATTCTCTGTCCGCATTGTGGCAACCACCGAAGTGTTGAAAGGTCGTAATTCATTAGGGTCCCCAAAGACCTTGATTCGATTTCTGAGCATTTTTAAAAACTCAGCTTTTATGTGCTGTGGCACTTAAATTTCTTCTATTTGTGTGAAATTCACATTTGCATACTTTAAAAGCTAAATTGGTTCCGACCCGTTAGCATGAACAATCATTTCTGACTTTAAACCAATTTTCGCACCGACCCGCTTTAGCAGATCCAAGCCAGTTATCCCGTCAAACGTCGTGAGGTTTGGCAAAATTAAGAAAGTACTGTGAACCCCAAAAAAACGAACATAAGGTTTTTCCCCTACATGGTTAACGCCATGTATGGATTTTAACAAAAAAAAAGTTTGTTTACTGCTGCTACATCCTTTAATTCTACAAGGGGTTTCATATAACTTTTTAACGCCCCTGTATCAATCAAAAGTTTTATTTTTCTCCCAGCAATTGACCGCTCTATGAACTGCAGCAGGGACGATGCTCTAAAAAATTGATTAAATCTACATCTGACAACTGTCCTCCCCTTCGGCAACTGCCGTCTCAGCAATTTACATCGCACTGGATCTTGTATTTTATCAGTACCTCAGATTCATTAAGTCGTTTAAAACCTTGCTCTTGATACTAATTCTGATTAGGGGTGGCAGTATACGTCTGCCCCGGGTTCAGAGGGCTATGTTGTGTTATTTGCCGAATTTGCGAAGATCATGGATCTACATCCATTGTCTCGTCTGCCCCCTTCTTATCAGATTTTGGTTCACGTTATCTAAAGTAAGGTTTACTTTGGATTATACTGGGGATTGTGATTGCTACTCTGCTGGTTTCTTTCATTATTTTTCCCTCTTCCCTGCTGTCTCTGTTCTGTCCGTTGCTCTTCTAAATTCCGTGCGTAATTGGCGTCGAACCGGTATTACTCTTCGTACTGCCGCAAATTTAAGTGCGTCAAGTGTGGCGAAGCTCACGCCACAACTTCTTGCTCCAAAACTGATGAGCCACCTAAATGCGAACTTTGCGGCGAGGAGCACACTGTGAATTATAAAGGATGCATTAAACACAACGAAGCGATTTTCGGGAAAGTACCGGCAAGACGACCTACACCAGGCGCCATAATACCCTATCATTCGCACCTCCTGAACCGATCATCCAACTGTCGGCTGTGGTCTCCCGCTTGTACAGTCTTAACGAGAAATTTGACGCCTGATTGAGATGCAGACCATGACGATGGAGATGCTCGCCGCCATATTGTCTAAAAAATGAGCAAACCACACATGAACCTCGCCATATGGAACGCTGAAGGCGTCCTTAATCACAGAAATGTGTTAGAAGTGTTCATGGCGGTCAACTCCATTGACGTCATGCCCATTTTCGAAAAGAAATTCTGCATTAGAACATACTTCTTATATATTCATCCGATCAAACCTACGCCACTATCCGCTGGAAACCATTCGGTCTGACTCAATTAAAGTGTCTCTGTCAGTATCCACACAACTCAAGGCATCCTGGTCATCGCAGCCATTTATTGTCCTCCAGGACCCCAAATGTCAGAGCATCAGTTCGACACCTAATTCAATCAACTCCGACCTAAATTCTTAGTTGGCGGGGATTGGAACTCTAAACTTCGACTTTGGGGGTCCAGCCTCGCCACCCCAACCGACAATCAACTTCACAAGAGTGAAATAAACTCTTCCAGAGAGGTTCTCGCCACCGGAGCACCCACTCTTTACCCATACGTTTATTCAAGGTCGCCCTTGACTTTGTAAGCGCAGTAGATTTTGCTTTATACAATGGCATTAATCCAAGAGCTCTGAACATTGCAGAGTCATCTGACCTTAGCCCAGACCTCATCCCACTCTTTTTAAATTTAGATTGATTCCAAATATCATCGTATGCCGGTCCAGACTGTTCCCTCCCCACGCCAGTATAACAATCTTTCATCAGCGTATAAACTAACGCATCAACTTAAATACGGAAAACCATTCGGACAAGGATATAGATGATTCGGTTGATCTGTTCACCAAAAACATTCAAGAGTCCGCCGAATTAGCCTCTTCATACCGACACCCTTCTGGGCGAAGAACCTCAGGCCCTCTTAAAATCAAAAAACAACTCCTTCTGGAGTTGGTGAGATATAAGAGCAGGCTTGGACGTCGCTATATGAGATCACGGAATGAGTTAGACAAGGCTGCATGGAGGAGAGCTGCCCGAGAACTCAAGCATGTAATGCAAGCTGTGCGATTGGAACATTTTAACAATCTGTTGGCTAATGCGGATCCAATGAAAAAGTCTGGCTTCAATCTATGGCGTGACACCAAGTGCATCAAACAACAGCCTCACAGACATGCTCCAATCCGTGGGCCTCTAAACCATTGGCTGCGTGCGGAGACCGAGAAAGCAGAAGCATTTGCAAATGAGTTGGAGAGGCACTTCACGCCTTTTAGCCTGGCTGACCTTGGAGACGTTAAGGAAACAGCTGAAGTCCTATGGAGGTGTATCTTAGACCACATTCCAATTAAACATGTCACCCCTGAAGAGGCTGTGACTCAAATTCAGAGACTGAAATCTAAGAAGAGCCCCGGACATGATCGTATTGACAACAAGGTGGTGAAAGTCCTCCCTTGGAAGGGATTGTTGTTCCTGACGTTGCTGTTCAACAGCATGCTGCGTATCTGCCATTTTCCCACACAGTGCAACCATATCCATGATACCTAAACCTGGTACTCCGGAGAACATTGTCACATCATATAGGCCCATAAGCCTGATTCCAACTTTTCCAAAATTTTTGAAATAATATTTTTGAGCAGATTGTTGGCAGTACGGGGTGTTCAAAAAGCCATTCCTGATCGAGTCGTTAATCACATACTTCCTGCGTTTGAGACGAAACAGTATTCCTCTGCAGTCTTCTCAGACGTCAAACAAGCATTCGATAGGTTATGGATCGATGGACTTCTGCATAAATTAAAAGTACACCTGCCTGGCAAATAGTTTTTACTAATGCGAAGCTTTCTTCATCGACGAACCTTTCTGTGGCGGTAAGAGAAAAATTTCCACCATCAGGCACATGAGAGCCGGTGTCCCGCAGTGGAGTGTCTTAGCTTCGGTCCTCTACTCCTTATAATGTCCTCACTCACCTGTATCTCAACAAGCCGTAGACTGAAGAGGCTTCACCCGCATGATCTCCGCCTAAGAGGGTATCAGCCTTCTATGTCATTGCCTTTTCGGCGCTAATGGCATCATATTATCATCATTTAGTCTAAGTAAAATTTTTTTTTCACGTCATTATTTTTTTAATCTGACAAATGTGTTATGCAGTTCACTGCAATAAATGTTATACTCCAATATAAAAAAAAATAATAAATCTTTATAACACTTGCCCTACGTTGTGCGTCAATTAAACAAAAATTGTTGGGTTACTTTATATGTTTTATTATGACCAGATAGCAGCTCAACGGCGTGCACATTCGAGTTTCGATACAGAACTGACTTAGGCGTGCCTGGACGCTAACTCTAAAGCTAGCTTACTGCGTTGGTTCTCCGTGGTGCTGCATGCGCGTGTGTCAATTTCAGTTCGCCGGACGTACGCCAGACGCACAGTCAGCTACTTTGCTTAGTTTTACGCCGACTCAGTGTTCTGAGGGGCTGAGCATGCCGCTGCTGTAGTCAACATGATAGCTTTGTTGAAGTCTAATGCTATCGTATTAACTTACACACTATTTTTTTTTCTTGTTCTTCTTGCTTGCACTAGTCCAAATTTAATCGACTTTCCAATGCACAACTACTCTCATCTTCGCTTTCCCATCGGTATCTACGCATTTGTGTACACTTCATCTCATACACACGTACATACATACCTTTGAGCTTTGGCTGTCACTTACTCCTCTCTCTTTACCCGTCAGTTTTTCTTGCGCGTTTCACAATATTTATGTATACCAACGAAAACGCCGCTTCCGCTTTGCCGATGCGCCGTTACTGCAGCCGGTTGGAGAGTCAGCCTTGTTGTCTCCGCTGTTACTGCTACCTTCTGTTGGTACAGATCTCCATACTACCTTGGGTTTAGGGTATTTTTTTACCAAGTGCAATACGCAAAAAACTTATTTTGCAAAACTTTCACATGAGAAGCTTCCAATAGATTCTTTAAAACAATTTCTGTAAAGTGCTCATACACTAAATTTCCAATGTCATTCTAGATAGTAATGTTAATTGTTAGACATACTGTGCCAATTTTAGCTAGTGTAATTGATAACATTAAATTTTCCAATTAAGTTATTAGAATTCTACATCTTGCTAATAGCATCTCATAAAAATTTTCCGTGCTTACTTATTTCTTTTTTTGTCTCTTTAATCAAAATGTTTTCACTTTCTGATAAATTGTTGGTTAGTTACTATTTGTATATTTTACGTAAGTCGATGAGCTGGTCCTGCTCGTACCTTGCCAGTTCGAAATCGTTCAAGTCCGGTGTTCCCGCAACCGCAACCATCATGAAGAATGAATATCTCAAATTACCGATTTTTCTTTCTAATTTAAGGCACCGAGCAATTTCCAGCAGGGTGCCACATTTTCTATGAAGCTGGCGAGCATTTCCCTCCTGAATACCGTAGCGATCAAGGGATTCTGCTCGTTATAGTCTCTGAGTTGACCGATGGTTCGTTTTTCGCAGAAAATAGTTCTCGTACACGGATAAAAGTTCAATAGCTGGCGAATTGATTTCTCAACATCTACTATTGTCCTCGAACTTATCGGCTGAACAAAAGCAAATTTTGAAAATTAATCGACACAAGTCAAGAAGTGCACCCTGTCTGTTGGAAAAATATCTATATGCAGCATCTATAGGCGGTGTGTGCTGCTTGTCTCCAAGACACATAAGACTCCTGTTTCCCTTCGTATTCCGGGAGGGACTTTATTATGTGTAATGACTCGTCGCATTTGACACCCTCAACTAATTCTGTGTCTTCGTACACTTCTATTTGAGATGGGTTAGCTGGTATATTCCCTATACGCTGGTATATCTCTCTAATCTGGTGATCAAATACCTGTTTTTGAATCGGAATAGCACAGGTAACGGCACTCTTCAATTACTGCTGAACGTGGCCTGTGTCCATGTTTTCCTGACTCCACCGCCAAACTCTTTCACATTTCATTGTCACTCTGGCTGTCCACGTCGATACTGTTCGAAATATGTCAGCTAGGTCTTCTAACTCACGTTCGCCACTCATTCAATTTAAGTTTAATTAACTTTAATCGAATTTTGGCACTCATCACAAATTTTATTACGACTTTTAGTCTTACTTTAAAGTGGAATCTTATTTTAAATTAACTATAGGGCAGTTTATTTTTTTTTGACTTTGCTTCTAGCGTCAAACCAGTGAAGTAAAGTTATAAAGGAAAAAAAAAATATATATATATAAATACATAAATTTTCATAACATTGTTTAATAAACTATTAAAAAGAAATATTTTAATTCCGCGGAATCTGTGGAAAGCGCTTATTTGTTGTCTTCTCCGATCTGCTCTGCTGGTCGCTCCTACATGAGTGACCAGGCGGACCACAGTGCCATAGCCATCAAAAAACATAGCCTTTCCCCCATTGACATCATGCCTGCTTTTTCGAACAAAGCTGCTGCTCCATTATTGGAGTGGTTTTCGTCGCCCTCATCAAGTAACTGTATAAAAATAAGTGTAAACCAAGTTCGACAAAACAGACAAGTATTAAAAAAGTTAGCAGAAAACAAGTTTTGGATGCAAATCGATTCGCACCACTTAGTAGCGATTCTGACGCTTCAGACATGGAGCTTTCTTTTGAAGAAGTGTGTACTAATAAGAGCAAACCTTCTCTGGAAACTGTAAACGCCACTGAAACCGCTCCTTCGACCAGTCGGCCAAAAACCACTACTCAAAATCCTATGATAAATAACCGAACTGATTCAAGGATTCATAACAAATCTCCGAAGCCACCACCCATTTTCATTGTCGGCATCACAAACATTAACGGTTTGTTAGCCAACCTTGACACTGTAACCGAACCCGAATCATACATAATGAAAGCATCTCCTAAAGAGGGTCTCAATCCTGCCCTCCACCAGTGATGCCTATCGTAGTATTATACGCCATCTTGAGCTGCAAAACATTACGTTCCATTCGTATCAGTTAAAAGATGAAAGAGCATACAGAATTGTATCGCGGCCTCCACCACTCAACCCTCGTCGAGAACATTAAACGAGAACTTGCTGACAAAGGTCATTCTGTACGCAACGTGCACAACCCAAAAAGCAGAACTGATGGTCATCCGCTCAACCTGTTTTTTGTGGACCTTGAGCCCAACGCCAGCAACAAAGGGGCTTTTGATATAACGAGGCTTTGCCGTCAAATAGTTAAAATCGAGCCGCCTCATCCGTTCAAAGATGTACCTCAATGCCATCGCTGCCAGGAGTTCTCGCATACTAAGAGGTACTGTCGCAAACAATTTCAGTGCGTCAAATGTGGCGAAGCTCACGCCACAACTTCTTGCACCAAAACACCTGATAAGCCACCTAAATGGGCACTTTGCGGCGAGGAGCACACTGCGAATTATAAAGGCTGCATTAAATACAAGGAAGCCATTGCCAGGAGAGTCCCGGCAAGACGCCCTGCTCCAAGTGCCTCTCAACACCATCAGATACTTGGCCACAATTCTGTGCCTAACAATATTGTTGACGGGGTGTCGTACGCTGATGTATTTAAGAAATCGGTGTATCACCAACCGGCTCAACAGAAACTCCTACGTGAGCAGCAGAAGCTACGTCAGCAACAGCAAAAATCAGTCCAACTACCTATTCAACCTCAATCCGAGCCACAACAGTTACCAAGCAAGACATCTCTACCTAAGAGTCGTCAAAAGTCTCTTCCGTTATCAAGTCAACGTCAAATCGCATTCCCTCACTCTGTTGGAAATAATGGATCGAATTGTCATAATTATCCCTCGCTCAGCATAGATAATACCCAATCACTCTCATCTCCTGATCAGGTCGACCAATTATCGGTTGTGGTCTCCCGCCTGGACAGTCTTAACGAGAAATTTGGTCGCCTGATTGAGATGCAGGCCAAGATGATGGAGATGCTCGCCGCTTTATTGTCTAAAAAATGAGCAGACCACACATGAACCTCGCCATATGGAACGCTGACGGCGTCCTTAATCACAGAAATGAGTTAGAAGTGTTCATGGCGGTCAACTTGATTGATGTCATGCTCATTTCCGAAACGCATTTCTGCACTAGAACATACTTCAAAATTCAGGGATATGAAATCTATTCTGCTAATCATCCGGATGATAACCGTATGCGAGGGGGCGCCGCTTTACTCATCCGGTCATCCTTACGCCACCATCCGCTGGAAACCATTCGGTCTGACTCAATTCAAAGTGTCTCTGTCAGTATTCACACAACTCAAGGCATCCTGGTCATCGCAGCCATTTATTGCCCTCCAGGACCCCAAATATCAGAGCAGCAGTTCAACACCTTCTTCAATCAACTCGGACCTAAATTCTTAGTTGGAGGGGATTGGAACGCCAAACATCGACTTTGGGGGTCCAGACTTGCAAGAGGTAATCAACTTCACAAGAGTATAATAAACTCTTCCAGAGAGGTTCTCGCAACCGGAGCACCCACCCTTTACCCATACGATTCCTCAAGGTCGCCCGACGCAGTAGACTTTGCTATATACAATGGCATTCATCCAACAGCTCTGGATATTGCGGAGTCATCTGACCTTAGCTCAGACCACATCGCACTATTTATTAAACTTGGATTGATTCCAGATAACATCGTATGCCGGTCCAGACTGCTCCCTCCCCACGCTAACATAACGGTCTTTCATCAGTGTCTAAACGAAAGGATCAACCTCAATATGGAAATAAATTCGGACAAGGATATAGATGATTCGGTTGACTTGTTCACCAAGAACATTCATGAGTCCGCCGAATTAGCCTCTTCATACCAATTCCCTTGTTCACCCAACCCTCCTCAGGCTCTCTTAAAACCTGAGGTTCTGGAGTTGGTGAGATATAAACGCAGGCTACGACATCGCTATATGAGATCACGGAACGAATTTGACAAGGCTGCATGGAGGAGAGCTGCCGGAGAACTGAGAAATGTAATGCAAGCTGTGCGATCGGAGCATTTCAACAATCTGTTGGCTAATGCGGATCCAATGAAAAAGTCTGGCTTCAATCTATGGCGTGCCACCAAGTGCATCAAACAACAGCCTCACAGGCATGCTCCAATCCGTGGGCCTCTAAATCAGTGGCTGCGTACGGAGACCGAGAAAGCAGAAGCATTTGCTAATGAGTTGGAGAGCCGGTTCACGCCTTTCAGCCTGGCTGACCCTGGTGACGTTGAGGAAACAAATGAAGTCCTATCGAGATGTATATTAGATCACAGTCCAACTAAACATGTCACCCCTGAAGAGGTTGTGACTCAAATTCAGAGACTGAAATCTAAGAAGAGCCCCGGACATGACCATATTGACAACAGGGTGGTGAAAGCACTACCTTGGAAGGGAGTGTTGTTCCTGACGTTGCTGTTCAACAGCATGCTGCGGATCTGCCATTTTCCCACACAGTGGAAGTGTGCAATGATATCCATGATACCTAAACCTGGTACTCCGGAGAACTGTGTCACATCATATAGGCCGATAAGCCTGCTTTCAACGTTTTCGAAGATTTTTGAAAGATTGTTTTTGAGTAGATTGTTGGCAGTACGGGGTGTTCAAGAAGCCTTTCCTGATCACCAATTTGGATTTAGATCACAGCATGGCACTCCCGAACAACTGCATCGAGTCGTTAATCACATGCTTACTGCGTTTGAGTTGAAACAGTATTCCCATGCAGTCTTCCTAGATGTCAAACAAGCATTCGATAGGGTATGGATCGATGGACTTCTGCATAAATTAAAATTACTCCTGCCTGTCAAACAGTTTTTACTAATGCGAAGCTTTCTTCAACGACGAACCTTCTCTGTGGCGGTAAGAGACAAAATTTCCACCTTCAGGCACATGAGAGCCGGTGTCCCGCAGGGGAGTGTCTTAGCTCCGGTCCTCTACTCCTTATATACCTCTGATATGCCTACAACTAGAGATGAGCATTCGATTATTGCTACTTACGCGGACGATACGGCAGTTATTTTCAACTCTGCCTCTCTGAACGAAGCTGCGGAGAAATTGTCCAGCTACCTGGATAGATTCCACTCATGGGCCAGGCGTTGGAATGTAGCCATAAACTCTGAGAAATCAGCTCACTGTACCTTCACTTTAAGGCAAGGCGTCTGTCCGGTTGTGACTTACAACACAAGAATCATTCCGCAAATGGAGCAAATCCGGTATCTCGGTTTGATCCTGGATAAGCGTCTTACCTGGCGTGCACACATTAAGGTAGTTACAGCGCGCTGCTATCAAAAGCTCAAGAAGCTGGAGTGGCTCCTCCGCCCATCGAATAAGTTATCTTTAACTAATAAAAGGCTCATCTATCTGCAAGTAGTGGCACCTGCTTGGCGCTACGCCATACAAATTTGGCGCACTACTGCTGCCTACAACATCAGAAGAGTGCAGGCGTGTCAGAGCAAGGCTCTCAGAAGATTTATGGGCGCCCCTTGGTACGTCCGCAACTCCACGCTGCGTAGGGATCTTGCCGTGCCAACTGTTATGGAGGTGATTAATTCTCACAGCTGCCGCTATCACTACAGACTTTTGTCGCACCCAAATCCTCTAGCTTTCCCCCTCACCCGTATCTCAACAAGGCGTAGACTGAAGAGGCTGCACCCACATGATCTCCTACTAAGAAGGATACAGCCTTCTATAATTAATTAAGTTAGTATAAGTCTAATTTTTTATTTTTATTGTCACGTCATTATTCTTTAAATCCGACAAATGTGTTATACAGTTTACTGCGTTTAATGTTATAATTTAATTTAAAAAAAAATAAATAAAATAACTATAGGGCAATCTTCTTTATTTATTTACTTCAATAACATATGATGAGCACTTTACTTACATATTTTCTGTAAGTCACTTAGTCTAGATGTCAGCCGGTTTGATCTTACGTTGGTTTTTATTTTTTTTATTTTCAGTCCTCTACTTTTTCACTTGCTCGTGTTGACGTCGGTGTTGACGATGGTAGTTTTTTTGAAAAAGATTATTATTTTGTAACACTCTGAAACGCCAATGAAACATTGGTCGTTTAACTGCCCAGCGATACAATCTACGCAATTGACTATTCATCATAAACCCTACGTAATACTTAGGAACATAAACACCAAAGCATCCAACCTAGAAATTCTTCAGAGGTTTCAGTCAAAGCCACAGCGGACCGCCTTAGTGGTATGTTAGGAACTTTGATATCCATAGAAGAAAAAAATGTTAAGCACAGTAATTGATATCGCATTTAGAGGAGCTAGCTTTGTTAAAAAAATAATTAATATAATTATTTATGACAAAAACAAAAATATTATGTTTGTAAGGCAAATGTAAATTTTTAATCCTTATAAAATTCGCTAGATACCGTCTTACGACAGTTTCATATAAAGACTTTGTTTTAATTTATTTAATTTTTTTAAATTGTGTGGTTTACTAATCGAATTAACAAAGGCACAGTGAAAATCAAAATTTGTTGTTGTTGCTTTTGTTGTATTATGTGGTGTTATAATTACTTGTTACAAAGTCACGAAAGCTAGGTAACAACGAATCGTCTTCCAATTGATTATCGCTAACAGCTTATATGTGTGAGTTAACACAACAACATTGTATCAGCAACATACAACGGGACTGCGAGCTATCGCCTACCCCCTGGCGAGGGGAACTCATCAATCAACTAAATGATCACGACCTGATCGTGTCTCTGACTGAATAACGGTTACATGCAATATGCGTCTTTCTTTTTGTGAGGTTTCTTTTGTGCACTGGTTTCGAAGCAAATTTCTTCTGCATTCTAGAATCAAAAAGGAAAGTCGCATTTCGTGCACCAATTAAACTAATTTAAAACAAATTAAACTCTCAAACTGAAGCAATGAGACTCTTTATAATTTCTACACTTTATAATATTTTGTTTAGTTACTAAATAAACAAGACCTTTTATAATTGTCGCCAAAAAGAATAGTAAATTGTACAGCAATTTTTGACAAACGTCAATGAGGAGAACGAATTGCACCTGATCGATCAACGTCGTTGCAGAAACGGTAATCGTGGGCAGTGAAGCAGAGGGATCGCACGGGCACAACGGCGAATAATCTTACACACTAGAGATATGAGGTAAAATTAAGTGAGTAGAGCGCAT
Organism: Cacoxenus indagator; assembly: GCA_035041755.1. Lineage (NCBI taxonomy): Eukaryota > Metazoa > Arthropoda > Insecta > Diptera > Drosophilidae > Cacoxenus > Cacoxenus indagator. The sequence goes on from JAWNKX010001098.1 coordinate 298,990, forward strand.
AACCAGAAAACCTATATTGTGAATTTATTTTGTGAAATTGTTATATGGTAAAATGCGATATTTATTGCCGGTGTTAACATCTTCGAACCCCTATCACATTTCTATTTGATATTTTGCCTGAATTGACTTATCGTATATGAGTGATTATGAATTAGATTTTGAGCAAATCTTAGAAGGTTTAGGAAGTCTAGAAGCAGATAGGAGATACTGATAGGAGGACACTGGTAGTGTCAGAGAAGGGAATTGGTGGGACAGAGAACAAACAGTTACAGGCATGGATGAGAACCAATTTAAAATCGTTATAGAAGCAGGAGTGAGCGCTGCACTTGAGCAGCAAAATCGCGAATTCGGAAAAAATAGAGATGGTATTAATCGAAAGGTTGCCAATATTCTACTCCAGACAATCGAAATTGAAGAGTATAAGGAAATAAAAATTTTAAAAGGGTGTAAAGTCCCTACCGGATTTCCATGGCTCTAAAGGAACGTACATCTCCTGGCAGCCCACAATGCATATACAATTTTTGAGAAATGTGAGAAATTTTTGAGGACTGTGAAATTTGAGCTTGTAACATTATCAAGCTGTGACTATCATTAGAAACAAAATAAAGGGGTCAGAAAACATGGTGTTGTCGCCTTTCAATACAGAATTAAAATTTAAGGCTATAATTAGCAGACTCAAATATCGATATCCGGATAAAAAACCGATCCACCTAATGGAACATGAGCTATCAACACTCCGCCAGGGCAACCTAAGAGTACTCCAACAAGTTAACACTCCTAACAAACAAGACGTTAATGACCTATTAAAAAAGTGGGGCTATTATAAATGAAAAATAAATGATGGAATGAGTTTTTATATCGGGTACCAAGAAGGCACTTAGTGATGACCTTTTCTCAGCACAACCAAGTGATTTACCATCGGCCTTGGCATTGGCACGACAGGCTGAGGCGCATAATGAAAGGTATCGTATACCGATATGAAAGAAGATAACAAAAAGATCAGGTTCGGAAACAATACAATTTGTAAAGTAGGCCAATGTAAAATTCACACAAGTAAGAGACACAGAAGTGCCACAATTGGCCTCAAATAACTTTCAGCAAATGTTAAATAGACTTTTGGGAGTTTTTTGAACCCTAATAAGAGCCTCCCTTTTAACATGAATATTGTTGGCACCATGCGCACCGAATGTGATTGCCCTATTCGAAACTATATCCATATCCCATGCGACTAGCCGACTTTTTCAATTCAGAAATCCGTGACCTCTTAAGAAATGGAATAATTAGACCATGTAGATCCCCTCACAAACTCGGTCAGGGTAGTTGATAAAAAAGGGCACTGACGCCAGAGCAATAAAAACAAACGTTTGGTCATTGTCTTCAGGAAGCTCAATGAGAAAACTGTTGGCGATAATTATCCTATGCCGAATATATCCGTAATACCGCCGAATCTGGGAAAAGTTAAATATTCTACAACCCTTGACATAAAGTCGGATTTTCACCAAATAACGTTGGCTGAACAAGACAGGGAAAAAGGGGACATACGAATTCTGTAGGCTTTCATTCGGCTTGAAGAATGCACCACATGTAAAATATATTGGAAAGACTATATGGGGCCAAAATAAGAGTGTCTCGTGAGAAGTCACAGTTTTCTAAAGAGAGCGTTGAATATTTGGGTTTCGTAGTACCCAGAGACGCCATCACAACAAGGCCCACTAAAGTAAAGACTGTACAGTGTTACACGCAACCATCTAAGCTCTTCAATGTCAGGTCGCTACTGGGGTTAGCGAGCTACTACCTAAACTTCATAAAAGATTTTGCTTAACAGCCAAGCCCCCTACAAATGTCCTAAAAGGCGACAATGATAAGGTTAGTGCAACTCAATCCAAAAAACTAAGGCTGCAGATTGACGAACACCCTGTTCGGGTGTTTGAAAAAATAAAGAAGATTCTGTCATAAGAGGATGTCATATAGCTCTACCCTGATTTCAGGAAGCCATTCGACTTTACAACGGATGTTTCTTCTGAGGGTTTGGGATCCGTTTTATTGCAGGAGGGCAAACCCATCACCATGATCTGCAGAGACCTGAAGGATAGTGTAGCACTAACGAGCTTTTTCGTTAGCTTTAATTCGCGAAACAAAAGAAAACAACAAATTGAATCAAAGTTTCGTAATTTAATAATAAATAAACGTGTGAAAAACAATGCGAGAATTAATTGACGATGTGGTGATTTCCGCGATACGTTCCTTCAGATGTCAGACCAGGAAACAAGTGATCGCCAACAGCAGACGAACAGAGAGAATATAACTGAATGAAACAGGAAATAGAGATCGCAAACGTGGTGCCAGATGACGGCAGACCTCAGGCGATCTAAACATATTCCCAGCGTTAGAAGTTCCGGACTTTCAACAGCATCATCTAGAGGCAAAACGCAAAGCTTAGCGACTGCCCGACAAATTGTGCCAGTGTTGGTGCGTAAAACGGCTAACCTCGCGATGCCATCTCTCCCGGGAATCAACCCTACCACACGTGTTAGGGGCAATGGAAGCGGCGGTAGATTCTCATCTGCTGCAAAAGCGTTAAGTATTCACTACTCCAACGTTTCCAATATGTTTCCTGCAAATAGGTTACCCTCTGCCACCGGTCGATTAAGGCTGAGCTGGTTGAGATGAGGCTCAGCGACGGACGCAAAATAAGTCCCTATAAAAAAATGAGCGTCCATCAACACATCGAGATCTTCAGGGCTCTCTGAGATTGGAAAGAGCGTTCTTGAGTTGATGATGGTATTTGACACAACAATGTTCGCAGCTCGTCAAAACCTAGCACTGAAGATCCTACGTCACGATGAAAATGATGTTTGGCTGCCTTGAATACGGCCTCCCAAAGACCGCCGAAAGAGGCGACCTGGGGGAATGTATCTCCATTCAATTCCATTGTCACGACAAACCTTAAAAGCAGCATTCTGATAATCGCATTCCAATATGCGTCGCAAATGGGCCATAGCCACAAAATTCGTATTATTTTCTGACCAAATTTTTACGGCCGGCCACGGGTACAGATAAAGCGTTTCAAAGTGCCAATAAAGGCAGCAGTTGAAAGATCCATAACTAGCTCAAGGTACCGAAGCACACAAACAGGCTGATGTGCGTTTGACTAGTTGCTTAGTACGAGTCTCTGGCTTGTAGTAAAATGGGCTACAATACCAGTCACGTGAAAGGCACGACAGAGCGTCACTCGATCTCTTGCCAATCGGCCATAATGTGCTCCATGAGGCGGGGACGGATCCGGAAGCAGTGCACACACTTGTTGATGACAAGAGCGACAGCCTTCCTCCCACCAACAGACCAGTATTGAAGACGTATTATAGCCAGAAGCGCTTGCGGGCCCGCATGAAGATTTTCCGCGTGAAAATGAGTCACGATCGAATGCGTCAGTGGATGCCCCTTGGGCAGAACAACAGGGTGGCGAGCTTCAAAATCCAATTCTCGGAAGCGATTACCGACTCGAATCAGTCCCGATTCCTCCAGAAATGGCAACAACGGGTGAATGTTGCAGGAGAATCCGCAAATGAAGAAGACACGACACACTTGCGTGCCTCAGGCAGGTCGCGAAAAGGTAATCATGTCTCAGGCCACCTGTCAGTACTGTCGAGGAAAAACGATGGACCATTTTGCCAAAGCGGAGACCGAATCAATTCACCAGGCGACGCTCCCTTAGATAAAATATCAGCATTATTCATTGCAGTAGGGACGTAGTGCAACTCCATTTTGCTGGTGAGTTGCTGAATGGCAGAAACGCGATTTGCGACGAAGACTTTGAACCGAGAAGGTTCCTCGCTTATCCGAGTTAGCACCACGGCTGAGTCGGACCAGCAATGGATTGCGCCGTTGAATATTTTCATTTCTTTGACTTGGTGGATGAGGTGCGCCAACATCGTGGCAACGCATAGCTAGAGCTTCGGAACAGTCAATGGTTTGAGCGGCGCCGCGCGAGACTTTGACCAAAACATCCCCGTACTCATGACGATCGCCTTGCACAAGCGAATGTAAATGACTGCCCCATAAGCCTCAAGGTTGGCATCAAAAAAGGCGTGAACTTCATATGATGAGGCTCCATAAAGAAGCGCGGGAATGTCAGGCGCTTCACACCATCGAATTAATTGCACAAACTAGTCCAAGCTGTTTGCTGCAGTAACGGAAGACATTTATCCTTTGCGAGCCGCTCTCTTCTTAGTAATTACAGGACAAATAAGGCCAAGTGGAGCATAAAGGCGAGCGATCATCGATAGCACACTGCGCTTGCAGCTTTTCATAGCGGCCTTCTGGCGAAGGAATAAGAACAGAAAATTATCAGTCGGTGGATCCCAAGAATTTTCGTAATATCAGTTCCGTCATCAAACTTCAGGAAGGCTTCCGCTTCACGAATTTGCGACATCTCGGCTGCACTATTTGTAGACCATTTCCTCAGCTTGAATTTGCTTGAATCTCAGTGACTTCGGTGGAGCCGCCTGAGACCAGATCATCCACATAGAAATAGCGGAGAACAATTTCTGAGCCAAGCGGATACGATCCGGACTCGTCCATGTGCAATTGATGCAGCCACCGTATGGCAAGCAATGAAGCAGAATTTGTGCCATATGTCACTGTATCTAACTTGTAAATTCCAACATCCTCCTCAGGTGAGTTGCACCACAGGGTACACTGAAGAAAGTTGTCCGGTGGAGTCACTCTGACACAGTGATACATTTTCAAATATCGCCTGTAATGACCACCGGAAATGTTCGAAAACGGAGCAAAATGTTGAACAAATTGCGTTGTATTGTGGAACCTGCCATGAGCTGCTCGGTAAAAGAGTAGCCGGATGAAGAAGCCGCCGAGCCGTTAAATACGACTCGAAGTTTTGTAGTTGTGCTGTCCTCCTTGATGACGCAGTGATGTGGCAAGAAGTACCTGCATGCATCCCTGTCGGATGTTTCCACGCGCGACATGTGCTTGAGGTCGACATACTGTTTCATGAAACTGGAGTAATGAGCCTTGAGCTCTGAATTTCGTGAACACTGGCGTTCTCAATTTCGAAAACGGTACAAAGCCTGTTGGTGAGAGTTACCAAGCATATCAGCACATTGCAGTATTGGCAAGTGAACGGAGTACTCGCCGGAGGCCAAACGAGAGTAATTTGCTCTGAAGTGTTCCTCGCAATTATGCTCCTCCTTAGTTGAGCGTACGATGGGATCGACTTCACAGAGGCGATGTACCAATTGGTCCAGCTGGGGATCACAATCGATGCCTATGGCGGGAACGGTGTTAGTGATGAAAGATGATGATTTGCGAGCATGAAGCCCGTCGCTAGATACGATCCAGCCTAAGTTTTTTGTAGTAACGGCAGTCCCGAATGGAGCCGAATCTTACCAACTGAAAGCAGATCGAAGAAGATACTCTCTCCGATGAGAACATCTATGTGTTGCGATCTGTAGAACTGTGAGTCAGCTAAACGAAGATTTGAGGGTATGCTCCAGTTCGAGGTATCAAGGTTGAAGCTCGGCTGGTTGTCAGTGATGTTTGGCACGATGACGGCCGTGAAGCTCGTTGAGAACTCATTTGTCCGAGATTGGATGCACACATTTACGGCGTTTCCCTCCGTTTCAAATGCTATATCGCCAATGGCGGATACGGCACTGGAGCACTTTGACCTTTTCAGCTGATGCTTGCGATTGCGAGCAGGACTATGTCAGCTTATGCAGCGAGAGCCTCGTGCGAAGATAAATTAGGCGCGGTTAGGGTATTTGGTTGAGGCGTGGACAATGATGCGGATTGCTGTGAGTTCATGCTCATTACCGGTACATGAGAGGAGCTACTCGAGACGTTATAATGTAGTAATGTGAGATGCTTAGACTGACATTTTCGGCCAGTCTAAGGGCAATCGATGGCCCTTTTTTAAGCAGTTTAGATACAGATCTAACCTTTTAGCTTCCTTGTATCTGAGAACTGGAGATAGAGCTGAGAGCTGAAGGCAGCCGTATATCTGATGACTTGTGCTATCACAAACCACGTAGGCGGAACTAGACGCTACGCCCTTCGGGATTCATTTGGCCTAGTGGGCTTTGCACTCAACTGCGTGTTAGGTGCTTGGGATACCTTAGCGTACTTCATGTTCCCCATAGTACGGCATCATGCCTCGAGGAAAGAAGAAAGTGACTGCCGCTGACGTCTCCTCTCATCTAGTTCAAGTTGTATTGTCTGATTTCGGCAACACTGCATACACCATAAGAGATTTGCAAGCTGGTGCCCATCGTCTGCAGAGCCCGCAGATTCGAATTCACTTTTTCCGCTCACGAAGCCTCTCCGCCCACACTGCCTCAACCATTTTCAGCCCAAGCATCTCGTAATATGTGCCTAAAAGATGAAACGTTTGTTATTAAATCGATTTTTAAGAAGTCTTAAGGCAATATCATATTTAGCGTCATTTATTTCCAATGAACGCACAGTCTCCAGGGCGGGATCCGTCAAACAAGCGTATAAGTGTTGGAAATTTGGATTTTTGGTATGTCTTCTTCACGGGTCACAATCGGCATGAACAGCGAGAAAAAAAAATTTGTTCAACTTGTGTAGGACCCATTAAATTTAGGCAACATTATTTCCGGCAAGTGTGACCTTGCTTTAGACACAACAACAATTGACTCCGGCTCTTCTGATGCGCTATGTTGTAAAGTCGAGCTGTGCCCAGCGGCTATGTTGCGTTTGTGCAACTCGATGAGGAGGATTTCGCTTACACTCATGAGCTGCGAGTCGAAGTCCCTCCGTAGATCGCTGTCCATCTCATGTATATCGAGGCCCTCCACCTTGTCTTGAGGCGCATCAAATGAAGCTTGTATGCGATCTAGATCTTCAAAGTGCAATTTCATTGAAGCCTCGTGTAGCTCGCACACACTACCTTCGGTCCGAGATGACTTATGTGCCATAAGTTTCCCGAAAATTTAAGAAACCTTGCCTTTTTAGAATTGCAATCGTTAAGCAATTTGTGTTTGTACTGTACCATCTCCTTCCATGTTTATGCGAGCGCCGCTACGCTAAAGTATTTATGACTCAACGGTATCAATTGCGTAACTTAAAAATGGGTACGGGGCCTTGCATGAGATTTAGCTTCACTCATACCAGCCCAATAACAGTGAAACTGCGCAGCGACTGCTTTCTTTAACGTGCAGGCAACGAGCAATCCGCGGGGCAAAGCAAAGACAAACGAAACGATGCGACGAAGCAAGCAAGGCACTGCTGCGAAAGAACGATCCGACGAAGTTAGAGCGGGCGAAGCGAGGCGACGAAATATGCAAAGACTACGAACGAACGATGCGAAAATTCTAGGGGGCGAAGCGATGCAAAGAAGTGTGTAAAAACTGTGAGCGAAAGATGCGAAGCAAATAGTGCGCACATCGGGGCCCTTTTTAAACACCAAACTGGCCTATTTGATGCGACGAGACTATAATGCTACTTGATATTTTTTCACTATCTTTAACCGCATATTTAAGTCTACGTTAGACAATGTAGAAATAGGATATGCATATAACCAGTTATTGAATTTTCCAATTGTTTAAAAAATTACCTCAGCTTTGAATTTAAACAACTTGGCATTATTGTAAATTTCCAAAAGAAATCGAAGTGCGGTAAAAATTACTAAGAGAAATGTTCCCGTACACGAAACGGCACTTATGTACTTGCAAGGTCTATGCACTTTCTGTTCGACAAATGACAACAACACTTCACCAGAAAGAACCGTTTTCAGGCACACTGCTAAAACTATGAACTAGTGGTTTTCAGTCTTACAACAACACTTTGCTAAATAACTGTCAAATAATCTTTATAAAGGTTTAGCGAAGTAAACACATATGCACGCATATATGATAAGTAGAAACTTAATGTTTTTATTTCGAAATTGAACAACAATTTTTGTGAATAATTGCAAATTTGTGTATAAAAGCTACCAACCGAATATTCAAAATTTGCGTGGCCCAATGCAGCGCCGAAATGTGTTTAATGCAAACGACAAAAAACGACCGAAATCATGTCGGGGTCACCACTATGTTGCGCCAACGAGCTTTTTCGTTAGCATTAATTCGAGAAACAACAGAACACTACAAATGGAATCAACGTTTCGTAATTTAATAATAAATAAACCAGTGAAACAATTTTTTTTTTCCTCCAAAAGAAGAGTACATTGCCTATTACAGCAAAATAAATCGACTATTGTACAGATTAATATTTAGGACAAGTGGGTGAATATTAATTTTACAATCAGTTTGTAAAGTAGTGTTGTGAATGGAATTTAACTATACATGTATTTTAACAATAAATAAACAATTAAAGGTAACACCAATTAACAATGAGTAAGTAATGTAATGAAATAATGTGTGTTATGTGAGGTCCACTGGTCTCACCCTTTTTAGCTCTACGTTGCCGAGTTAGTTCTTCTAATGGTAATGTGTTCACACCATCGTTCGAATGCTGGGAAAGTTTGGTGTGGTATTTTCTGCTTAAATTGATTATTTCCTCATCTACTGTCGCAATTCTTAGGTCTCGATGAAGGTCCGTGTTGGTGATATACCATTGGGCTTTGGTGATGGTGCGAATAATTTTTGATTGTTGCCTCTGGATTAACTTTATATTTGATTTTTTGGCAACTCCCCATATTTCGGCTCCATATGTCCAAATTGGTTTAATAATTGTCTTATAGATTAGGAGCTTGTTTTCAAGTGAAATGTTTGTATTTGGTTTGAGTAGCCAGTGCAGTTGTATCACTTTCATTTCGATTTGGTCACGCTTTTTTTGTATATGGTGTTTCCAGTTTAGTTTACTGTCAATATATAATCCTAAGCACTTGGCTTCTTTTTGAATGATTACGTCGTCTCCGTCAATATTTATATGGATTGGTGTGAATCTAGTCTTAGTAGTGTATATAACTTGTACTGTTTTGTTTTTGTTTATTTTAATATGCCACTTTCTAAGCCAGTCAAGTGTTTTATTAAAGTCTACTTGCAACATGTATGTTGCAGTATTTATGTTTTTATTAGCACTTAGGAGTATTGTGTCATCGGCGAAAGTTGCAATCATCGACGAATTGTGAGTGGGACATGGTATATAATAAAGGTCCTAGCACACTTCCCTGTGGAACTCCTGAATTTATTTCTCTAAGGGTTGAGTATTCGTCTGAGTATTTAACTACGAAGCATCTACCTGTGATATATGATGTTAATAGATGTTCTATGTTTTGAGGGAATATATTGTTAAGTTTCCCTATGAGTCCTTTATGCCAAACCTTGTCAAAAGTTTTTCCACGTCCAAGAAGAGTCCAATACAAAATTTATTATCCTCAATGTCATTTAGAATTTTGTGGTTAACTCTGTGCACTTGTTGTATCGTTAAGTGACTACTTCGGAAGCCGAATTGGTGATTTGGAATGATATGCCTACGTTCTAGTAGTGGCAATAGTCTACTTCTTAATATCTTTTCGAAGATTTTTGAGATTACAGGGAGTAGACTGATTGGTCTATAAGACTCTGCTTTTGATGCGTCTTTGCCTGGTTTCGGAATGGCAATAATCTCAGCTACTTTCCACATTCTCGGAAAATAGTTTAGTCTGAACATAGCGTTAAAGATGTTTCTTAGATATTCTATAGCTTTTACAGGTAGTTCTCTCAGGAGTTTCCTATTCATTTTGTCATATCCAGGGGACTTTTTTTCCTTTATGTCATTATTAATGCATTTTCTTATTTCTGCTATGGTGGTATTTTCATGTTTTATATGTTCTCAACCTCTGCTAATATCTGTGTTCAGCTGTGGATCATCTGAGTTGGTGGCGACTTCTGTAAAAACTCTTTCGAAGTAGTCAGCTAATACTTTAGCTTTGTCCAAGTTCCTCTTTGCCCATTATACGTTTTCCATTTTTAGAGGAGCCTTTTTATTTGTCCATCCTTTAGTAGCTTTCCATAAGGATTAGTCCATTTGACTCGTTGGTGTTAAGCTCTTGAGATATGATGTTAATTGTTTTTTTTTTTAATACCTGAATAATTTTTTTAACATCTTTAGTTGCATTTTTTATTCTTTTTTTATTTTTTTTTTTTACATTGACATAGTAGGTACGCAATGACCACACACTGATCTCACATGGAGCAGGCCCAAGTGGCATCAAAATTTACCGAGTCATATAGACTGGGCTCAGCTGGTGTTAATTGCTAAGTTCTTTTGTGAGCATACGACACCAAAGCTAATGTCTACGTACTAAATATTTGGCTACAGATAAAAACATCATCAGCCTCTAAAAAACATGCAATATTAAACTAAATCTAAGACTTAATTTAGAATTCAATACCTAAACTGATATAGACAATTCAAACAAAAATTTAATTAAAGTTTAGAAAGTAAGTTATACATTAATTCAATTAAGCCAATAATGTAGAGGTGGAAATTTCAGAGTTTAGAAAATCACGGCGAAGCAAAGTCTCAACGAAAACAACAACGACAGAACTGATGGAAAAACTTCTAAGATAAAATGAAGAAAGTTTACACTTTAGCCTAGCCTTCTAATACTTTGAAAGTGTAGTGGAAGAAGCAGAAGATGAAACTGAAGCAGTGACTGGTAAGGTTACCTGCGAAAGCCTAGTTTCTTTCTTAGGAATAAACTCATGGACCAACATATGTGCAGGCCAGAAATTAGCGCCACAAATGACAGAAAATACTTCAATACCAACTGAAAGCTTGAAAGAAGAGCCTTCTCTTAGGGCTAGAAAAATTAAACTTGTGAATATTAATATTCGAAGGGTTGCATGCTTTTGATTATATATTGCGTGCAACGTCGTCACAGGTTGTCTCCTTATCCAACCTGGAAATAAAAACATGTTTACGAGGATCCAGCACCTTCAAAATACATGGCACTGGAGTAGAGGCAGTATTGTATTGCGAAGAACTCTTAGGGGGAGACAAAGTACGGGGGGAGTTAGAGACTTTAGTAGAAGATGAAGCAGAAGTTACAGTAGTAGAACAGGGAGTAGAGCAAGATGAACAATTAATGGAGGGAAAGTTGAAAGATACAGATGAAGTGGTAGTAGAGGGGATATTGGTAGAAGGAGCTACTGGAATTGGAGCGGGATGGGATGATTGGTTAGATATTGAAGAAAGTACAGAAGAATAAAGGTTGGGAAGACGGGGAACAAGTTGGAGAAGTTGAAGCTGAAGTCACAGTAGTAAGACATGGAATAGAGGAAGTCGAACAAGTAGTAGAAGGAAAGCTAAAGGCGATAGATGAAGAAGTAGTAGATGGGATAGTGGTTGACGGAGCTACCGGAATTTGAGCGGGATGGGACGATGGGGTGGATGTGGAAGAAAGTACGGAAGAGTGACTGTTTAAAGGTTGTTTTGTCTTGTACTGTATTTTTGTGCCAGGAGATTTTGTGGTTGACCAGGCTTTCCGTAGTTTACATTTTTTATTTAATAGTCGTCGTAGTTAAGGTTCTGTGTAGAATGTCCACTTTTGCTGCTTCCTTTTTGGTGTCGATTGTATGACTGCTTTCATAATGGTGTCATTCAGGAATACTATCGCTGACTCGATGTCCTCATATGATTTAAGAGGGATGTCGGTCATTAAATGAATGTCAATGTATTCCTTATAAGTATGCCAGTCAGTTCTGTTGTTGTACAGAAGTCTGTTTGCATGTGTTGGAGTGACGTGCGAGTCATATATTAATTCTATAGGGTTGTGGTCTGACGAGAGTTCGAATCGTGATAAGATTTTACATTTCCGAATGTCCAGGTTTTTGTGATGAAAAAATCTATCAAGTCAGGTGTTTTATTAATGTCTGTTGGCCAATATGTTGGTTCGTTTGTGCAGTTTGTGAACTGCATAGCGCTGAGGAGATTTTTGCCTTTTTTGTACGTTAGCCTCGATCCCCAAATAGTGTGTTTCGCGTTGTAATCACCGGCTGCAATGAAGCGTTGTCCAAGAGATTATATATATTCTTCTTATATTCCGTGTCTGTAATATTACGCTTTGGTGGGCTATATACAGCATATATTGTGAGTGGTCCTACGAGATCATTAATTTGAATGTTCGTCGCTTGTATGTAGTTGTGCTGATAAGGCTCAAGCTCGTCGTGCTTTATGAACTGCTTAATAATTATGGCTGTTCCACCGTGCGCTGTGCCATCGGGGTGGTTTGTGGTATACACTTTGTACCCTCTAACTTGTATGAAATGTTTTTTGTGCAATGTGTCTCCGAGATTAGGGCTATGTTAATGCTGTTGTCATGAAGAAGTATTTGTAGTTCGTCAATATGGTTTTCAGTCCGTTTGCATTCCAAGTTATGATCCTTAATTTTGTTTCCATTTTGTTTGTCCGTCTTCGATATGAGGATTGTTATGACATTTATCATATTTGTGACTTGTTGGAACAATTGTTTCTTCAGGTCTTTCATCTCAGTAATATCAGTATACGTATGTATTCATTGGTTGGATTCGTGAGTTGTTCCTTCTTATTCTTTTCGCCATTATTGGTGTCATCCTTATCCGTAGGTACTTGAGCGTACGATAAACCGGTCTTAATTTTGTTTGAGTTTTGAGTCTCGATTGGAGCTACTTCTACTGTCTCAGCCGGAACTTGGTGGCTAGTTTCTCTAAGGGATGTAAATCTTCTTATTTTCAGTGCTTTGTATATCTCACAACATTTGTAGTTTGAAGTGTGTGCAGCACAGCACAATGCACATTTTATTTGACCGTTGGCTTCAATTTTGCAATCGATTATTTTGTGTTTACCATCGCATTTGACGTAAATCGGGTCTCTGGTGCAGAAATTTCTCGTGTGGCCGTATTTTTGACAATTTGAGCATTGCGATATTATGCGTTTATGGTGTGATAGCTCGAAAATGAAGTGTGGTTATGTTATAAATATCTTTGTTGTTTTTTTTCGTTTTTCAATTCAATGAAGAATAATGGAAGAGGTTTGTTCGTGGCTTTTTGTTGTACATTAGGGATGTTTATGACTTCATGCCCTAGGTCGAGAAGTTCATTTTTTATTTCATTAATGTCAGTGGCATGGTGCATATTCCTGAGCACTACACACAAGCACAATTGGCGGTGACTTAACCGATTTGATATTTTATTGTGCTGGCAAATTTGTTGCATCGGGAACACTTTCGGCACCACTGTTCCCTTGACTGTCTTCGTCTTGAGAGAGGAGACCGAACCTGTTGGTTGTGATTGGTGCGCTTAGCCAATATTGTTGCAGTATTGTTTGCGTTCCGTTACATTGTTTGTTTCTATTGTTTTTGCTTGTGTTGTTTTGTTTAGCACTGTTATTGGGAGATTGATTGCTCCTATTTCTCTTTAGGCTAGACTCTTGAGCGTTTTCGTTATTTATGTTTTGTGTATCGTATTGCTTACTTGATGTTGTTGTTGTTGTACTCACTGTGGATATAGATAAGACAGATGATACAGCTGATCGCGTTGCCATGATGGTTTTTATAGTTGTTGTTGCTGTTGTTGTGAATACTCCAACAGAAGCCAGAGCGAGCGTTGTTGTAATAGTTGATGTAGTTGTTGTTGGCGGAAAAGAGGAGAGCGGCGTCGTTGGTGAAGCACATTTTGCACTCCCCGGCAGAGGCTGCATTTTACCTGTGGCCATAGAACTCTTGATAGTTAAATGTGCGGTAGAGCGAGAGGTTGCGTTTGGTTGTATTAATGATGCGTTTTCACCTTGTGGGTGTGAAATGGTTTGCTGTATTGCGGGAGAGCATGAACGCTCTCTCTCGAAATTAGCGGGAATTGAAGGTTGGTTAGATTCTCTGCTGTTGTTGTTGTTGATACTGTTGTGTGAACTGTTGGATGATGTCAGAAGGTATGCGTTTTTGTTTTTTGTGCTAACAGCTGATTGAACGTGGGGTACGCCCATGCTGTTTTTTGCTGGCTTATTTTGATTTTGCATGCTGCGCGCAGTCGGGGGACTGCGTTCAACAGGCATTCCTCAATCCAGAACAGCCTTGACTATTTATTTTAGTAGTTGTTGTTTTACTTTTCGTTTAGTTAAATTTGGAGTGCGAGAGTAGATGACAAATCCACTTTACACTTCGGATTCAGTTGACCGAATGAGTGAAACAATGGGACAATTAATTGCTGATGTGCTTATTTCCGCGATACGTTCATTTCGATGCCAGGCCAGAAAGCAAGTGATCGCCAACAGCAGACGAACAGAGAGAAAATAACAGCATGAAACAGAAACAAGAGATCGCAAACGCATTGCCAGACGACGGCAGACCTCAGGCGACCTTAACAGATAGGAAACTAAATTTTACAACGAACGAGAGAGAGCTGGGCTTTCAAGATCTTAAGGAATTAATTATATGGCGCAAAAATTTAAATATCACGGATCATCAACCGTTGACCCACGCAGTTTCAGACGGAAACTCAAACGCCAAAATAAAGCGATTTTTCGATGGGCATGGCGCAAAGATCTTTTATAAACCTGGCAGAGAAAATTCACGTGGCGGATGCTTTATCCTGCCAGAATATTCACGCATTAGAAGAGGAGGCAAATTCAGAACTTGCCACGGCCCACAGGGAACCGTCCCTAACATATACTTTTGGGAAAATGGAAAAACCGGTCAATTGCTTCCGAAACTAAATAATAATAGAAAAAGCTCAGGAAGATTCGGTCAGAACATTTATGTTTTTTGGCGAGACAACGAAGCACATCATTCGCTTTTCGGATAGACGCACTGTGTTAAATTCGGTTAAGGAAGAAAATTTTCCAAACACCAACTTTAGATTCCGGAAAGACTAGTTCACGATGTGACCAATAGAGATGAGTAAACGGACATAGCAGTTACATAACATAATTATAATATTAATAATAATAATAATCTTTATGTCTTTATTCCCTGAAGATTATTAATATGTTCTTAGAGCTAACAATAAATTTATTTTATACAGAGTTTAGCTATACAATGTGGCTTTATTCTGAATTATATCTGTCCTTATTATTATTACAATTTCATAAGATCATAAATTTAAAGTTAGCAAGGAATATTGGGAAGAGGAAAAAAAACCTTACAGTAATGATAAACTTAAACTAACTAGACTAGATTAGAATAGACCGAATCTTAATTGCATTAACCAGTGGTTAAGGCTTAAAGAATCGATCGGACACATGTAAGTACGCAATATTTAGTTTTGTATAATAAAGTTTCTTTGGGCAAGAGCTATGTTGTCGTGAATATGTTTAGCGTTTGCTAATTCATGCAGACGAGCTGTAGAGAAATAAAATGGTAGATTTAGGATCATCTTAAGGATTTTATTTTGGGCCGTTTGGAGCTTGTTTGTGTGACACTTGGCACAGTCACCCCACACTACAGACCCATACAGCATTATCGGAAGAAAAATTGATTTGTAGATGGTCATTTTATTTCGCATAGATAGTGCAGATTTACTATTGATAAAGGGGTAGAGGATACAGGTAGTTTTATTAATTTTGTCTATTGTTTTGGCTACGTGTATATTAAATTTTAGCTTCGTGTCTAAGTGTAAACCAAGGTATTTTACCTCATTTTCCCATGGAACGCTATTTGAGTCAACGAAAAGTTTAGAGCTTGGCAGAAAACAATCCTTACGCTTGTTTGTAAAATATATTGCCTTCCTTTTAGAGGCATTTAATTTGATTTTCCAACTACTGAAATAATTGGATAAATTATTAAGAGCAATTTGTAAATTATTTTTAACAGTGCTGAATTCAGCATCTGAGCAGTATATCGTCTGTTGATTGATTTTATTTCGTCTATGAAGACATAAAAGTTCCTCTCAGAGAGAAAGCTATTGATGACTTTGAGGAGCTATAAAGGGAAGTGAGAGTGTTTCATTTTATATATTAAGCCCTTATGCCACACCGAATCGAAAGCAGCCTGCACATCTAACGCCACCATACCAACGGATTGATTGACAAACGTTTTGAGTCTGTTCAGTGGTTGGATATAACTAAGATTTGTCCTGAAGCCATACTGTTCGGGCGGAAGGATACCGTTTGCTTCTATGTTCGAATTTAATTTAGCCTTAAAAAGGCATTCTAATATTTTTGAGAAGCCGCATAGTAAATTAATAGGACGATAGCTATTAGGAGTATCAGAAGACTTACCGGGCTTGGGAATAGCTATAGTTTTAGCAATTTTCCATTTGCGTGGGAAATAACAAATACGGACAGAGTAGTTGAATATGACAGAGAGATATTCGATTGGATTTTTTGGGAAGTTTATAATGCACACATTTTTTATGGAGTCTTCTCCTGGAGCTTTCTTATTTTTAAGGGAGCGAATTATGTACTGAATTTCAAGAGGGCAAAAGCTGGGAGTATTACAGTCTTGATTATTTCCTATCATGTGAGGCATCTACGAGACTAACAACCAAAGAGTATTTATTTATATAGAGGTTACATTTTCTCAAAAGCTTTTTGAGCTTTTTTCCAATAAATAGAACCTATGGGAATATTTTACTTCTCTGTTATTAACATCGAAGTAGCAGCGCAGACGCTGTTTAGCAACGTCATTCTGCTAACGCGCGTATTTTTTATTGACTGACTTGACCCCTTTGAAATTATCGTTCTTTGGTTTATTCATCAATATGCTATTCTTTACGCTTATTATACATTTAGTTGACAAGAATAGATGTAAACAACAAATTTTTATGATGGCGTTTTGTTTCTTTTATTATACGAAAACATTGTATTGCACTCAAAGTAACCAGGCAAACAGAAATTTAAATACGGGTGCCTATTGCGAAATCGAAGCAAGTGCTGTTCCCCGTCGGACTGTATCATGATCAATTTTGTGTATGTGGCGCGAATTTGCATGAAAGGAATTTCTGTCTGTCACCTTTGTTTTGTTTGTTTTGATTGCCGTCACCCATATGTATTTTGATGTATTGATATTGTTGTGGGAATGATAGCGAAAAAGGAACATATATTGGTTTGGCGCGATTTTTTAATGAATGAGGAATATGATTTTTGCTATTGCATTTCCCACCACCCACATGTATTGGTTTTGGCGGGACTTTTGATGAATGGGGGACATTATATTTGTTCTTGTAATATCCGCCTTCCTTATTATACCTATTTTTGCGCTATGTATATATGTATATAAAACTCGAAGTTGAATATAGCTAATTCTACCTTGACTAGCAAACAGAAAAAACATCAAGCAACTGCAAGTGTCCCATGTGAAAACGATATCAAACCAGCTGCGCTACTGCGAAAACAGACAAACAATACATTTTGCCTTTGACCACGCAACAACAAAGCGTGTGACATTTGTTTTTTTCCTTATTTGCCGAACATAAGGGAAGACAAAGAAAAGAGATATTCCTGCGTGAGTGAATATGTATACTTTTAGCGTGCACCCAAATTTAAACTGAATAACGAAACGCGTTCGAGACCTGACCTGTGACAAATTTGGTACCACAATCGAAAATTGACTTGTTGACTGTGTTGTGAAGTGGGGCGCGTACGGGATTAAAAATTCCTCCTTTTTGCTACGATCACGCAACAACAAAGTCTAGATTTTTGTTTTTTGTTTGTTTTTTGTTTTTTTCTTCACTGCCGATCACAAGGAAAGAGGAGGAAAGAACACAACACAAAGTAAGGGTGACGAAATTTGCTTTGCGCGACTGAGACTCGAACTTCGCGGACTGTGCGTATTGCTCTTACAGTCAACTGCCAAATCTTGAATCACCATAATGCATAACAAAATTTCAAATTATGGGGATATTCGAGTTATGGAAAGCATATTCTATTGATTTTTCGCTATAAACGCACTCAATTCGAGTCATGGAGATATTCGACTTATAAAAGTTTGACCTATGAAAACTCGACGGTAGTTAGAAATTCCACTTGGGTTTCTTTGGCTGTTCAATAAATCCGCATTCACTGTACTTGCTCTTGAAATGGATTTTGATTTCTGCCACAACCGAAAATTGTCATCAAGAAGTTGAAGTCAAAAATCAAAATTTGCCATTGTGTGGGTAACCTTGTTGTATAGGTGTGCTACGTGTATGAGATTGTGTTGGTTTTCTGTGTCTCCCTTGCGATCGAAATGTGATAAGTTTGAGTGTGTTGTGTAGGTATAGTGCGTGCATGAGATTGTGTTGGTTTTCTTTTTTGCCCTTGCGTGCAAAGTGTGATAATTTTGAGTGTGTTGTGTAGGTATAGTGCGTGTATAAGATTGGTTTCTTATTGTGTGGAAATATTTTTGTACGATTTTGCTTTTTCATGTCTTCTTTTTTGCTAGCCGCTTGGTATTTTCATTTCGTTCATATAAATGAATATAGGCAAATACAAGTCAGCTATGGCTCGATTTCGTTTGTTAAATTTCATAATTCATAAATTAAAGAAAACTCCACACAATTTGCTTATTATTCTTGAACATTGCAAATAAAAAACATTGAACGAAAAAATCAAAGAAAGAAGAAAGTGTTTTCGATTTTTGTTTTTATTATGTCTTTCTTGTGTATTTATTTTCTTTGAATATCATACTCCCGCCCAATTTGTTTATGCAAACCCAAGCAAACCAACAGCAATATGTTACGCTGAATAAGTTGAACAGCCAACAATAATGTTGATGTACAGAATCAGTGTCGGATTCTAATCGTGTCTGAAGAGTCTCTCCGGCCATTTTTTTAAGAGAGAAATGTAACCTCTATATGAATAAGTTCTCTCTGCTAACAACGCTTAAGTTAGAGAGTAAATCAGTTAAACGATGGTTTTGTTCAAAAATGTCTTTATGTACATTCACTTTTTCGTCCCTCGTAGAGTACACCTGATTATTATGATAGAACATGGGACGAACTGATTTTTATTTTTGATTGCTTTAGTAATGTTCCAGAATGGTTTAGAACTATGAGGCGTTGAAGGTTCTTTTGTGTAATTTCCAATTTGCATTCGAGAACTGTAAATACGTATTATTTGTGTAAGGTACATTACATTTTAAGTACGTGATAACTGGGAGGTTGTCAGAGGAAAGATCATTGTAAACTACGGGTTCAGTCAAGGAGTTCGACGAATTTGTCAGAAAGAGGTCTAGGGTTGAATGCTTCGATTTGTGATTTGACGCTATATAAGTTGGATCCTTTGGGTGCACGATTGAAAATCTACCGTAAGATGCCAGTTCATGAAGTATATTACTCCAACAGTTTACTCTGGAGCAGTTCCATTGGCGATTTTAGCAATTCAAATCACCAGCTACAATGTAGTTACTGCGTGAGATTTTAATTAAATCCATCTTAAACATATCTTTCCTCGGGTTATTGTTGTTTAATGCTATACAAGGATTGATAAGGTACTTTGCAGACTGTCCAGGGTAATAGACACAATAATAATAATAATAATAATAATAATAATAATAATAATAATAATAATAATAATAATAATAATAATAATAATAATAATAATAATAATAATAATAATAATAATAATAATAATAATAATAATAATAATAATAATAAAATAATAATAATAATAATAATAATAATAATAATAATAATAATAATAATAATAATAATAATAATAATAATAATAATAATAATAATAATAATAATAATAATAATAATAATAATAATAATAATAATAATAATAATAATAATAATAATAATAATAATAATAATAATAATAATAATAATAATAATAATAATAATAATAATAATAATAATAATAATAATAATAATAATAATAATAATAATAATAATAATAATAATAATAATAATAATAATAATACTAATAATAATAACAACAATAATAATAATAATAATAATAACAATAATAATAATAACAATAACAATAATAATAATAATAATTATAATAATAATAATAATTAATATAATAATTAATATAAATAATAATAATAATAATAGACTTGCTAGCTTATACAACGTACGTATTCTTCAAGTGCAATCGCCTCGCCAGACAACGTCGACGTAGCCGACGACTCCTTGGCCGGTCTTCACGTATTTGAGCTTACGTTTATGGTTGAATTCAAATAACGTAACACTTGTTTAGCTGCTGCCAGATGCTAGTTATGTGGGTCTGTATTTCGCTGCGATAGCTTGCATACCTATTGTAAGATATCAGGCCGCGTCGTGATATCAATGTACATTAGCGATCCGATGAGTGATTGGTACGCAGTTTTGGTATTTGAATAGTGAAAACAGTACCTCTTTCACCAAACCTCTCCACCGCCATGCCCAAAACATGACTAATACGGCCTTTGTCGACTATTTGGAGTGAACTTGAAATTTTTTGTTTCATATTATTAAGCTCGTTTTTATAGGAACTGGCCATTAATACATCATAGACATATGCAGTCACGATGTTAAAATTGTTGGCTTCATACCTTTTATACACACATGGTTCACTTTTGCATGGTGTGAAACCAATTAACTTGACCACAGTATCCAGGGTTATGTCCCACATTCTGCCGGACTGCTTTAGCCCGTATAATGATTTCTTCACCTTGGACTTTGTTGCCAGGGACTTCAAATATTTTTGGTTGGTTGATATAAACGTCATCAATTATTGACCATTAAAGTATGCTGTTGCCATATCCAACCGATTCACGTACATCTCCATCTCCGCTGTCAACGTCAAAATTCATTGTCCATTGTGTTTCCAGGAGAAGTTAGTTTACTCCACCTATGGCCAGCTTTAAATAAAAGACATTTAAAAGGCCCACATTTGACCACGCCTAATATCTTCTGTTGTGGTGCGTATTTCCAGCCTCCAATTTAATTAAAATTCGCTGTGTAAATTATGTTATTTTCCACTCTTACATGTGCTCCCCTCAGCTGTCACGATTGCTTTGGCTATGTACATTAAAGGCAAAGATGAAAGCGTAAAAAGAGCTTTGACCACTGCTATGACTGCACCTCTGCATGCAGGTGCGAGAGAGACAGAGTCATACAGAAGTGCAATCACCAGCGGTCGTCAAAGCTCGGCTTGTAACCCAATAAACAATATATCGGATATTTTGTCCGTCTACTTGCCCCCCTCGCTGACTTCTACTTGCGGGCGCAACATACCTTACCCCGTAATTCACTGCCAGCACTGCGTTGTGGATTACCTCTTTCAATGTCCAATTTCGCTAATTACACGGATGGGCGCGTGATGATCACGTCGGCTGTACGTACGACTGCACTTCGTACTTGACCATCTTTTCCTCGATGCACGACGATTATCACGCCTTTGGGCCTTGAGTTACGCTTGCTGTTGTCATCCGGGATGATACCTATATCGATTACAGCAATTGGGTTGGGAGACGGCTGAAGCCATTTGGTACGTCTAGCCAGCGTAGGCAAATATTCGCTGATCCACTTCTTCTAGAAGCAATCGGCCAGGTGCGAAGCAATTCGATAATTTTTTGTTAGTTGGGCTCCAGATTAATCTATACTGCAACGGTCACGCAGTCCAGTGGAACTGCCAAGCAGAAAATGGTTTGGTGTCAGTGCCTCAGCATCAACCAATTCCAGGAGCACGTACCTAAGCATAAGTTAAGCATACTCTCAACGTTAGTCAGTGCGGCTCGTAGCACTTCTTCACGCAGACCATTCGTACGCAGGATTTCCAAGAGGATTGATTTAGTTGAGCGTACTAAACGCTCCCAAGCACCTCCCATTTGTAGCGCGGCTGGGGGGTTGAAAATGAATTGTAGCGTTGGGTATCGCTGCTATAATACTGATGTCGATGTCCGTAACATCTCACCTTTCAGAATTCGGCTGACGCCTGGAAAGTTCCTTCCGTTATCTGAAAACGATCGTAATGGTACTCCGCGTCGGGCTACGAATGACTTTTTTTTTTTTTTTTTTTTTTTTACATTGACTTAGTTGGTACGCAATGACCACACACTGATCTCACATGGTGCAGGCCCAGGTGGCATCAAAATTCACCCAGTCACATAGACTGGGCTCAGCTGGTCTTAATTGCTAATATCTTTGGTGATCATGCAATACCAAAGCTAATGTCTACGTAATAAATATTTGGCTACAGATAAAAACATCATCAGCCATTAAAATAATCAGCATGCAAGATTAAACTAAAGCTAATATTAAAGTTAGAATTCAATACCTACAATAACATAGACTATTTAAACAAGGAGGAAAAATTTAGGTTAACAGTATAGAAAATAAGTTATGCATTAATTCAATGATGCCAACAATTCAGTTTTTATAACATAAGAAGAGGTGGGAGGAGCAGCACCCGCAAAGTGGGTATTAAAAGATTTGCATAAGACATAGAATGGATCATGTTGCAAATAAGAAGCTCTACAAAAGGGAAGAATAATAGGAGAATAGTTTCTAGTGGGACGTGCTGGTACACTAAAGTAAATCATTCTAAGTAAGAAAGGTGAGTTAATACTACCATAAATGAGGTTATACATAAAAGTTACACCAATGACCGTTCTACGACTAGACAAGGTAGGGAGGTTGATCAATTTGAGACGACACCGATAAGATGGTAGGCAAGCATTAGGATCCCAGTGCAAGTTTTTGAGAGCAAAAAGTAGAAATTGCTTTTGCACCGACTCAATACGATCAATATACATCTGATATTGAGGATCCCAGACACAAGACGCATACTCCAGAATAGGTCTTACTAGTGAAGTGTATAGTACTTTGGTAGTATACGGATCATCAAATTCCTTAGACCAGCGTTTAATATAGCCAAGGATACCTCTAGCTTTAGAAACCGAAGTGGAAATGTGGGTACCGAAATGCAACTTCGAGTCCATCAAAATACCAAGGTCGTTAAACTGGGAAATACGATTTAAACTATTTGAGTCAATGTAATAAGAATTTGAAATAAAGGCTCCGCGAGAAAAGGACATAACTTTGCATTTATTAGTATTGAGGATTAAATAGTTTTTGGAACACCAACGAGATAAAGAGTCAATGTCACTCTGAAGGAAAATCCCGTGAGAAGGGTTATTAAGGCGGAAACATAGTTTTACATCATCTGCGTACATTAAAATCTGAGAGTGTTTGATGACGGTAGGTAGATCATTAATAAATATGTTGAAAAGCAAAGGCCCCAAATGACTGCCTTGGGGAACACCTGATGTTACCTTTAAAGACTTAGATATTGAAGACTTAAAAAGTACCCTTTGAGTGCGATGATCTAGGTAAGATGCGGATCCATCGGATCAATGGAGAAGGGAAACCAAAAGCTTTGAGTTTGGTTATGAGCAACTCATGCGATACAGTATCGAAAGCTTTACTGAAGTCGGTGTAGATAACATCAGTTTGGCTACCAACCGAAAAGTTGTGATTGACAATAGAGGTAAATTCCAAGAGATTGGTTACCGTTGAACGGTTCTTTACAAAACCATGCTGAGACATACTCAACAATGGGCGAATATAAAACTGTAATTGATCAGTGATAATCTGCTCAAACAACTTAGGAATTGCACACAGCTTGGCAATACCTATGTAGTTCGATATATCTGACTTACTACCCTTTTTGAATAAGGGAAATATATAGGATTCTTTCCAACCACTTGGCATAGATGAAGTAATAAGGGATAAATTAAATAAGGTATAAAGGGGAATATATAAGTTGTCAGCACAGCTTTTTAAGATACAACTAGGAATATTATCCGGACCAGGAGAAAAAGAAGGTTTAACCAATTTTAGATATCGTAAAATAATACTGCCGTCAATAAACGGCATATTGAAGTGATTAAATTCATCAATTTTGTAAGGGTAAGGAGAACTATTTACACAGGCACTATTAGAGTAGATGCCCTGGAAAAATTTAGCAAAAAGGTTCGCAATCCCATCATCAGAGCTACTTGCAACTCCATTAAAGTCCATACTAGTTGGAAATAACTCTGATTTGTTTTTGATTTTGATGAATTTAAAAAAATTTTTGGGATCTCGTTTAATATTTACTTTTACTTAATCACTCATAGGAACAATTCAGTGGAGAATGTAGTTGCAATTTCCAGCTGGACAGCCCGTGTGGTTAGGCATGTGAGTAGTACGCCCCACCTCCTCTCACTGCGTCGACTAACTACTATATGGATGGGGCCAAAGTAATCAACTATACTGATGTTGATTACTTTAGTAGTAAACACTCGCGTGTGTGGCGATAACCGCTCCGCAGGGATATCACCCATCTCCGGTGTCTTTGGTTGAGTTAGCCTTATACGACTTGCTGGGCAGGCCTTCGCAACTTCCCTTACCAGACCTCGTAGACTGCTGACCCAATAACGGTGATGCATTTCATTGACGACGATATCGTCATGCATATTATGATGTCGTCATGATGATGATAATAGGCTTTTACGAATTTTTACTCCTCGTCTGGCCTTTATGTCGATGATCTCGTCGTGAAGCTCTTCTTGTTGGCATACTCGTATTAATATTGCGTCAGTTTCGCTGTCTCGCTTTAACTGCAGTAGGCCACTTAGCAGTTCACCACTTGGCCTTTTTACCACGGCGCGCAAGAAGTCCAAAACAGACCTCTAGGCAGATCGCAAACGCTCCAGTTTACTAAGGCGTTGGGGATCTGGCATTATACATTATAGAGTTGGGCCGTGTACAAGCCTTTTGTCATGGTGCAATATATGTATATTGTTTGCTTTTAGGGCAAAGTTTGTTGTTGGCCATTGCGTCTCGCCCAGATATAAGAACTCGCCGACAAAGCACATCATCACCCGAACTGAATTTGATGTCCATTGCCGCATATTAAATACGGCTTCAGCATGAATTCTTTTCTCTCTGGTCGCGAGTTGGAACATTTCATCTTTTGAGTTGACTGACTGTAACCAATCGTGTACCAAGGTGTTACAGCAGATTGCGTTGACAACCTCCGAAAACTGCTTACTGAATCGCTTTGCGTTGCGGTTCTTTATGTAGTTCGCCAGGGCCAGTGAACAGGATTCTCCAAAAGTCACGACTTGCATCACATATGTTTTTGGTATTCGGGTTGAATCGCCGTCGCGCCATAAGAATTTTTGGGCCATTTGATCTTCGAGGCTCACTAGGACTTGATGAGACATTTCCTGTATATCGCCAGCCACAGCTACAGGGCGTTCCCGGAACCGAATTAGCACTCCTATCAGCGAATCAAGTACATTGGGGCCCTTTACAGGACATCATTTAGCGACAGACCATCTACGAGACGCGTTTTCTTCTTATTTGGGTTGTTGACTGTAAAGATGGATAGGTACCATGAATTTTTGTTATCTGTCAGGTCAGTGTCTTCTAGTTTTCATATATATCCCTTCTCTTTTTAGCTTTGAATTGTGCGGATCATAAAGGACCTTAGGTCAGCATCTGTTTTTATTTTCCTTTCAAGGCATTTCAAACGCTTTAGTGCCATTGGGTAGGAATCGGGAAACACAACTTCATCAAATCTCCACAAGAGTCCGGTCTGCCAACGTTTTTCCGTCGAGATGTAAATCATAGTTACCTCCATGATTTGCAGTGCGCGTTCATCTTCCTTTGATAGCAATGGTTTTTGCGATACGTTGACACCAACAGATTCTAAACAGAAATAAGCTCTCATGGAGTGGTCCAGCTGGCGTAGATAATTTGTATCGTTGCATTGACAAATGTGTAGTACCCGAGGTGGTGCAACGCGCGGCGATAATATCATCTGCGTGCGTTTCACGCACTTCCAGTGGCACGCTCACTTTAATGTTGTCCAGTCCAATAATAATTCTCGCACTCGCGTTGGGGTATGGCTGAATTGGAATGCACTGCACATGACTGTGGGCTTTTATCATCTTTTCATCAAATGATTTAAGGGGCAGGTCCAATTGAGCTACTGTACGTTCACCTTTAAGAGTGTACTGGGGCGCCTGGTTATTTCTCGCTGATATATTCACGCAAACAGATTTAGGGTCCCGTTCTGTTTGCGTAACTGTGCAAGTCCACCATAAACACAGATCATCCTTCGGGCCGTCGAGTTGGAGATCATCCGTCAGGCTGTCTTCCATTAATATACACCCAGCACCTTCGTCGATCAAGGCATATGTATGGACAATACGCGCCTTACTATGTAACGTAACGGGAACATAATGCCTTCACGGATTCTTTGCTGGGGATCATTAATGCGCTCCCATTCGTTTTGTAAAGCTTGTTGCCGCTGCTCCGCTGAATTGGCCCATCAACATCACCGGCTTTCACATGCAGTAAAAAGTTGTGCTTCGCTTTACAACCTTCGACGTTGCATCGCTTCTTTGTTTTAGAATGTCACATGTTGTGCCACATGAATACGAAATAAAGACGCTTTAATTTCAAGAACTCCCAATGCTGGTTGACGCTCATTTCCTTGAAGCGACAACAGTCCGACAAGTGGTAGTTGTCTTCACCCTTTGGACATGAGTAGCTCTCTGGTTCCTGTCGGTGTGGCTCAGGTTGACCATTCTCGTGGTTGGGCACCAGGTTATGTATAAGTACTCTATCCCTTGACGTCCTATTTATTTTCTTACCACTGTCAGCAGTTGTCGAATCGTATGTTGGGACCATTGTGACACACATCACAACATCAAACATCCAATTGTCAAAGATGGCCAAGTTGGATCCTAAACCGACTTTAATCGATGGCGTCCCCACTCCAATTTCAAATCGCAAGGCATCTTAGTTACAAACTCGTTCAACAGAGTTGGGTCGTTCAAATATTCATTGAACCCAATCGCTGACAACGTAGCGCAATAATTTTTAAACTACTAATATCTTTGGTGATCATGCGATACCAAAGCTAATGTCTACGTACTAAATATTTGGCTACAGATAAAAACATCATCAGCCATTAAAATAATCAGCATGCAAGATTAAACTAAAGCTAATATTAAATTTAGAATTCAATACCTACAATAACATAGACTATTTGAACAAGGAGGAAAAATTTAGGTTAACAGTATAGAAAATAAGTGATGCATTAATTTAATGATGCCAACAATTTAGTTTTTATAACATAAGAAGAGGTGGGAGGAGCAGCACACGCAAAGTGGGTATTAAAAGATTTGCATAAGACATAGAATGGATCATGTTGCAAATAAGAAGCTCTACAAAAGGGAAGAATAATAGGAGAATAGTTTCTAGTTGGACGTGCGGGTACACTAAAATTAATCATTCTAAGTAAGAAAGGTGAGTTAATACTACCATAAATGAGGTTATACATAAAAGTTACACCAATGACCGTTCTACGACTAGACAAGGTAGGGAGGTTGATCAATTTGAGACGACACCGATAAGATGGTAGGCAAGCATTAGGATCCCAGTGCAAGTTTTTGAGAGCAAAAAGTAGAAATTGCTTTTGCACCGACTCAATACGATCAATATACATCTGATATTGAGGATCCCAGACACAAGACGCATACTCCAGAATAGGTCTTACTAGTGAAGTGTATAGTACTTTGGTAGTATACGGATCATCAAATTCCTTAGACCAGCGTTTAATATAGCCAAGGATACCTCTAGCTTTAGAGACCGAAGTGGAAATGTGGGTACCGAAATGCAACTTCGGGTCCATCAAAATACCAAGGTCGTTAAACTGGGAAATACGACCTAAACTATTTGAGTCAATGTAATAAGAATTTGAAATAAGGGCTCCGCGAGAAAAGGACATAACTTTGCATTTATTGGTATTGAGGATTAAATAGTTTTTGGAACACCAACGAGATAAAGAGTCAATGTTAACGGCTAGCGATAATCGAATAACTGAGTTTAAGTTGTTTGATCGTGTAGGTGGTTCTTCTCTCAGTTTCCGTTGCAAAGACACATACACAATACCTGGTCGTCCATACAGCATCCTAAAAGTGCCAATCGCATACGGAACTGTTGCGGGAACCATCAGTTTGCTACGTACTACCTTAGGACACTTCTGAAGTCGGTTGAGATTTTCCTCGTTTCTAAATCCGCACCTCTCGATAGATTGCTCATAATTACTATTGAACAGCAGCCACTCCTCAGGTTTACCGGAAAATAATGGCAAGTCTTTATTAATTACGTGACGTGCGGCAATTTGTGCGGACGACAGCGTGGACGACAGCCCGGACGACAGCGCTCGTTCCTCTCCGACGAACGGTGGTTCACACCGATGAAATTGCGGCGAAAGTCCCGCTGGTGCTGTTGGAGCTATAAACGGCATCGAAATCGAGTTTACACCTCCATATGCTGTACTGTACGATGTAGTTGTGCTGCTAAAGACGGCAGTGTTTGACAAAAACGACGAACTCATATTCTCTGTAGCTGCAGGATTTGTTGGCGGATCACCCCAAGTCGACCTATCGGGGGCTGCCAATGCATTACGTATTTCTGTCACTGTACCGCAATTTAAGATATTTGAAAGCCTGTAGTTGGAAGATTGCGTAACATCATTGATGCAGTTGACAACATCTATTCGCATAGCAAATGATGATGTGCTTGGCTGTATGGATGTCACTGAGGCGGTCCATGAACCGTTAACAGCCATGAGGTCAACTGTCTGACTTCTAACGGACAACGGCGACTCGTTGCTTTTCCCGTTGACCATACCGTTACGAGTGAACTTATGGTTCCTCCACCATGGTAGTTACTGATCGTTGTCATTTTCCCGCTCATACGCTGGTCTTCACCTTCCACAACTTCCACTTGCACAATTAAATTTTAGCACGGATCGATAAATTGTAATTAATTTATATTTTCAGTGCAGAAATCACACACTATTTTCGATTACGTACACTTTAGCGGGATGCGCAGATTCCAACATGAGCATGCAGAGCCAATATTTCAGTTTGTTGCGGCGTTTGACCACGCCTAATATCTTCTGTTGTGGAGCGTATTTCGGGACTCCAATTTAATTAAAAATCGCTGTGTAAATTGGTTATGCTGAAATCATTGTTTTACAAGTTATTAAATTTCTATAAAATTATGTTATTTTCCACTCTTACATGTGCTCTCCTCAGCTGTCACGATTGCTTTGGTTTTGTACATTAAAGGCAAAGGTGAAAGCGTAAAAAGAGCTTTGATCACTGCTATGACTGCACCTCTGCATGCAGGTGCTAAAGAGACAGAGTCATACAGAAGTGCAATCACACCGGTCGTCAAAGATCGCCTAGCTAACCCAATAAACAATATATCGGATATTCGTTCGTCTACTTGCCCCCCTCCCTGACCAGTACTTTGCGATGCAACAGTGGTTATCGTTGTTGGAATGACAAGAGTACTTAAGAATAGATATATATATAGGCGGCTAGAGGGCGAGTTGGAGAAATATAAATCTTCGGCAACATGTGGCGAAAGCTCATTCACATGCAGATGGCAAAGCTTTAATGCACTATCCAGCGCGACTTTAGTTGTGCTCCCGACATGCTCCCCCCGTTTAAAGATTCAAATTTTCAACCGAGGTGGTTTCAAGGGGTAGAACGGAGAGCTTGCCAAAAGCTCTCTTAACCAGGCCACTGGTAATGCGGATGATAGCAAGTGGAGCCACACCATCGTCGCCGGCAATGATACTGTCGACTCGACTAAGGTGCAAACTGAGTGGGTGTAAGTTATCCTCTTTTAGCAAGATGCTGTGGTAAACTCTCGTCCCAACTATGCTTCTCTTTCCATAACTCCATAACTACCAGAAAGAGGTAGTTGCTTGTGCTTAACAGACGTGTTTTGAATCTGCTCCGCATTTTGATTTTGATTAGCATTTGACAATTAATTTGTCTATTGTCGTTTATC
The DNA here is from genome assembly GCA_035041755.1 of Cacoxenus indagator. Classification (NCBI taxonomy): domain Eukaryota; kingdom Metazoa; phylum Arthropoda; class Insecta; order Diptera; family Drosophilidae; genus Cacoxenus; species Cacoxenus indagator. The sequence continues at coordinate 328,710 of JAWNKX010001098.1, forward strand.
GTTACTAATATTTATTTTCTTTCCGGTGTTAAGTGAATTTATAAGTGAATTTATTTGTGGTGTATGGCTCATTTCACCAGTATAAATTTTGTACTTATCAATGTTTAATTATTTTTGGCAAGTACAACGCTTAAATTTGCCTTTCCTGTGTATTGAGTTCAATCTGTTTTTTTTTCCTGCTTTGCTCTCCCTTTAAAATAATTTTTGATATTTTAGTCTTTTTCTGTTTCCTTCTTGCTCTCTATACAGTAGTTATTATTTTCGGGCTTAAGTCAAAATTCGGGCTTAAGTCGTTGTGCTTTTTTTGCACAGTGTGCTGATAATAACAAATACATTTAGAAAATAAATTTTAAAAAAAAATTTTCACTCTCAAGTTTATTTTATTGTTATTATTTTATTTATGTATTTTATTTTTGCTTACTTATTGTTTATAAGATATATTCATAAATTTTTAAGTTTTTATAATATTATATCAAAAAACAATTATTTTTTATTTTTTTTTTATTTTTTAATTTGTATTTTTTTTTTAATTTTTTATTTTATTTTAATTTTTATTTTTTATTTTATTATTACTATTATTATTATTATTTTTTATTTACTTCTTTTTCACTTATTTTTATTTCATTTATTCATTTTTTTCCTATCTTATTTATCTTATTTTGCTTTTATTTTATTTAACATTTTGTATCTATATTTCGCGCAAAATGAGTTGCTGTATTCGGGCTTGCACCAACAAGGACAACTTTAATAATGATAAGCTTAGAGGTGTTTCTTGTTGGATGTGCGATAACATCGCCCACCTTAAGTGCGCTGGGTGGACTGGTCGCGACTATGACCGACTTTACGGTACTGCTAAACCTGCATGTGGTGGCATCAGGTGGTCGTGACACACCTGCTTCAATCGCCAGGGGGACTTCTCATTGATGTACCACCGTATGAGAATTAAATACCAAAAACTTAACAAACTATTCACTGAGCTAGCCTCAGAGTTTAATGCTGGGTCAAAAATGTTTTTGGAGTACTCTTTCGACTTGACTCCAACGGCTAATGCAGTACAACTGCCGCCATTATCCCCTCATAATCTTGCGCCTACCACAGCGCCACTTATTTATTTTTCATCTCCCCACCCCCATCTTCACAATCCCACCAACTTCTTCTACTTCTTCCCAACTTTTACCCACTTACTCTTATGTACTTTATTCTACTTCTACCCAACCGCCCCATCCTACTCCTATTCCTTTAGCTCCTTCAACCATTATGCCCTCTACTATTTCTTCATCTGTCGCTTTGAACTTTCCCTCTACTACTTGTTCGACTTCCTCTATTCCATGTCTTACTACTGTGACTTCAGCTTCAACTTCTCCAACTTGTTCCCCTTCTTCCCAACCTTTGCCCACTTATTCTTCTGTACTTTTTTCAACATCTAACCAATCATCCCATCCCGCTCCAATTCCAGTAGCTCCTTCTACCAATATCCCCTCTACTACCACTTCATCTGTATCTTTCAACTTTCCCTCCATTAATTGTTCATCTTGCTCTACTCCCTGTTCTACTACTGTAACTAATGCTTCATCTTCTACTAAAGTCTCTAACTCCCCCCGTACTTTGTCCCCCCTAAGAGTTCTTCGCAATCCAATACTGCCTCTACTCCAGTGCCATGTATTTTGAAGGTGCTGGATCCTCGTAAACATGTTTTTATTTCCAGGTTGGATAAGGAGACAACCTGTGACGACGTTGCACGCTATGCAACATGCAACCCTTCGAATATTAATATTCACAAGTTTAATTTTTCTAGCCCTAGAGAAGGCTCTTCTTTTAAGCTTTCAGTTGGTATTGAAGTATTTTCTGTCATTTGTGGCGCTAATTTCTGGCCTGCACATATGTTGGTCCATGAGTTTATTCCTAAGAAAGAAACTAGGCTTTCGCAGGTAACCTTACCAGTCACTGCTTCAGTTTCATATTCTGCTTCTTCCACTACACTTTCAAAGTATTAGAAGGCTAGGCTAAAGTGTAAACTTTCTTCATTTTATCTTAGAAGTTTTTCTATCAGTTCTGTCGTTGTTGTTTTCATTGAGACTTTTCTTCGCCGTGATTTTCTAAACTCAGAAATTTCCACCTCTACATTATTGGCTTAATTGAATTAATGCATAACTTACTTTCTAAACTTGTAATCTACATATTTGTTTGAATTGTCAATATCAGTTTAGGTATTGAATACTTAATTAAGTCTTAGATTTAGTTTAATATTGCATGTTCATTAGAGGCTGATGATGTTTTTATCTGTAGCCAAATATTTAGTACGTAGACATTGGCTTTGGTATCGCATGTTCGCCAAAGAACTTAGCAATTAACACCAGCTGAGCCCAGTCTATATGACTCGGTGAATTTTGATGCCACTTGGGCCTGCCCCATGTGAGTTCAGTGTGTGGTCATTGCGTACCTACTATGTCAATGTAAAAAAAAATAAAATAAAATAAAAATTAAAAAGGCAACTAAAGATGTTAAAAAAAGTATTCAGGTATTAAACACCAAACAATTAACATCATATCTCAAGAGCTTAACACCCACGAGTCAAACGGACTACTCCTTATGGAAAGCTACTAAAGGATGGACAAATAAAAGTAATCACCTGGCTTCTCTAAAAATGGAAAACTGATAATGGGCAAAGAGGAACTTGGACAAAGCTAAAGCATTAGCTGATTACTTCGAAAGGGTTTTTACAGAAATCGCCACCAACTCAGATGATCCACAACTGAACACAGATATTAGCAGAGGTTCAGAACATATAAAACATAAAAAGACCACCACAGGAGAAATAAGAAAATGCATTAATAATGACTTAAAGGAAAAAAAGTCCAATGGATATGACAAAATTAATGGGAAACTCCTAAGAGAACTACCTGTAAAAGCTATAGAATATCTAAGAAACATCTTTAACGCTATGTTCAGACTAAACTATTTTCCGAGACTCTGGAAAGTAGCTGAGATTATTGCGATCCCGGAACCAGGCAAAGACCCATCAAAAGCAGAGTCTTATAGACCAATCAGTCTACTCCCTGTAATCTCAAAAATCTTCGAAAAGATATTAAGAAGTAGACTATTGCCACTACTAGAACGCAGGCACATCATTCCAAATCACCAATTTGGTTTTCGAAGAAGTCACTCAACGATACAACAAGTTCACAGAGTTACGCACAAAATTCTAAATTACATTGACAATAATAATTTTTGTATTGGGCTCTTCTTGGACGTGGAAAAAGCTTTTGACAAGGTTTGGCATAAAGGACTCAAATGGAAACTTAACAATATAGTCCCTCGAAACATAGCATACCTATTAACTCATATATCATAGGTAGATACTTCTTAGTTAAATACACACACGAATACTCAACCATTAGAGAAATAAATTCAGGAGTTCCACAGGGAAGTGTGCTAGGACCTTTATTATATACCCTATACACAGCAGACATACCATATACCACTCACTATTCGTTGATGATTGCAACTTTCGCCGATGACACAGACTCCTGTACTCATAATAATAACATAAATAATGCAACATCCATGTTGCAAGCAGACTTTAATAAAACACTTGACTGGCTTAGAAAGTGGCATATTAAAATAAACAAAAACAAAACAGTACAAGTTATATACACTACTAAGACTAGATTCACAACAATCCATATAAATATTGACGAAGACAACGTAACCATTCAAAAAGAAGCCAAGTACTTAGGATTATATCAAAAATTATTCGCACCAACACAAAAGCCCAATGGTATATCAGTGATATCAGTTCCATCGTGAAAGTTCCGCTATTTCTCTCGGTCAGATTCAGGCTCTCCTTCAAGAGCCGCAAGTAGGTTGGAGCACCACTTGCTTATTAGAAAGTTGCCCCTGAGCAGCCTCTTGACGAATTTTTCGGACTCTACAACGGTGTCACCTCCAGTGAAATCGTCGACGTAGAGGTCTCTGCGCACAATCTCAGTTGCGTGAGGAAAAGGGGGTTCCTCGTCATAAGACAGCTGATGCATGGCGCGAATAGCTAGGAATGCGGCTGGCTTCGTCCCATAAGTCACTGTGTTTAGGATGTAAATCTTGATATCGTCAGTAGGTATATCACGCCATATTATGCATTGAAGATATTCATCAGGGTGCGTGATTCGGTCGCAACGATACATTTTGTAAATATCGCCGCATAACGCAATTCTGAAAAAGCGAAAATGCAGAAGAGTGATGAATATTTTTGGCTGAATGGATGGGCCTGTTAGTAACAAATCGTTCAATGATGAACCAGATGGGGATTTGGCGGAACCGTCAAAAACAACGCGTAACTTGTTTGATTTGCTATCCAAATTTTGTACGCAATGGTGTGGTAACAAGTAAATAGGCTTGTCCAATTGTTTGGCTGCTAGAGACATGGGACCCAAGTCAATGTACTCTTTCAAAAATGCTTAATATTGATGTTTTAATGACGGGTTTCTTGCCAGCTTTGTTTGAAGGGTTAAGAGTGGACGCAGAGCACGTTGGTACGAGTCACCGGCTGCGTCAATGCTGGTCCGCAGATGGACTGAATACTGAGATCGTTTCTCAAGGAATGATCACATGTCGGTCCATCTTGGGGGTTTGTTCGTTGGTAATGCCTCCTTCCATCTCTCTCGATTCACTCCATCCAATTTACTTACAACGAGATGAATAAGGAATCCTTCAATAAGTTCCTCAGTTGTTCCCATAGTGTTCATGATCTTGTCAGTCAGTTCAAACAGGTTGTTGGCAGATCCACTTTCAATACCATTATGCCCGAAAATAGATTGCACGTGTGCCTGAAAATGTAATAATTTATTTTGAAATCTGTTGAGTAGTTCCAGGGCCTTGTCGTAGTTCGCATCGATTGGCTCGAGCGACCGTATTGTTTCCAGCGCGGCGTCATCCAAGCAGGCACGCGGATGCTGGAACTTCTCTCCCTTGCTTAGCTCCTCATCCTTACCGATGACAGTGTTAAACATGGCATAGAAGGCAAATCGATGTAAGCACCGATAAATTGTGGTAACAGCATCTCGGGCAGGCGAGACTTACGAGGTTGGCGAAGTGTTGTGGTCTGGTCGTCACCGAAGTGGCGTTTAGTGGTGAAGTGGGCACCGATGTACTTACTCTGCAGGCTGAGCTCATGAGTGAGCTTCGATTTTACCACGCAGTAACTTTGCGAGAATCCAATTCGATCATCGCCTTCCAGTTGCTGGAGATCGAGTCGTTCGAGACTCGTTTGTGCGATGTCAAGTCCAGAGTTCATGCGCTCCTCTATTTCGGTACGCACTAATATCTCAGCTTCATTTAAGTTGATCAGTTCAGTTCCTCTTAGTTAGTTAGGAACTGATTCACCGGCGCTAATTGCCGTTTCACTGAATTAGCTTTGGCTTTATGAAAATCGACTTCACTTAGTGCCGGGATGTCGTGATATAAGAGTATCTTCAGCCATGTCGAGGTCATTGGGCAATGCGCGAATAGTATTTTAGCAAAACGGAAATTTGAAAAAAAAGCACTAAGAGGAACTAGTTTTTAATTTGCATCTCCGAAATCAATTGTAGGAAACTGTATGTATGTTTAATCATATATTTTGTATGTAACAGATTCGACTTCATCTGGAGAATCATAGGTTTTGCTAGGAGCATTATTAATTTCAACACTGGTGGTATTTTCCAAAAAGGAATATTAGCCATCATCATGGCTAATGATTTGGTTGCTTCTCTTATTAAATAATCGATAAGCCTTCGACCTTTCAACGTAGCCAGCCATAATGAGTTCTCTCCCCTTTCCGCGGAAATACTTATGCTAAGTCTTACCCAATGATGCAGCTAAACAGCGCAATATTCAGAAATGACTTATAACAGACTTGTATCCATACCAGGCTTCGTAAGGCATCACATTGACTAAGGCATTTGTAGGTGATCGGTTTCTGATATATGCTGCTGTATGAACTGCTTCAGCCCGGAATTTTTCCTGTAAATCTGCGTTTATCAGCAAGCAGTGAGCTATTTCCACCAGCGTTCGGTTGAACTTCTCATCAATTCCATTCTATTGGCGAGTATGGGGAACGGATATTTGACAAACTATACCATTATATATAAGATGCTTATCAAATTCCTTATTAATATACTCCGTACCATTATCGGTGCGCAGAATTTTTATTTGGCAACCTGTTTCTCGCTCAGCCAAGTGTTTATAAGTTTTAAATATGGGTCAATTCGATTCGGAGCCATATTTAAAAATATTTTACAAAAAGTAAAACAAAAGCAAAATAATAACAAGAACTTAGAAAAGTAAAGGCTGTCCATTAAAAAACAGCATGAGCGTACCCTATACTCAAATAGCTGTCACCGAAAACAACAACAACGCATACAGCAACAAACAACAGTGAATTTAACTAAGTTTCATTTCCCCCTAATTTCAAGAGAACGCATTCATGTTCTCCCGCAATATATCAAACAGTTCCATACTCACAAAGTGAAAACCATAACGCATCTTCAACACAAACAAACACAACTTTTCGCTTAACTAACTGTCAGTTGTTCCATGGCTACAGATAATATACAGCCTCTACCGTGGAGTGCACAATGCGCTTCACCAACGACTCCACTCTCCTCCTTTCAACCAACAATGTTGTTGAAACAAGAACCACAACGCAAACATCAGCTGCTATTCCACACTTCACAATAACGACCACCTCAACTTTCTCTTCTACAATGCCAGTATGCTCCCTTTCTTCAGCAACATCACTGATCAGAGAAATTAATATTTTTCGCGAATAATAGAGAACTTTACAACATCACCACCCTTCTCCAAGGACCCGATCTGTGTAAAATGCGCCGGCAGGCACAAGGCTATTGAATGTAAACTAATAAGTGCAGATCAAATTAAATGCGCTCTTTGGGGCGAGTCACACATAGCCAACTATAAGGGATGTGTATAAGTATACAAACATCTAAAAATTAAAAGATTTCCCTTACTAAGAGAGAAAGACATTAAAAAGATGACCATCAGGCAGAAGAACAACCATAAAACAAAGTTAAAATTGGATTACCGTATGACAAAGCAGTAGCAAGCAACGACAAAAATCCCAGAAATCAGGTACAACCTCACCAAAAAGCTGTGAAGAAAAACAAAAACGAACCCAACAAACACGAGTCCAATAAAAACGCAGAAAATAAGATTGAATTTTCAAACGATCTGGCGGAAATAAAACGCATAATAAAACAATTAGTGCAGCGAATGAGTAACATTATGAACATCAGGACAGTACTATTGACAAAACTCGACAACAAAAATGGATGATAAACTACGAATAAGTGTATGGAATGCCAATAAAATCAATAACCATAAACTCGAATTCAAGACATTCTAAGACAACAACCAAATCGAAATGGCCTTAATATCTGAAATCGCACCTAATACGTAAACATAACTTTCAGATAAATGGCTACGTTACTTATACTACAAATCACCCTGATGAAACGGGCCATGGAGGCACAGCGGTAATTATTAAAGACAATTTCAAACATATAAAACTCGAAAATTATCATTTAGAGCACATACAATCAACTAATATACAAATCACGGATTCATTGGGACCTCTAACTATAGCAGCTGCCTACAGTGTACCAAACACAAGATCACTTTGACACAAATTAATGGCTTCCTGCAAACACTTGAACCACGCTTTATTGTCGGTGGAGACTTTAACGCAAAAAACATGGCTTGGGGCTCTAGAATGTCAAACAAAAAGTTAACGACCTAATGAGGGCTGTATACACAGTAAATGTACAACACTTAAGCACCGGCGAACCAAACTTTTGGCCTATTGATAAGAAAAAAATACCTGACCTCATCGACTTCTATATATTTAAAAATATTGAGATAAGAAAGCTAACAATAAAATCAAGACTAGATTTATCTGCAGACCATACTCCGATCCAACTTGACTACCAAAACAATGTATTAACTGAATGTAAAATCAACAAGATATACAATTATCGCACTGACTGGGAAACTTACAGAGATTATAAAAAACATTTCTATCACAACTAATAGCGACATAGAATCAGCAGTGATTCTCTTCAACGATGCAATCGAGAAAGCTGCAATACAGTCGACTCCTGCTCATACGAGCACGGAGCGCAATGGTTTCACTCCACCTTCTCTCCGACGGCTTATCAATAGAAAAAGAAAACTTAATAAAATTTGGCAAACAAACAATGCTAAAAAAACTACAACAAAGCGACCAAGGAACTGAAAAAATATATAATCGAACAAAAACGAGAACGACTAGAAAAGTATCTCCAAAACTTAAACCCGAAAAGATGTCGGATTATTCTCTGTGGAAGGCGACAAAAAAAATTGCAAACAAGACAATTCATCAACCGCCACTGAAAGTGGACGCCGGGACATTAGCCAATTATTACGAGAGTGTATTTGCGGAAAATGATACTACCACTGATGACTCACTACCTTCTCTGAATGGTGGTCTTCCAACTGAAGCACTAAAAAACCTCTACGAAATAAATAATTGCAACTATAAAAAACGACATTAAGCATAAAAAAGCCCCAGACTACGAATAAGTTCACGAACTATTACTAAATGAATGTCCTGTGGAGGCCCTAGACTACATACCAAATTTATTAGGTATTAATAAAGTATTAATATATAATATTAATATTAATAAAGTATTAAAAAGGTATTAATAAAGTTTTGTACAAAGGCCCAATACATAAGATCCACTCGATTTGCCCGACCAATGTGACTCAAATTCTGCCAAGCTATATAGGCAGAAACTTTTTAGTTAGGTATAAAAACGAATACTCAACACTACGACCGGTAAGCACAGGAGTTCACCAAGGAAGCGTTCTTGGATCACTCCTTTACATTATTTTCACCGCAGACAAACCTCAACCAACACAGGACTCTATAATGATAGCTACGTTTGCAGACGGCAACATTCTACTATCCGCCCATAAAAGTAAAATGCAGCAACATCCACTCTACAAAAAAAAAACTAAATAAAACTCTAGAGTGGTTAAAAATTAACAACAGCAAAACAGTCCAAGTAATTTCCACTACTAAAACAAAATATAGACCAGTTCACCTAAAAATTGACGGAAGTAATATAACAATCGTAAACGAAGGTAAGTACCTCGGAATGTAACTTGACAGCAAACTGATATGGAAACACCATATTTTTAAAATACGAATCCTAATGAAACTTAAAATAAATGAGTGGCACTCGTTGTTAAACCAAAAACCGAATAAGAAATGATTAATATATAAAACAATCACCAAATCTATCTGGACGTACGGAGCGCAAATATGAGGCTCTGCGAATAGATCAAATCTACAATTACTACACAGACAATAATAGAAAATTCTATGTATAATTACAAACGCTGACGGGTATATCACAAATTTCAACATACAGAAAGACATGCAGATTTCCACAGTGGCTGAAGAAATAACTAGTTTAAGTCGGAGATACCAAACAAAAATAAGCCAACATACTAACAACGAGGTGAATACACTGCCTCTGCGCGAGCTCCAGCAGAGACGTACACTTCGCCGGTCAAGGCCTGTCGACCTAATCTAAAATATAACCTAAATCTTTGTGGCAATATTATAAGCAAGGGTTTATATCTATATATTTAGCATTAGAACTACTCAAAAATTATCATAACATACATTATTCTAAAGCCACTTGCATTTTTCCTCCGCGTATATGGTGTAACCATATAAGCTTTATTGTCACCCCATTATACATTTTGAAAACTTCGTACTAAGAGTCCAAATTGCATTGACTGGTCTATTTCAAGATGAAATAAAAAAAAAAGAAAAAAAAGTAAACATCGTCGATTCCTCGTATTAAAATACTGCGATCCCCACATGATTTTATTTTAGACCACATACGTCACTGTGAATTATTTGTAGATTTTTATGTGTTTTGGTTTCGGACGCTTTAAACGGTTTTATGCTGCACTTGTTTTTCAAACAAATGGTACAATGAATTGGTTAACACGTTTTACTAATCCTTAAACCACTCACTAATTCTTTGTTTTCAAGCTACACTTTTTTTTAAATCAAGTATCCGTATCTATTGTGGCACCTAAATAATTCTTCATACGAGTTTTCGGCACAGTATATTTAACCCATGTGTTCAAGTTCGCACATAATTAAGTCACCCGTTGATTTTGCAAATAAAATTAATAATCATTTTCATCGAACACATTAGCCATGCCCTTCTCAAACACTACCACTCAAACGCATCCATTGTTCATCGCTTTTAATAGATTTAATCACAACGTCACCGCGTCCAATTGCTTCTACAAACTCATATACATAAATGAAATTTTGCTATTGACTGCTCTACTAACAGCTGTCGAACTCCACCCGTGCGTGACGTTGTTCCACAGTTCAAACACAACTTGGTTTTATCAACCGTTGTTCTCTCATTTGCGTTAAAGATTGCGAAAAAAAGACGTAGCTGTCTCTTCTTGCTCTGCTCCACTCGATCCGTTAGTTGCGCTTAAAGCTTTCCGTCTCTCTTATTTCGGGAATCCGCTGCGTAACGTCCCCTGCTGCCATGGTTATAACATTTGAAGTCTAGTGGACAAGGGATATTTTTCTTTATTACCAGAAGATTATTAATATGTTCTTAGAGCTAACAATAAATTTTTTTTCCACAGGTTTTAGCTATACAATGGGGCTTTATTCTGAATTATATATGTCCTTATTATTATTACAATTTCATAAGATCATAAATTTAAATTTAGCAAGGAAAATTGGGAAGAGGAAAAAAAAACCTTACAGTAATGATAAACTTAAACTAACTAGACTAGATTAGAACAGACCGAATCTTAATTGCATTAACCAGTGGTTAAGACTTAGAGAATCGATCGAACAGGTAAGTGCGAAATATTTAGTTTAGACAAGGGCTAGTGCACATATTTTATATTTCAACCCAAAAAAAAATAATAATAATAAATTGTGATAATTTGATTATGAAATTTGTGAATTAAAAGCAATGGTTCTTGCACTTAAATCAGTTTATATATATAAGGACATAACTCGAATTGTTGTTTAATTTCGGTAAAATTACCGAACTAATCGAATTCGCAGTATTATCCGGTGCTGAAATGCGCGGCAGCTTAGCTTACATTGTTTATAATATTCAGAGTTTCCACTTTTCACGATACGAGATTTAAATGAGGGTAGAGTAATCAAATCTACAAATGCGCAAGGTCCTCGCCCATTTATTTCAAACAGCGACTATGTCCCGATTGTGAGAGTTGATGGAAGATTATCACAGGCAAATATTAAATTTACTACCAAACATCCTATTCTGTTTCCGAATAATCATGTTGTTGTTAAGTTCATTATAAAATACACGCACCGGGTTAATTTACATTCAAGGATAAAAGCATTATATGCCTTCGTGCGGCAGAAATTTTGGATTAGCAATTGCAGGGGCTTGGCTCGCAGAATAGTTCTGTAATAAGGCCACAAACTTGGTTGTCGCCTCTCGAGAATTGATGGCGGCAGCGGAGCAATTGTTGTCGGAGGGGTCAGAAAACACGATTGCTGATTAGTGCAGCAGTCGGGAGATGCATTTTCATTTTATTCCGCCCAGATTGCCGCACGTTGGCAGCCAGTGGTAGAGTGCAGTTAAGGTGACAAAGAAGTTGTTAATGCATTGCCTAAATGGAACTGCACTAAACTATGAGGACATGATGACAGAATTAGCTCATGTAGAGGCCGTCGTTAATTCGTGACTACTGTGCCCTCTATATCCGATTGCGAGTGACTACCAAGCGCTGACTCCAGGTCACTTCTTAGTGGGCCACCACATGAACTCGTTACTCTTCAACGACAACGATGCCAAAGTGCCCATAGCGAATCGGTGGAAGCGTGTACTCGTCGTGCAAAATTTTTGGCGTAGAGGGTCAAAGGAATATTTGACGTTGCTGCAGAGACGGGCCAAATGGTTACGGCTCCAGCTAATTATTCAAGAAATGAAGCTTGTGTTAATTGCGGAGGACAACAGTCAGCCTGGTAAGTGGTGCGTCGAAGAGTGTTTGAAACTCACCCAGGAGCCGATGGAATAGTGCGAGTCGAAACGGTCCTCACTCCTCTTGGGACGTTAAAGCGCAACGTGTACAAACTATGTCCTCTGCCTACCGAAGAACAGTCGTGAAGAAAGGTTTGCTGTGGAAGGAGCCTCCAAGGTGGGGAGCATGTTTCCGCCGTTTAGGATTATATGTTATAGAATTAGTTTTAGAATGTGAGTGAATCATCCCTCATTTGAGTGCTTTATCTATCTTTCTCTATATATACCAAAGAAAATTGAAGTATGTAGCCTCAAGTTTAGTTTTAAGAAATGAATAAAATCACTCTGAAACGAAAGAGCAAATGAAGTTTCAAGTCAACTAGTCATCTGATTTCGCTCTCCTAATTCAACAATACAAAAAGTGAAACAAAAAAAAAACAACTGTTCTAAACTCAAAAATGCCTGTTGAACGGAGTCCCTCGCAAAAGCAACATCAGCCATCAAAAAATATCATGGGCCTAACCCACGCTCAAACAGCTGTCCGCATAAGCAACAACAATGCAGACCTTATCACATCATCAAACTGTTCAAACAATATCATTAACAACAGTGATTCTAACCAAGCTTCACTTCCCGCTAATTACGAGAGAGCCCGTTCATGCTATCACGCAATAGAGCAAACAGTTTCATATTCACAAGTTAAATGATCTCAATACAAACAAACACGACATCGCACTCTATCGCTCAAATAACTGCCAGATGTTCCCTGGCCACAGGCAATAATGAAGCCTCTGTTGTGGACGCTCTTCTCCTCTTTTAAACCAACATCAACAACAACCACGACGCAAACATCAGGTGCTAACTTCCTTATCACAACACCTCAACGTCAACATTCTCAACTACAATGCCAGTTGCCTCCCTCTCTTCGGCAACATAACTGATTAGGAAAAAGACATCATACACGGAAGTATAAAAATCAACCAATAAAAACTCACACGACTCAAAATTAAAATATTACCTTAAGCTTACTCCCAACAACATTTCGGAACAAAATAAAAATAGTGAAAAAAAAAATGGGAGCATGACACAAACGACAACAAAAACAATATTGCAAGCGTATTCTGCCTTTATTTTTTTATATAAGTAAAAGCCAAAGCGAATAATAGAGAAATCTATAATATCACCACACTTCAATGTACCAAAGTCATCTTTGAGCCACCACACCACAAACGCACGGTAGCTAAGTGCTCTAACTGTCAAACATATGGCCACACACGGAATTTCCGCACCAAGTGCCTAATTTTGTCAAATGCGCCCGCAACTACAAAACTATTGAAGGTAAATTAATAGGTGCCGATCAAATTAAATGCGCTCTTTGTGTTGGCTCACACGAAGCCAATTACAAGGGCAGCAAAGTGTATAAAAACCCAAAAATTCAAATATTTTCCTCAATCAGACAGAAAAATATTAAAAAAGATGGCAGTAGAACAGACATCAAACAAAGTTAAAACAGGATTAACGTACGCCCAAACAGCATCAAGTAACCAAAAAAATCCCACATAACAGGTAAATCCGCAACAAAGGGATGAGGAGCGAGACAAAAACGAACCCAACAAAAACAAACCCAACAAAAAACAAACCAGTAAAAACGCAGAAACTAAGACTGAATTGACACTATAAAAGTAGCCACCATATGAACATATGTGGATAAAAGCTGTACCACACAAGCCATCCAGACGGTACAGCACACGGGGCGACTGCTATAATTATTAAACAAAACATTAAACGTAACGTACTACTTCCATTCCAAGAAGCCTATATCCAGTCGACAAACATATAAATCTTCGACTCATCCGGACCACTAAGAATAACAGCTGTGTTCACCCCACCAAAACACAATATCTCACAGTCACAATATCTTTACTGCTTAAAAACTCTCGGACAACGCGTTATAGCTGCAGGCGACTATAATGCGAAGCAGACAGACTGGGGTTCCAGAATGTCAAACAAGAAAGGTAAAAAGCAACAGGGTGCACGGCTGTTAGCAAAAGCTAACCATCTTAGTACCGCCGAACCCATGTACTGGCCAATTTACTTCTATATACTTAAAAACATAGACTTAAGTAAATGTGTCATAACATCAAGTCTGGAACTCTTGTCGACCATACATCTACACTCTAGAACTTAATTCATTTGAAGTGAGCACAACCAATTCTTAATTATTGTACATCAACAAAACTGACTGACTAGAATCGGATATAGTTCACCTAAACGATATCATTAAAAAGGCAGTATTGCAAACAACTGCGGACAAGTTATTAGATCTTGTAAACCGATACACATCCCAAACGCTTTGCAAATTGATATATACAGAAAAAAAATTTAAAAAAGCATTGACCATTGGCAGATCCCCCGATGCGAAAAAGACGTATAACAAGGCAACCAAGGAAATTAAAAAATAACTCCAAAATCAAAAAAATTACGAAACCACGAAGTATTTACGAAGGTTAAGTACCGACTACTCCTTGTGGAAAGCTACAAAAAAACTGACAAATAAAACAATACACCAGGCACCTATAAAAATGGACAATGGACCATAGGCAGTAACGAATCTAGACAAGGCGATAGTGCTAGCGAATTATTATGGAAAATATATGCTGCTGAACCACTCAACAAAGATGACTTTCATATAAACTAGACAATCACTCAACAGCCAACTCGCCTTAAAATACATGATCAAAAAAGATATTCGAATATATACAGCACGACGTAAAGCCGAAAAAAGCACCCGGATATGACAAATTTGACGAAAAACTTTTAATGGTACTATCACTACCACATACGTAATATTTTCAACGCGATAATTAGACTAAAATACTTCCCTAATATGTGGAAAGTGGCTGAATTGATTCCAAAGCCTGGTAAAAAGGTATACAATCCAGCATCACATAGACCAATTAGCTTACTTTCAGTGATGATAAAAATATTCGAGAATCTCCTATTCCAGCGAGTCTTACCTATCATAGAACGCAAACATATAATACTTGACCACCGATTTGGCTTTCGACGAAATCATTCGACCATACAATAAATCCATCATGTGATTAATAAAATTTTAAACGATCTTGACGACAAAAATACTGCATAGGAGTTTTTCGAGATATAGAAAAGGCATTCGAAGAAGTCTGGCCCAAATGACTAATCAGCAAACTACGCAATATATTCCCGTATAACGTATTACACATTTTAATATGCTGTATCACATAAAGATATTTCTTCGTTAAGTACTGAGATGAATATTCCACATTTATAAAAATCAAAGCAGGCGTATCACACGAAAGTTTACTGGTTAACGTTATTATACCCTATCTTTACAGGGGACATACCAATACCAAATTATGACGACAGAAAGCCACATTTGTGGATGACACAATAATACTTAGCGTCCATAGACAAGATAACACAGCAACATCCAAACTGCAACAACATCTGGATTCTACCCTAAAGTGGTTTGTATATAGGAAAATAAATTCAAACAACACCAAAACAGTACACGTTATATACAACTAAAACTAAATTCACACCACCTCGTATAACGACTGACTGAGCTGACATGAAAATTTAAAATGGTGCCAAACACCTATCACATTCGCAAGTGAAGTGTCAAATGTATTAGTCATCTGCTCTCGTTCTTCGAAATAAATAAAACAAAAAGGAAATCAAAAAAGGAAATAATCAACAACAATCAAAAGTGTTTCTAAACTCAAAAATGCCGGTTGGACGCAATCCCCGACTGCGCTCAATACGCAAAATCAAAATCAGCCCTACACCGTGGAGCTGTCGCTCCCTCCCACGCAATTGGAGGCAATGACCTCTCTCGCAGCTTCGGTTGCACAAGTACAAAATAACAGCACCAATACAAACCAAACACCAATTAGAAACGGAATCAACTAACAGCAACAGCGATGTGCTCTCAAAATTAATGCTTCTCAATTGTCGCGGAGCGATCAATACTGTACGTCGATGATGAGCACACCAATTATGAACTACCAAACAGCTATAACTACAACTGCTAGCTACGCAATGGCAACAACATCGATAATTCTGCTGTCCTCTTCGTCCTTCTCCCCTAAATTCAACGTCACAAGCAAGAGATACAACAGCATCAACAACAAACCTTCATGCATAAGATCAAAACAAGAAAACAACGAAAATCGAAAAACAGCTACAAAAACGCAACCGAGACAATGAGACACCCGAAACTGTTACCAACAGCAACAAAAAACAAAACACTGACAAATATAACGCATCAGAAAACGCTCATACTCATACACTCATACTGGTTGAGTAAACCCAGCACACAAAATAGGTTTGATTTGCCAGATCAAGATGACAACATGCCTGCTGAAGAACATTTCGGTGCGGTAAGTAAAGAAGTAAGTGATAAAACAAAAGCATAGAATATAGGTGCAGGATATAGAGGAAATCCGTAACTTAACCTCAGCATGAAAAGAGACAATACAAAACAACTTTATAATAAAAATTCTGAAAAACAAAGAATTGCGCATACAGGTAGCTGACCCAATATGTTACTCAGCGATGGTAAAGATGCTTCGGCACAACAGAACCAAATACTAAACGTTTAATCCAAAGGAGGAGCGGGGTTTCAAGGTTTCGATGAGATAGAAAACGAGCTAAAGGACCTTGGACATGAAGCTATTAGTGCAACAAAAAAAATTACGAGGAAGCCTCTTTTTTGTGCAACTTAGAAAAAAATCAAACAATACAGATATCTACAAACTAACCACTCCGTTTTGTAGCTAAACAATCTGTGAACCACCGCACCACAAACGGGTAGTTGTAGAATGCTCCAAATGTCAAATGTATGGGCAAACGAGGAACTTTTGCACAAGGGACCACTTATGTGTTAAGTGCGCAGGTAAGCACAAAATCATTGACTGCAAAATACCCAAAGATAGCTAAACCGAAAGCTACAAAAAAACTGACTAACAAAAATATGCACCAGGCACCAATAAAAAGGACAATGGATCATGGGCAACAACTAATCTAGCTAAACCATTAGGTCTAGCAGATTATTATGAGAAAATATTTGCTGACGATCAACAGTACTTAGACGCCCCACACTCTAACCCGGCTGATGAACCTCAAACATTGCGACTCAAAAAAACTACGCCCTCCGAAATTCTAGTCATCATTTAACATGATGTAAAGCCTAAAATATCACCAGGCTATTACAAAATTAACGGCAAACTCCTAATTGATCTTCTACCACTTGCGGTGATTTATATACGCAATATGTTTAATGCCCTACACAGATTAATCTACTTCCCCAAAGCCTGGAAAGTTTCCGAAGTCATTGCGATTCCAAAGCCGGGAAAATACCTATCTCTGCCGTCATCATATGGACCAATCAGCTTACTTCCCGTGCTCTCCAAAATATACGAAAAGCTCTTACTCATGCGAATCCTACTTATCCTGAAACGTAACCACACAATTCCAGATCACCAATTTGGCTTCCGTAGAAACCACTCTACCATACAACAAGTCCGTCGTTATACGCGCATAATATTAACCGACTATTACTACAAAAAAAAATCTGTATTGGAGTATTCCTAGACGTAGAGAAAGCCTTCGATAAGATTTGGCGCAATGGATTAATCTAAAAGCTACGTACTATATTTCCCCAAAATATTGTACAAATGCTGAATTGTTACATTACTAATAGGTACTACTTCGTAAAGTTTTCGGAGGAATATTCAACTTTTGATGTATATTAGAACAGGAGTTCTGCAAGGTAGAATAATAGGTCCTCTGTTGTATACCATTTTCACAGCAGATATACCAACACCAAACCAAAAATCATCAATGATAGCTACATTTGCAGATAACACCTAATTACTAAAGAATAGTTCCCACGAAAACATTGTAGTAGCAACTGCAACATTGCAACAGAATTTGGACAACAATCTGAAATGGTTCGGTAAATGAAACATTAGAATGGATAACAGCACGACAATACATGTTATCTACACAACTAAAACTAAATTTGTAGCACACCGCCTAACGGTTGACGGAGTCGTTGTTAAAATAGAAGACCATGCGAAATATCTAGGACTTTACATACACAACAAATTAAATTGGAAACACCATATACAGAAAAAGCGCGAACAAATGAAATTGAAGACTAGACAGCTTTATTGGCTCCTCAACCCTAGATCTAATCTATCGCTAGAAAATAAGCTTTTGATATACAAATCAATAATCAAACCCATTTTGACTCACGGTGCTCAATTATGGGGAACATCAAAAAAATCATCCCAACATCCAAATAATGCGAATATTCAGAATAATCGCCAAAGCAGGATGGTATATCACAAACACCGACTTACACCGCGACCTCAACATACCCACAGTAGTAGAGGAAATAACTAGAAGAAGTCGGATTTATCAAACGTTAGCGCAACACATGAAATTCAATGTCAGCTTACTTCGGCAAAAATAATTACAGTGTAGGCGACGCCTAAAAAGGACAAGACCAGTTGATCTGGTAAACTAACTTTAAAATAATTAATTATTAAAACTACTTTTTTCTACTTCTTAATTATATTATGCAATTTCTATGAACTGCTCATAGAAGCTAAATATACCTATACTCGTAATTTAATCAATGTACTAGTAGTCTAAGTAGATATCAGTACTGAATAAAAAGGTTTAAAAAAAAAATTTCAATTGAAGACTGTGTGGTGGTATTCCGGCAATTTATGTGAATTTAAAATTTCAGTTGGAAAATTTACTGCTTCGTATTCATCAACAACGGCCTGATTTGAAAGACATCAGTTCACCTGGCAACGACTGTTGTATATTAAAGTTAATTTCGTCTACATTATTATTTATTGCTGCCAATATAGAACGTTCGCTAAGAAAATTATATTTCAAGTAATTTTTTTGTATTTCCGGGAAGACATTCTCAATTAGTTCTTGTTTTGAAGTAACGGTAGTGCACATATTTTCTGGCACTTTGATACTTGTGTGTTTGGATGCAGTTATATTGTTCCGTTGCCTATATCCAGCATTTGTTCAGGAAACATTTGTGCCGACTTATCATTTTGCAATTGTACTCGCAAATGTTTGGACCCTTCGCCAAAAATTTGAATGCTTTTAACTTAGTCGTCAACCGATCAATCAGGAAATATTTTACCATAATGATTTAGTAGCAAATTTGAAATTCTAATACACAAATCCTCGATCAACACTAATGCTTCATTATACATTTCTGGCGTGTCATCAACGTTTTGTTCTTGGTTGTTTCTGTAATTCGGTGCAGTATATCTTAAGTCGTAGTGTTTTTGTATTTCGTCCACAATAGCGATGATTGTGTTGGATAACATGTCGTCAATATTATTGCGATACTATTCAGCATTGATACTAATGCTGCATCTGCGAGTGTTATGTCCCAATGATTGTCGTCTTCTAACACTTGCAATTTGGTCCATGCTTCTTGATATGTATTGATATATCTGATTACTGTTCTCATAAATTCGAAGCACGTTGGCTCTGGAACATTAACGCATTAATGTTGGTCAAAAATTCACAATAAGCATGTCACACAACACAAATATGGGTTAGTGAAGTACTCGCCACTGCTTTCAAAAAAGTACAAAGCTCATTTAAATGTTACACAGTCCATTAAGTACATGTGGAAATACATTAATAAAGTCAGTGACATGACAGTGTTTGAAGTACAAAACTTAAATGAAGCGACGGAATAATGCGCTTCCAGATAGGCAGTAAAGCAACCAAGCAGTTTGGCGAATTTTTAGTTTCCAAATACAATAAGGAAACCCATCAGTAGAGCATCTTGCGATACATCTTGAAAACGGTCAACGTGTGTATTTCACTGAGGAAAATGCTGTACAACGAGCATTTGAGCCACCAAAAACGATAATTACCAAAACTCTGCCTAAAAATTATGTTTATGGACGATTCGCACACACATTATTATGTTGCGACGTTCCACGCAATTTTACATGGAATATAACAAATACAAAATGGGATCCACGTAGACAAGTAGAATGACATCCAACAATCACGGGTGTATTCAAAGCAAAAACATTGGGAAGACTTTATACAGTACATCCAAAACAACCTCATGTTTATGGTAATAATATTGAACAGCTCTTGGTCAATCGATGGATCTGTAATTTCCAGCTAAATTATTTGATCTGCTTCATCGGGGCGGATTTCAACATCAAGCAAATCGAAATATGAGCATGCGGTAAACATCGATTTTGTCACTTAATTGAATACGTCCAGCAAGTTGTTTCACCGAAACTTAAATATTTCACGATCAAATCTATCATTCATTTTAATTTTTGCTTAAACAGACGTGCAATTATATCATGACGATGCGGTGGATGCTGACCAGGCAACAGCAAATTTTGTATTTACTTCCATTTTGGATTACATGAAGAACTCTGAACGACCTTAATTGCCTATTTCGTAGACTACCGATGTAACTGGAAGGTAGAATAATTATATTATCGACGTCCTCGTTATTTAAATTTCCCTCGATGATTCCATTAATAGCATCTCGTAAATGGATGTCATCTCCTGACCACCAACTCCCGGGTGTGGTCTCTCACTTGGACAGTTCCAACGAGAAATTCGATCACCTGATTGAGATGCAGACTAAGGTGATCGACGTACTCATTGCTGTTTTGTATATGAGCTGAGAGCAAACTAACATCGCTACATGGAACGTTCGCACTGTCCTCATATCTGAAACCCATTTCTGAATTAAAACATTCTTCAAAATTCAGGGCTATGAATTCTATGGAGTCAACTATCCGGATGATGCTATCTGCGGCTACATTACTCATTCTGTTATCCATAAGTCACCACCCGCTGCAAACCATCCGGATCGACTCCATTCAAAGCGTCTCAATCAGCATCCACACAGCTCAAGGCAACCTGGGCCATTTGTTTTCCTCCAGGAACTCCCTACCCCTCGAATATATAGCTCTTTTATAGAGTGTAGGCCCCAAAACGCTACCCTGGCGGACACCTGCGCAAATAACCTTGATACTCGACTCCACACCATCCAGTACCACTGAGAAGGTCCTGCTCTCAAAGTAGCTACACACGATTAACCATAGTTGATGCGGCAAGAGATTCTTGAGCTTACTGAGCAGCCCGTCGTGCCAAACCCGGTCGAAAGCCTGCTTTATGTCAAGATACGCTGCCACCACGTACTCCTTAGCCTCAAATCCTTCGAGAATAAAGTTAACCACCCTATTCAGCTGCTCTAGAGTTCCGTGGGACTTACGAAAGCCAAATTGAAAGGAAGGAACTATTTGCATTACCTTTTTTAAGTCCAGGATCCGTGTTAGCAAACAGTGTTTAAACAACCTTGCCACAGTGGGTATCAGACTAATTGGGCTGTAAGAATCTAAGGTGTAAGGGCTCTTGCCGGCCTTATGAATCATGCACATTCTTGCCTTCTTCCACTGTTTTGGATCATATCCTAATCTCAGCACTGAGTTAAAAATGAGGACCAGAAATAGCAAGGCTTTTAGCAGTATTGCCTTAAGTGTAAAGTTGTCCAGTCTATCTTCACCTGGAGCCCTTTTACTGTTCAACCCCTTAATATGTGCTAATACTTCCTCGGCTGTAAAAGAAGCAACTGGGAGGCATAATTGGCCGGCGCCAATTATTATCAATTAATTGATAATAATTGATCAACTGTAGACTCCGAAGATCTGTTAAGCGTTCTACGAAGAATGTTTCTCATAGGTGGAGACTTTAACGCCAAAATTCTGGTGTAACTTTAGAGCGGATACAAGTGGTAGCTGCTTACAGGAAGTTGTGCAAAACTCAACAGCTCAAATCCTGGCAACTGGCCAAGCGACCCATTTCCCTTACGCAGAAAGACACACACCCAGCGCTATTGATACAATATGTCTTCCATAACTCGAATATCACCATAATTTGAACTTTAGTTATGCATTATGGTGATTCGACATTTGGAAGTTTGACTGTACGAGAAATACGCACAGTCCGCGAAGTTCGAGTCCAATCGCGCAAAACAAATTTCGTCATCCTTACTTTGTGTTGTAAACTTTCCTCTTCTTTCCTTGTGATTGGCAATGAAGAAACAAACAAATGGTCTAGACTTTGTTGTTGCGTGAGCGTAGCAAAAAAGAGGAATTTTTATTCCCTCACGCGCCCCACTTCACAGCACAGTCTTCAAGTCAATTTTCGATTGTCGTACCAAATTTATCAAAAGTCAGGCCACGAACGCGTGTTTGGTGATGAGTTCAAATTTGCGTGCACGCAAAAAGTATACATATTTACGCAGGCATATCTTTTTTCTTTTCTAAAACAAATGTTTGTTGTTGCGTGGTCAAAGGCAAGATTTATTTCTTTGGCTTTCCTGATATTCGCAATGCGCAGCTGGTTTGATTTCGTTTTGACATGGGACACTTGCAGTTTCTTGCTCTTTCTTCTGTTTGCCTGATAGTAAAGGCAGAATTAGCTGTACTCAATTTCGATTTTTTGTCATACTCCGCGCGAAATGCGCATTTTAAATCAATTTTAATTATCAATAATAGGCCTCATTCATTAAAAGTCACACCAAAATCAATACAAGTAGGTGGTGGGATTTGTAATAAATTTGCATACCAGAAATTCTGAATAAGTGGAATCTTGTCCAAATAATAGCCTTCAAACACAGCTGTTGTTGACAAAGGAAAAGCAATTATAAAAGTGCAGTTTTATGAGTGATTGGCAAGTGGTTAAAACTTACGAAACAAAAGTATTCTATTGATCTTTTTGTAATGGAATCTTTTAATTATGGTTCGTATTATGTGTTGGTACACTTCAACTGGGCAAAGTTAAAGTGCTCTCTTTGCAATGGTGTGTTAATATGGGGCATCTTTAAAAAACAGCTTTGTAAATAAATATATATTTCATATCAGTTCCATCGTGAAAGTTCCGCTATTTCTCTCGGTCAGATTCAGGCTCTCCTTCAAGAGCCGCAAGTAGGTTGGAGCACCACTTGCTTATTAGAAAGTGGCCCCTGAGCAGCCTCTTGACGAATTTTTCGGACTCTACAACGGTGTCACCTCCAGTGAAATCGTCGACGTAGAGGTCTCTGCGCACAATCTCAGTTGCGAGAGGAAAAGGGGGTTCCTCGTCATAAGACAGCTGATGCATGGCGCGAATAGCTAGGAATGCGGCTGGCTTCGTCCCATAAGTCACTGTGTTTAGGATGTAAATCTTGATATCGTCAGTAGGTTTATCACGCCATATTATGCATTGAAGATATTCATCAGGGTGCGTGATTCGGTCGCAACGATACATTTTGTAAATATCGCCGCATAACGCAATTCTGAAAAAGCGAAAATGCAGAAGAGTGATGAATATTTTTGGCTGAATGGATGGGCCTGTTAGTAACAAATCGTTCAATGATGAACCAGATGGGGATTTGTCGGAACCGTCAAAAACAACGCGTAACTTGTTTGATTTGCTATCCAATTTTTGTACGCAATGGTGTGGTAACAAGTAAATAGGCTTGTCCAATTGTTTGGCTGCTAGAGACATGGGACCCAAGCCAATGTACTCTTTCAAAAATGCTTAATATTGATGTTTTAATGACGGGTTTCTTGCCAGCTTGCTTTCAAGTGTTAAGAGTGGACGCAGAGTACGTTGGTACGAGTCACCGGCTGCGTCAATGCTGGTCCGCAGATGGACTGAATACTGAGATCGTTTCTCAAGGAATGATCACATGTCGGTCCATCTTGGGAGTTTGTTCGTTGGTAATGCCTCCTTCCATCTCTCTCGATTCACTCAATCCAATTTGCTTACAACGAGATGAATAAGGAATCCATCAATAAGTTCCTCAGTTGTTCCCATAGTGTTCATGATCGTGTCAGTCAGTTCAAACAGGTTGTTGGCAGATCCACTCTCAACACCATTATGCCCGAAAATAGATTGCACGTGTGCCTGAAAATGTAATAATTTATTATGAAATCTGTTGAGTAGTTCCAGGGCCTTGTCGTAGTTCGCATCGATTGGCTCGAGCGACCGTCTTGTTTCCAGCGCGGCGTCATCCAAGCAGGCACGCGGATGCTGGAACTTCTCTCCCTTGCTTAGCTCCTCATCCTTACCGACGACAGTGTTAAACATGGCATAGAAGGCAAATCGATGTAAGCACCGATAAATTGTGGTAACAGCAGCTCGGGCAGGCGAGACTTACGAGGTTTTCGAAGTGTTGTGGTCTGGTCGTCAGCGAAGTGGCGTTTAGTGGTGAAGTGGGCACCGATGTACTTACTCTGCAGGCTGAGCTCATGAGTGAGCTTCGATTTTACCACGCAGTAACTTTGCGAGAATCCAATTCGATCATCGCCTTCCAGTTGCTGGAGATCGAGTCGTTCGAGACTCGTTTGTGCGATGTCAAGTCCAGAGTTCATGCGCTCCTCTATTTCGGTACGCACTAATATCTCAGCTTCATTTAAGTTGATCAGTTCAGTTCCTCTTAGTTAGTTAGGAACTGATTCACCGGCGCTAATTGCGGTTTCACTGAATTAGCTTTGGCTTTATGAAAATCGACTTCACTTAGTGCCGGGATGTCGTGATATAAGAGTATCTTCAGCCATGTCGAGGTCACTGGGCAATGCGCGAATAGTATTTTAGCAAAACGGAAATTTGAAAAAAAGCACTAAGAGGAATTAGTTTTTAATTTGCATCTCCGAAATCAATTGTAAGAAACTGTATGTATGTTTAATCATGTATTTTGTATGTAACAGATTCGACTTCATCTGGAGAATCATAGGTTTTGCTAGGAGCATTATTAATTTCAATACTGGTGGTATTTTCCAAAAAGGAATATTAGCCATCATCATGGCTAATGATTTGGTTGCTTCTCTTATTAAATAATCGATAAGCCTTCGACCTTTCATAGTAGCCAGCCATAATCAGTTCTCTCCCAGTTCTGACTTATAACAGACTTGTATCCATACCAGGCTTCGTAAGGCATCACATTGACTAAGGCATTTGTAGGTGACCGGTTTCTGATATATGCTGCTGTATGAACTGCTTCAGCCCGGAATTTTTCTTGTAAATCTGCGTTTATCAGCAAGCAGTGAGCTATTTCCACCAGCGTTCGGTTGAACTTCTCATCAATTCCATTCTATTGGCGAGTATGGGGAACGGATATTTGACAAACTATACCATTATATATAAGATGCTTATCAAATTCCTTATTAATATACTCCGTACCATTATCGGTGCGCAGAATTTTTATTTGGCAACCTGTTTCTCGCTCAGCCAAGTGTTTATAAGTTTTAAATATGGGTCAATTCGATTCGGAGCCATATTTAAAAATATTTTACAAAAAGTAAAACAAAAGCAAAATAATAACAAGAACTTAGAAAAGTAAAGGCTGTCCATTAAAAAACAGCATGAGCGTACCCTATACTCAAATAGCTGTCACCGCAAACAACAACAACGCATACAGCAACATACAACAGTGAATTTAACCAAGTTTCACTTCCCCCTAATTTCAAGAGAACGCATTCATGTTCTCCCGCAATATATCAAACAGTTCCATACTCACAAAGTGAAAACCATAACGCATCTTCAACACAAACAAACACAACTTTTCGCTTAACTAACTGTCAGTTGTTCCATGGCTACAGATAATATACAGCCTCTACCGTGGAGTGCACAATGCGCTTCACCAACGACTCCACTCTCCTCCTTTCAACCAACAATGTTGTTGAAACAAGAACCACAACTCAAACATCAGCTGCTATTCCACACTTCACAATAACGACCACCTCAACTTTCTCTTCTACAATGCCAGTATGCTCCCTTTCTTCAGCAACATCACTGATCAGAGAAATTAATATTTTTCGCGAATAATAGAGAACTTTACAAAATCACCACCCTTCTCCAAGGACCCGATCTGTGTAAAATGCGCCGGCAGGCACAAGGCTATTGAATGTAAACTAATAAGTGCAGATCAAATTAAATGCGCTCTTTGGGGCGAGTCACACATAGCCAACTATAAGGGATGTGTATAAGTATACAAACATCTAAAAATTAAAAGATTTCCCTCACTAAGAGAGAAAGACATTAAAAAGATGACCATCAGGCAGAAGAACAACCATAAAACAAAGTTAAAATTGGATTACCGTATGACAAAGCAGTAGCAAGCAACGACAAAAATCCCAGAAATCAGGTACAACCTCACCAAAAAGCTGTGAAGAAAAACAAAAACGAACCCAACAAACACGAGTCCAATAAAAACGCAGAAAATAAGATTGAATTTTCAAACGATCTGGCGGAAATAAAACGCATAATAAAACAATTAGTGCAGCAAATGAGTAACATTATGAACATCAGGACAGTACTATTGACAAAACTCGACAACAAAAATGGATGATAAACTACGAATAAGTGTATGGAATGCCAATAAAATCAATAACCATAAACTCGAATTCAAGACATTCTAAGACAACAACCAAATCGACATGGCCTTAATATCTGAAATCGCACCTAATACGTAAACAAAACTTTCAGATAAATGGCTACGTTACTTATACTACAAATCACCCTGATGAAACGGGCCATGGAGGCACAGCGGTAATTATTAAAGACAATTTCAAACATATAAAACTCGAAAATTATCATTTAGAGCACATACAATCAACTAATATACAAATCACGGATTCTTTGGGACCTCTAACTATAGCAGCTGCCTACAGTGTACCAAACACAACACCACTTTGACACAAATTAATGGCTTCCTGCAAACACTTGAACCACGCTTTATTGTCGGTGGAGACTTTAACGCAAAAAACATGCCTTGGGGCTCTAGAATGTCAAACAAAAAAGTTAACGACCTAATGAGGGAGGTATACACAGTAAATGTACAACACTTAAGCACCGGCGAACCAAACTTTTGGCCTATTGATAAGAAAAAAATACCTGACCTCATCGACTTCTATATATTTAAAAATATTGAGATAAGAAAGCTAACAATAAAATCAAGACTAGATTTATCTGCAGACCATACTCCGATCCAACTTGACTACCAAAACAATGTATTAACTGAATGTAAAATCAACAAGATATACAATTATCGCACTGACTGGGAAACTTACAGAGATTATAAAAAACATTTCTATCACAACTAATACCGACATAGAATCAGCAGTGATCCTCTTCAACGATGCAATCGAGAAAGCTGCAATACAGTCGACTCCTACTCATACGAGCACGGAGCGCAATGTTTTCACTCCACCTTCTCTCCGACGGCTTATCAATAGAAAAGAAAACTTAATAAAATTTGGCAAACAAACAATGCTAAAAAAACTACAACAAAGCGACAAAGGAACTGAAAAAATATATAATCGAACAAAAACGAGAACGACTAGAAAAGTATCTCCAAAACTTAAACCCGAAAAGATGTCGGATTATTCTCTGTGGAAGGCGACAAAAAAAATTGCAAACAAGACAATTCATCAACCGCCACTGAAAGTGGACGCCGGGACATTAGCCAATTATTACGAGAGTGTATTTGCGGAAAATGATACTACCACTGATGACTCACTACCTTCTCTGAATGGTGGTCTTCCAACTGTAGCACTAAAAAACCTCTACGAAATAAATAATTGCAACTATAAAAAACGACATTAAGCATAAAAAAGCCCCAGACTACGAATAAGTACACGAACTATTACTAAAAGAATGTCCTGTGGAGGCCCTAGACTACATACCAAATTTATTAGGTATTAATAAAGTATTAATATATAATATTAATATTAATAAAGTATTAAAAAGGTATTAATAAAGTTTTGTACAAAGGCCCAATACATAAGATCCACTCGATTTGCCCGACCAATGTGACTCAAATTCTCCCAAGCTATATAGGCAGAAACTTTTTAGTTAGGTATAAAAACGAATACTCAACACTACGACCGGTAAGCACAGGAGTTCACCAAGGAAGCGTTCTTGGATCACTCCTTTACATTATTTTCACCGCAGACAAACCTCAACCAACACAGGACTCTATAATGATAGCTACGTTTGCAGACGGCAACATTCTACTATCCGCCCATAAAAGTAAAATGCAGCAACATCCACTCTACAAAAAAAAAATAAATAAAACT
This sequence comes from Cacoxenus indagator, assembly GCA_035041755.1. Taxonomy (NCBI): domain Eukaryota; kingdom Metazoa; phylum Arthropoda; class Insecta; order Diptera; family Drosophilidae; genus Cacoxenus; species Cacoxenus indagator. The sequence continues at coordinate 356,992 of JAWNKX010001098.1, forward strand.
CTAGAGTGGTTAAAAATTAACAACAGCAAAACAGTCCAAGTAATTTCCACTACTAAAACAAAATATAGACCAGTTCACCTAAAAATTGACGGAAGTAATATAACAATCGTAAACGAAGGTAAGTACCTCGGAATGTAACTTGACAGCAAACTGATATGGAAATACCATATTTTTAAAATACGAATCCTAATGAAACTTAAAATAAATGAATGGCACTCGTTGTTAAACCAAAAATCGAATAAGAAATGATTAATATATAAAACAATCACCAAATCTATCTGGACGTACGGAGCGCAAATATGAGGCTCTGCGAATAGATCAAATCTACAATTACTACACAGACAATAATAGAAAATTCTATGTATAATTACAAACGCTGACGGGTATATCACAAATTTCAACATACAGAAAGACATGCAGATTTCCACAGCGGCTGAAGAAATAACTAGTTTAAGTCGGAGATACCAAACAAAAATAAGCCAACATACTAACAACGAGGTGAATACACTGCCTCTGCGCGAGCTCCAGCAGAGACGTACACTTCGCCGGTCAAGGCCTGTCGACCTAATCTAAAATATAACCTAAATCTTTGTGGCAATATTATAAGCAAGGGTTTATATCTATATATTTAGCATTAGAACTACTCAAAAATTATCATAACATACATTATTCTAAAGCCACTTGCATTTTTCCTCCGCGTATATGGTGTAACCATATAAGCTTTATTGTCACCCCATTATACATTTTGAAAACTTCGTACTAAGAGTCCAAATTGCATTGACTGGTCTATTTCAAGATGAAATAAAAAAAAAAGAAAAAAAAGTAAACATCGTCGATTCCTCGTATTAAAATACTGCGATCCCCACATGATTTTATTTTAGACCACATACGTCACTGTGAATTATTTGTAGATTTTTATGTGTTTTGGTTTCGGACGCTTTAAACGGTTTTATGCTGCACTTGTTTTTCAAACAAATGGTACAATGAATTGGTTAACACGTTTTACTAATCCTTAAACCACTCACTAATTCTTTGTTTTCAAGCTACACGAGGTTTTTTTTAAATCAAGTATCCGTATCTATTGTGGCACCTAAATAATTCTTCATACGAGTTTTCGGCACAGTATATTTAACCCATGTGTTCAAGTTCGCACATAATTAAGTCACCCGTTGATTTTGCAAATAAAATTTATAATCATTTTCATCGAACACATTAGCCATGCCCTTCTCAAACACTACCACTCAAACGCATCCATTGTTCATCGCTTTTAATAGATTTAATCACAACGTCACCGCGTCCAATTGCTTCTACAAACTCATATACATAAATGAAATTTTGCTATTGACTGCTCTACTAACAGCTGTCGAACTCCACCCGTGCGTGACGTTGTTCCACAGTTCAAACACAACTTGGTTTTATCAACCGTTGTTCTCTCATTTGCGTTAAAGATTGCGAAAAAAAGACGTAGCTGTCTCTTCTTGCTCTGCTCCACTCGATCCGTTAGTTGCGCTTAAAGCTTTCCGTCTCTCTTATTTCGGGAATCCGCTGCGTAACGTCCCCTGCTGCCATGGTTATAACATTTGAAGTCTAGTGGACAAGGGATATTTTTCTTTATTACCAGAAGATTATTAATATGTTCTTAGAGCTAACAATAAATTTATTTTCCACAGGTTTTAGCTATACAATGGGGCTTTATTCTGAATTATATATGTCCTTATTATTATTACAATTTCATAAGATCATAAATTTAAATTTAGCAAGGAAAATTGGGAAGAGGAAAAAAAAAACCTTACAGTAATGATAAACTTAAACTAACTAGACTAGATTAGAACAGACCGAATCTTAATTGCATTAACCAGTGGTTAAGACTTAGAGAATCGATCGAACAGGTAAGTGCGAAATATTTAGTTTAGACAAGGGCTAGTGCACATATTTTATATTTCAACCCAAAAAAAAATAATAATAATAAATTGTGATAATTTGATTATGAAATTTGTGAATTAAAAGCAGGCAAATATTAAATTTACTACCAAACATCCGATTCTGTTTCCGAATAATCATGTTGTTGTTAAGTTCATTATAAAATACACGCACCGGGTTAATTTACATTCAAGGATAAAAGCATTATATGCCTTCGTGCGGCAGAAATTTTGGATTAGCAATTGCAGGGGCTTGGCTCGCAGAATAGTTCTGTAATAAGGCCACAAACTTGGTTGTCGCCTCTCGAGAATTGATGGCGGCAGCGGAGCAATTGTTGTCGGAGGGGTCAGAAAACACGATTGCTGATTAGTGCAGCAGTCGGGAGATGCATTTTCATTTTATTCCGCCCAGCTTGCCGCACGTTGGCAGCCAGTGGTAGAGTGCAGTTAAGGTGACAAAGAGGTTGTTAATGCATTGCCTAAATGGAACTGCACTAAACTATGAGGAGATGATGACAGCGTTAGCTCATGTAGAGGGCGTCGTTAATTCGAGACTACTGTGCCCTCTATATCCGATTGCGAGTGACTACCAAGCGCTGACTACAGGTCACTTCTTAGTGGGCCACCACATGAACTCGTTACTCTTCAACGACAACGATGCCAAAGTGCCCATAGCGAATCGGTGGAAGCGTGTACTCGTCGTGCAAAATTTTTGGCGTAGAGGGTCAAAGGAATATTTGACGTTGCTGCAGAGACGGGCCAAATGGTTACGGCTCCAGCTAATTATTCAAGAAATGAAGCTTGTGTTAATTGCGGAGGACAACAGTCAGCCTGGTAAGTGGTGCGTCGAAGAGTGTTTGAAACTCACCCAGGAGCCGATGGAATAGTGCGAGTCGAAACGGTCCTCACTCCTCTTGGGACGTTAAAGCGCAACGTGTACAAACTATGTCCTCTGCCTACCGAAGAACAGTCGTGAAGAAAGGTTTGCTGTGGAAGGAGCCTCCAAGGTGGGGAGCATGTTTCCGCCGTTTAGGATTATATGTTATAGAATTAGTTTTAGAATGTGAGTGAATCATCCCTCATTTGAGTGCTTTATCTATCTTTCTCTATATATACCAAAGAAAATTGAAGTATGTAGCCTCAAGTTTAGTTTTAAGAAATGAATAAAATCACTCTGAAACGAAAGAGCAAATGAAGTTTCAAGTCAACTAGTCATCTGATTTCGCTCTCCTAATTCAACAATACAAAAAGTGAAACAAAAAAAAAACAACTGTTCTAAACTCAAAAATGCCTGTTGAACGTAGTCCCTCGCAAAAGCAACATCAGCCATCAAAAAATATCATGGGCCTAACCCACGCTCAAACAGCTGTCCGCATAAGCAACAACAATGCAGACCTTATCACATCATCAAACTGTTCAAACAATATCATTAACAACAGTGATTCTAACCAAGCTTCACTTCCCGCTAATTACGAGAGAGCCCGTTCATGCTATCACGCAATAGAGCAAACAGTTTCATATTCACAAGTTAAATGATCTCAATACAAACAAACACGACATCGCACTCTATCGCTCAAATAACTGCCAGATGTTCCCTGGCCACAGGCAATAATGAAGCCTCTGTTGTGGACGCTCTTCTCCTCTTTTAAACCAACATCAACAACAACCACGACGCAAACATCAGGTGCTAACTTCCTTATCACAACACCTCAACGTCAACATTCTCAACTACAATGCCAGTTGCCTCCCTCTCTTCGGCAACATAACTGATTAGGAAAAAGACATCATACACGGAAGTATAAAAATCAACCAATAAAAACTCACACGACTCAAAATTAAAATATTACCTTAAGCTTACTCCCAACAACATTTCGGAACAAAATAAAAATAGTGAAAAAAAAAATGGGAGCATGACACAAACGACAACAAAAACAATATTGCAAGCGTATTCTGCCTTTATTTTTTTATATAAGTAAAAGCCAAAGCGAATAATAGAGAAATCTATAATATCACCACACTTCAATGTACCAAAGTCATCTTTGAGCCACCACACCACAAACGCACGGTAGCTAAGTGCTCTAACAGTCAAACATATGGCCACACACGGAATTTCCGCACCAAGTGCCTAATTTTGTCAAATGCGCCCGCAACTACAAAACTATTGAAGGTAAATTAATAGGTGCCGATCAAATTAAATGCGCTCTTTGTGTTGGCTCACACGAAGCCAATTACAAGGGCAGCAAAGTGTATAAAAACCCAAAAATTCAAATATTTTCCTCAATCAGACAGAAAAATATTAAAAAAGATGGCAGTAGAACAGACATCAAACAAAGTTAAAACAGGATTAACGTACGCCCAAACAGCATCAAGTAACCAAAAAAATCCCACATAACAGGTAAATCCGCAACAAAGGGATGAGGAGCGAGACAAAAACGAACCCAACAAAAACAAACCCAACAAAAAACAAACCAGTAAAAACGCAGAAACTAAGACTGAATTGACACTATAAAAGTAGCCACCATATGAACATATGTGGATAAAAGCTGTACCACACAAGCCATCCAGACGGTACAGCACACGGGGCGACTGCTATAATTATTTTACAAAACATTAAACGTAACGTACTACTTCCATTCCAAGAAGCCTATATCCAGTCGACAAACATATAAATCTTCGACTCATCCGGACCACTAAGAATAACAGCTGTGTTCACCCCACCAAAACACAATATCTCACAGTCACAATATCTTTACTGCTTAAAAACTCTCGGACAACGCGTTATAGCTGCAGGCGACTATAATGCGAAGCAGACAGACTGGGGTTCCAGAATGTCAAACAAGAAAGGTAAAAAGCAACAGGGTGCACGGCTGTTAGCAAAAGCTAACCATCTTAGTACCGCCGAACCCATGTACTGGCCAATTTACTTCTATATACTTAAAAACATAGACTTAAGTAAATGTGTCATAACATCAAGTCTGGAACTCTTGTCGACCATACATCTACACTCTAGAACTTAATTCATTTGAAGTGAGCACAACCAATTCTTAATTATCATCATCAACAAAACTGACTGACTAGAATCGGATATAGTTCACCAAAACGATATCATTAAAAAGGCAGTATTGCAAACAACTGCGGACAAGTTATTAGATCTTGTAAACCGAAACACATCCCAAACGCTTTGCAAATTGATATATACAGAAAAAAAATTTAAAAAAGCATTGACCATTGGCAGATCCCCCGATGCGAAAAAGACGTATAACAAGGCAACCAAGGAAATTAAAAAATAACTCCAAAATCAAAAAAATTACGAAACCACGAAGTATTTACGAAGGTTAAGTACCGACTACTCCTTGTGGAAAGCTACAAAAAAACTGACAAATAAAACAATACACCAGGCACCTATAAAAATGGACAATGGACCATAGGCAGTAACGAATCTAGACAAGGCGATAGTGCTAGCGAATTATTATGGAAAATATATGCTGCTGAACCACTCAACAAAGATGACTTTCATATAAACTAGACAATCACTCAACAGCCAACTCGCCTTAAAATACATGATCAAAAAAGATATTCGAATATATACAGCACGACGTAAAGCCGAAAAAAGCACCCGGATATGACAAATTTGACGAAAAACTTTTAATGGTACTATCACTACCACATACGTAATATTTTCAACGCGATAATTAGACTAAAATACTTCCCTAATATGTGGAAAGTGGCTGAATTGATTCCAAAGCCTGGTAAAAAGGTATACAATCCAGCATCACATAGACCAATTAGCTTACTTTCAGTGATGATAAAAATATTCGAGAATCTCCTATTCCAGCGAGTCTTACCTATCATAGAACGCAAACATATAATACTTGACCACCGATTTGGCTTTCGACGAAATCATTCGACCATACAATAAATCCATCATGTGATTAACAAAATTTTAAACGATCTTGACGACAAAAATACTGCATAGGAGTTTTTCGAGATATAGAAAAGGCATTCGAAGAAGTCTGGCCCAAATGACTAATCAGCAAACTACGCAATATATTCCCGTATAACGTATTACACATTTTAATATGCTGTATCACATAAAGATATTTCTTCGTTAAGTACTGAGATGAATATTCCACATTTATAAAAATCAAAGCAGGCGTATCACACGAAAGTTTACTGGTTAACGTTATTATACCCTATCTTTACAGGGGACATACCAATACCAAAATATGACGACAGAAAGCCACATTTGTGGATGACACAATAATACTTAGCGTCCATAGACAAGATAACACAGCAACATCCAAACTGCAACAACATCTGGATTCTACCCTAAAGTGGTTTGTATATAGGAAAATAAATTCAAACAACACCAAAACAGTACACGTTATATACAACTAAAACTAAATTCACACCACCTCGTATAACGACTGACTGAGCTGACATGAAAATTTAAAATGGTGCCAAATACCTATCACATTCGCAAGTGAAGTGTCAAATGTATTAGTCATCTGCTCTCGTTCTTCGAAATAAACAAAACAAAAAGGAAATCAAAAAAGGAAATAATCAACAACAATCAAAAGTGTTTCTAAACTCAAAAATGCCGGTTGGACGCAATCCCCGACTGCGCTCAATACGCAAAATCAAAATCAGCCCTACACCGTGGAGCTGTCGCTCCCACCCACGCAATTGGAGGCAATGACCTCTCTCGCAGCTTCGGTTGCACAAGTACAAAATAACAGCACCAATACAAACCAAACACCAATTAGAAACGGAATCAACTAACAGCAACAGCGATGTGCTCTCAAAATTAATGCTTCTCAATTGTCGCGGAGCGATCAATACTGTACGTCGATGATGAGCACACCAATTATGAACTACCAAACAGCTATAACTACAACTGCTAGCTACGCAATGGCAACAACATCGATAATTCTGCTGTCCTCTTCGTCCTTCTCCCCTAAATTCAACGTCACAAGCAAGAGATACAACAGCATCAACAACAAACCTTCATGCATAAGATCAAAACAAGAAAACAACGAAAATCGAAAAACAGCTACAAAAACGCAACCGAGACAATGAGACACCCGAAACTGTTACCAACAGCAACAAAAAACAAAACACTGACAAATATAACGCATCAGAAAACGCTCATACTCATACACTCATACTGGTTGAGTAAACCCAGCACACAAAATAGGTTTGATTTGCCAGATCAAGATGACAACATGCCTGCTGAAGAACATTTCGGTGCGGTAAGTAAAGAAGTAAGTGATAAAACAAAAGCATAGAATATAGGTGCAGGATATAGAGGAAATCCGTAACTTAACCTCAGCATGAAAAGAGACAATACAAAACAACTTTATAATAAAAATTCTGAAAAACAAAGAATTGCGCATACAGGTAGCTGACCCAATATGTTACTCAGCGATGGTAAAGATGCTTCGGCACAACAGAACCAAATACTAAACGTTTATTCCAAAGGAGGAGCGGGGTTTCAAGGTTTCGATGAGATAGAAAACGAGCTAAAGGACCTTGGACATGAAGCTATTAGTGCAACAAAAAATAATTACGAGGAAGCCTCTTTTTTGTGCAACTTAGAAAAAAATCAAACAATACAGATATCTACAAACTAACCACTCCGTTTTGTAGCTAAACAATCTGTGAACCACCGCACCACAAACGGGTAGTTGTAGAATGCTCCAAATGTCAAATGTATGGGCAAACGAGGAACTTTTGCACAAGGGACCACTTATGTGTTAAGTGCGCAGGTAAGCACAAAATCATTGACTGCAAAATACCCAAGGATAGCTAAACCGAAAGCTACAAAAAAACTGACTAACAAAAATATGCACCAGGCACCAATAAAAAGGACAATGGATCATGGGCAACAACTAATCTAGCTAAACCATTAGGTCTAGCAGATTATTATGAGAAAATATTTGCTGACGATCAACAGTACTTAGACGCCCCACACTCTAACCCGGCTGATGAACCTCAAACATTGCGACTCAAAAAAACTACGCCCTCCGAAATTCTAGTCATCATTTAACATGATGTAAAGCCTAAAATATCACCAGGCTATTACAAAATTAACGGCAAACTCCTAATTGATCTTCTACCACTTGCGGTGATTTATATACGCAATATGTTTAATGCCCTACACAGATTAATCTACTTCCCCAAAGCCTGGAAAGTTTCCGAAGTCATTGCGATTCCAAAGCCGGGAAAATACCTATCTCTGCCGTCATCATATGGACCAATCAGCTTACTTCCCGTGCTCTCCAAAATATACGAAAAGCTCTTACTCATGCGAATCCTACTTATCCTGAAACGTAACCACACAATTCCAGATCACCAATTTGGCTTCCGTAGAAACCACTCTACCATACAACAAGTCCGTCGTTATACGCGCATAATATTAACCGACTATTACTACAAAAAAAAATCTGTATTGGAGTATTCCTAGACGTAGAGAAAGCCTTCGATAAGATTTGGCGCAATGGATTAATCTAAAAGCTACGTACTATATTTCCCCAAAATATTGTACAAATGCTGAATTGTTACATTACTAATAGGTACTACTTCGTAAAGTTTTCGGAGGAATATTCAACTTTTGATGTATATTAGAACAGGAGTTCTGCAAGGTAGAATAATAGGTCCTCTGTTGTATACCATTTTCACAGCAGATATACCAACACCAAACCAAAAATAATCAATGATAGCTACATTTGCAGATAACACCTAATTACTAAAGAATAGTTCCCACGAAAACATTGTAATAGCAACTGCAACATTGCAACAGAATTTGGACAACAATCTGAAATGGTTCGGTAAATGAAACATTAGAATGGATAACAGCACGACAATACATGTTATCTACACAACTAAAACTAAATTTGTAGCACACCGCCTAACAGTTGACGGAGTCGTTGTTAAAATAGAAGACCATGCGAAATATCTAGGACTTTACATACACAACAAATTAAATTGGAAACACCATATACAGAAAAAGCGCGAACAAATGAAATTGAAGACTAGACAGCTTTATTGGCTCCTTAACCCTAGATCTAATCTATCGCTAGAAAATAAGCTTTTGATATACAAATCAATAATCAAACCCATTTTGACTCACGGTGCTCAATTATGGGGAACATCAAAAAAATCATCCCAACATCCAAATAATGCGAATATTCAGAATAATCGCCAAAGCAGGATGGTATATCACAAACACCGACTTACACCGCGACCTCAACATACCTACAGTAGTAGAGGAAATAACTAGAAGAAGTCGGATTTATCAAACGTTAGCGCAACACATGAAATTCAATGTCAGCTTACTTCGGCAAAAATAATTACAGTGTAGGCGACGCCTAAAAAGGACAAGACCAGTTGATCTGGTAAACTAACTTTAAAATAATTAATTATTAAAACTACTTTTTTCTACTTCTTAATTATATTATGCAATTTCTATGAACTGCTCATAGAAGCTAAATATACCTATACTCGTAATTTAATCAATGTACTAGTAGTCTAAGTAGATATCAGTACTGAATAAAAAGGTTTAAAAAAAATTTCAATTGAAGACTGTGTGGTGGTATTCCGGCAATTTATGTGAATTTAAAATTTCAGTTGGAAAATTTACTGCTTCGTATTCATCAACAACGGCCTGATTTGAAAGACATCAGTTCACCTGGCAACGACTGTTGTATATTAAAGTTAAGTTCGTCTACATTATTATTTATTGCTGCCAATATAGAACGTTCGCTAAGAAAATTATATTTCAAGTAATTTTTTTGTATTTCCGGGAAGACATTCTCAATTAGTTCTTGTTTTGAAGTAACGGTAGTGCACATATTTTCTGGCACTTTGATACTTGTGTGTTTGGATGCAGTTATATTGTTCCGTTGCCTATATCCAGCATTTGTTCAGGAAACATTTGTGCCGACTTATCATTTTGCAATTGTACTCGCAAATGTTTGGACCCTTCGCCAAAAATTTGAATGCTTTTAACTTAGTCGTCAACCGATCAATCAGGAAATGTTTTACCATAATGATTTAGTAGCAAATTTGAAATTCTAATACACAAATCCTCGATCAACACTAATGCTTCATTATACATTTCTGGCTTGTCATCAACGTTTTGATCTTGGTTGTTTCTGTAATTCGGTGCAGTATATCTTAAGTCGTAGTGTTCTTGTATTTCGTCCACAATAGCGATGATTGTGTTGGATAACATGTCGTCAATATTATTGCGATACTATTCAGCATTGATACTAATGCTGCATCTGCGAGTGTTATGTCCCAATGATTGTCGTCTTCTAACACTTGCAATTTGGTCCATGCTTCTTGATATGTATTGATATATCTGATTACTGTTCTCATAAATTCGAAGCACGTTGGCTCTGGAACATTTACGCATTAATGTTGGTCAAAAATTCACAATAAGCATGTCACACAACACAAATATGGGTTAGTGAAGTACTCGCCACTGCTTTCAAAAAAGTACAAAGCTCATTTAAATGTTACACAGTCCATTAAGTACATGTGGAAATACATTAATAAAGTCAGTGACATGACAGTGTTTGAAGTACAAAACTTAAATGAAGCGACGGAATAATGCGCTTCCAGATAGGCAGTAAAGCAACCAAGCAGTTTGGCGAATTTTTAGTTTCCAAATACAATAAGGAAACCCATCAGTAGAGCATCTTGCGATACATCTTGAAAACGGTCAACGTGTGTATTTCACTGAGGAAAATGCTGTACAACGAGCATTTGAGCCACCAAAAACGATAATTACCAAAACTCTGCCTAAAAATTATGTTTATGGACGATTCGCACAAACATTATTATGTTGCGACGTTCCACGCAATTTTACATGGAATATAACAAATACAAAATGGGATCCACGTAGACAAGTAGAATGACATCCAACAATCACGGGTGTATTCAAAGCAAAAACATTGGGAAGACTTTATACAGTACATCCAAAACAACCTCATGTTTATGGTAATAATATTGAACAGCTCTTGGTCAATCGATGGATCTGTAATTTCCAGCTAAATTATTTGATCTGCTTCATCGGGGCGGATTTCAACATCAAGCAAATCGAAATATGAGCATGCGGTAAACATCGATTTTGTCACTTAATTGAATACGTCCAGCAAGTTGTTTCACCAAAACTTAAATATTTCACGATCAAATCCATCATTGATTTTAATTTTTGCTTAAACAGACGTGCAATTATATCATGACGATGCGCTGGATGCTGACCAGGCAACACCAAATTTTGTATTTACTTCCATTTTGGATTACATGTAAATGTAATGAAGAACTGTGAACGACCTTAATTGCCTATTTCGTAGACTACCGATGTAACTGGAAGGTAGAATAATTATATTATCGACGTCCTCGTTATTTAAATTTCCCTCGATGATTCCATTAATAGCATCTCGTAAATGGATGTCATCTCCTGACCACCAACTCCCGGGTGTGGTCTCTCACTTGGACAGTTCCAACGAGAAATTCGATCACCTGATTGAGATGCAGGCTAAGGTGATCGACGTGCTCATTGCTGTTTTGTATATGAGCTGAGCGCAAATTAACATCGCTACATGGAACGTTCGCACTGTCCTCATATCTGAAACCCATTTCTGAATTAAAACATTCTTCAAAATTCAGGGCTATGAATTCTATGGAGTCAACTATCCGGATGATGCTATCTTCGGCTACATTACTCATTCTGTTATCCATAAGTCACCACCCGCTGCAAACCATCCGGATCGACTCCATTCAAAGCGTCTCAATCAGCATCCACACAGCTCAAGGCAACCTGGGCCATTTCTTTTCCTCCAGGAACTCCCTACCCCTCGAATATATAGCTCTTTTATAGAGTGTAGGCCCCAAAACGCTACCCTGGCGGACACCTGCCCAAATAACCTTCATACTCGACTCCACACCATCCAGTACTACTGAGAAGGTCCTGCTCTCAAAGTAGCTACACACGATTAACCATAGTTGATGCGGCAAGAGATTCTTGAGCTTACTGAGCAGCCCGTCGTGCCAAACCCGGTCGAAAGCCTGCTTTATGTCAAGATACGCTGCCACCACGTACTCCTTAGCCTCAAATCCTTCGAGAATAAAGTTAACCACCCTATTCAGCTGCTCTAGAGTTCCGTGGGACTTACGAAAGCCAAATTGAAAGGAAGGAACTATTTGCATTACCTTTTTTAAGTCCAGGATCCGTGTTAGCAAACAGTGTTTAAACAACCTTGCCACACTGGGTATCAGACTAATTGGGCTGTAAGAATCTAAGGTGTAAGGGCTCTTGCCGGCCTTATGAATCATGCACATTCTTGCCTTCTTCCACTGTTTTGGATCATATCCTAATCTCAGCACTGAGTTAAAAATGAGGACCAGAAATAGCAAGGCTTTTAGCAGTATTGCCTTAAGTGTAAAGTTGTCCAGTCTATCTTCACCTGGAGCCCTTTTACTGTTCAACCCCTTAATATGTGCTAATACTTCCTCGGCTGTAAAAGAAGCAACTGGGAGGCATAATTGGCCGGCGCTTTCAAGTCTCATCTGGATCTGGAGAACCCTGAGTTCTGAGCTGGTATCAAATGGCTTAAATCGGGCTTCCTCGGCAAAAGCCTCGGCCCGCTCGCTTAAAGACCTAGCCCACGATCCGTCAGCCTTCTTGATTGGAAATTTTGGGGTTATCTGTTGTTTATAACTTCCCGCCAGCTCCCACAAGGAGCGCTTTTTGACAAAAACCTGTCACTTTCTTCCTGTTTATGGAGCGTCATCAGCTTTTTGACTCTATTCGACACTCTATGAAAAACCCTGTCCACAGTAGGGTTCCGGGTGCGACAAAACAGTCTCCCAAGTCTCCTCTTAAAAACCAGAAGTGTTTCAATAGCTGAGGGAAGTCCAGAACGCACTCTTGATCCAAGTGGTGGATTTAAGGGGGCAGCAATGAGAGTTGGGTGGCAGCAATAGGGAAATTTATATAAGAAGGGTGAGTTACGTCCCTGCGGTAATGATCAAGGGAGACACCTCATATGCAGACACAGTACGTGCTGGTATGCATATAACTTATCCTCAGAAGAGATCTTGCAATGTTAACAACAGAGCTTTGCATCTACAGCAATCGCCACAGACCCCTGACAGCATTAGCAGGTTAGAGGCTGCAATATCAGCCCTCACAGCTGAAGTTGACTCAATTTCGTGAATGCCCGTAAATGATTCCCCGTCCACTCAGCCTTGGATTGTGGAATGCTCATGGAATTTCTGGGCATGTTGAGGATCTTAAACATTTCCTAACCGACTATAACATTGATGTGTTGCTTATCACTGAGACATGGCTGCAAACTCGAGTCCAGATCTCTATACCTGTCTACAACATTCACAAGGCAGACCATCTCAGGAACAGGCCTAGAGGAGGAGCGCCTGTGCTTATGAAGAAAGAAATCTTCTATTCTTTACAAGAGCAAATGAGAACAACGAAATTACAGTTGATCCAGATTTCAACCAATAGGGGCGAGTTAATAGTCTCTGCATTATATATACCCCCGCATCTTAATTGACCAACTGTAGACTCCGAAGATCTGTTAAGCAATCTACGAAGAATGTTTCTCATAGGTGGAGACTTTAACGCCAAAATTCTGGTGTAACTTTAGAGCGGATACAAGTGGTAGCTGCTTACAGGAAGTTGTGCAAAACTCAACAGCTCAAATCCTGGCAACTGGCCAAGCGACCCATTTCCCTTACGCCGAAAGACACACACCCAGCGCTATTGATACAATATGTCTTCCATAACTCGAATATCACCATAATTTGAACTTTAGTTATGCATTATGGTGATTCGACATTTGGAAGTTTGACTGTACGAGAAATACGCACAGTCCGCGAAGTTCGAGTCCAATCGCGCAAAACAAATTTCGTCATCCTTACTTTGTGTTGTAAACTTTCCTCTTCTTTCCTTGTGATTGGCAATGAAGAAACAAACAAATGGTCTAGACTTTGTTGTTGCGTGAGCGTAGCAAAAAAGAGGAATTTTTATTCCCTCACGCGCCCCACTTCACAGCACAGTCTTCAAGTCAATTTTCGATTGTCGTACCAAATTTATCAGAAGTCAGGCGACGCGTGTTTGGTGATGAGTTCAAATTTGCGTTCACGCAAAAAGTATACATATTTACGCAGGCATATCTTTTTTCTTTTCTAAAACAAATGTTTGTAGTTGCGTGGTCAAAGGCAAGATTTATTTCTTTGGCTTTCCTGATATTCGCAATGCTGGTTTGATTTCGTTTTTACATGGGACACTTGCAGTTTCTTGCTCTTTCTTCTGTTTGCCTGATAGTAAAGGCAGAATTAGCTGTACTCAATTTCGATTTTTTGTCATACTCCGCGCGAAATACGCATTTTAAATCAATTTTAATTATCAATAATAGGCCTCATTCATTAAAAGTCACACCAAAATCAATACAAGTAGGTGGTGGGATTTGTAATAAATTTGCATACCAGAAATTCTGAATAAGTGGACTCTTGTCCAAATAATAGCCTTCAAGCACAGCTGTTGTTGACAGAGGAAAAGTAATTATAAAAGTGCAGTTTTATGAGTGATTGGCAAGTGGTTAAAACTTACGAAACAAAAGTATTCTATTGATCTTTTTGTAATGGAATCTTTTAATTATGGTTCGTATTATGTGTTGGTACACTTCAACTGGGCAAAGTTAAAGTGCTCTCTTTGCAATGGTGTGTTAATATGGGGCATCTTTAAAAAACAGCTTTGTAAATAAAACTCATATTTGTAAAGAGCTACAAAAATTTCTCAGCACTTCTCAGCTGTGCCGTTATTTTTTCTTTTTTATTTAATCAATTCTTATTTCAATTCACTTTACCGCAATGTGCGCTTCTTTGTGCTTTTAACCTCACTTTTAGCAATGCTGACTTGTTTGCTGCATGGAAAAAAGTGAAGGGTCGCAATGAATAACAAGGGGCGATTTCGAATATTTTAAAACGAGTTCAGCCGGAAGAAAGCTGAAGCGGTTTGAAAAAAAACATGAAAAAACATTATTAGTTATTAAAAAAAAAGCCGGTTGGACGTCGTGCATTGCCATATATACATATATATATAAGACTGCTAGAGGACGAAGGACATAAGCTGCAAATATATCAATTTCTCAGAGAGAAATAATTTGCGTTTATTGCTTCAAGCAGCAAGCATAGCTGCTGGTAAGTAAAGACAAGTTGATCTGGAAGCGGTGAATAAGTTACTCTTAGTATATCCGGAAAAGGTGAAAATTATCCGCAAAATAATGTCAGAATCATTTCAAAAGCTTAGGCTCTTCTTATAATCGTTTCACAAAAGAGCAATATTGTGCTGTTGAGGATTTGTGCTGGAGAGGATTGTAAAAACATAAAATGTAACAGTTTCCCTATCAATGCAGAAGTGGCTAAAACCTATTCTTTCAACGAGCTTATGTTCTTGTTTTCACGGCATCAATCTAATTTTTCATACAAAACCCCTGCCCTTGTTTGAAGATGGTGCGATGAACTTGATTAAATTTCAAGTATATTGTAATAAATTAAATAACTTGCTTGAAAGTTGTATTCAAAACCCTTACTTTGATAATATTGGCTCCAAATGAAAATCTTTACTAAACTATTGCAATATGAAAAATGTTATCACTGAGGGGTATCCATTACATTTTTATTGATTAATTTATTTTTTTTGTAAATATTATGTATTTATTTACACTTTTTACAATTTTTTTCTTAAACAAGTGATCTACTACCTATTTTGATAGCAGCTTAAACTAATTACATGTAAAAAACTAACAAACAAACAAAAAAAATAATGACTATACAAAAGTAGTAAATTAAAAATTAATAACAATGTTAACATGCATTTCAATTTACATTTTAACTTAAAAATATATGTCAAGAGAGGGCTCTGGGTGGCATCGTTTTAATCTTCTTATCCGCGTGCGAAGTGAGGGCAAATTCACCATTCTTATTCTAATGTTCTTTGTTGTTGTCCGAATGCCGGCACCGCACTTGGCAGCGCCCAAAGTTTGTTATCTATGCTATTTTTAGCACACGAAGAATGCACTGCTCAAGGGAGAAAAACAGAAATCAACTCAGCGTTATCACAACACAACCGATCTCAATGAGAGCCCGTCATCAACTGCCTGAGAAAAAGTACTGATAAAAGTGCCTTTCTATGATTGATTTGCAAGTGATAAAAATTACGAAAAAAATGATTTAATTGACCTTTTTGTAATGGAATCTTTTAATTATGGTTCGTATTATGTGTTGGTACACTTCAACTGTGAAAAACTAAAGTGCTCTCTTTGCTATGGTGTGTTAATATGAGGCACCTCAAAAATCAAATTTATAAATGAAACTCATTTTTGTAAAGATCTACAACATTTTCTTACCACTTCTTAGCTGTGCCGCTTTTCCCACAATTTCATTTTTTTCATGATGCGGAAAATAATGTCACAACCATTTCAAAAGCCTTAGCGCTTCTAATAATCGTTTCACAAAAGAGCAATATTCTGCTGTAAGATATTTTATTTTATTTAATTTTTTTTTTTAAATATTATGAATTTATTTACACTTTTTACAAATTTTTCTTAAACAAGTTAACTACTACCTATTTTAATGGCAGCTTAAACTAATTATATATAAAAGCTAACAAAAAACTAATGACTATACAAAAGTAGAATATTAAAAATTAACAACATTGTTAACATGCATTTAAATTTACATTTTAACTTAAAAATATATGTTAATAGAGGACTCTGTCAAGAAGATCCTCTAGGTGGCATCGTTTTAATCTTATTGTCCTAGCACTTAGCCTTTCTCCCGTAAGACGCCTGGCTAGTGCGTTCGGGTGAGAACTAAGCCGTTCCAAATATTTTTTGGCTTGTATTTGAACAACGTCACCGACTTTAAGGACTCCTAAATCCCTTTCAATATCCCATGTACGCATATGCCATGGAGCATTACAAATTCTCCTTAATATTTTACTTTAAACCACCCGTATTTTGTTTAGGTGGGTTTTGGCCGCAATCCCGTACACCTGCATCGCATACTTCCAGATCGGACTCAATATAATTTTGTAAATAGCTACTTTGTGGGCTAGAGAAAGCTTGTTTTTGGGGGAAAGTAGCCACGCCATTTTCTTGGCTTTTGACAGAACTGTTTGTTTTACCATAGTAGTATGTCTTCCAAAAGTTAGCCTTCTGTCTAATAAGACTTTCAAATATTTGTGTGCTGGGACGTGTTTGATTGGAGAACCCAGCATAGAAATGGCTGGACAAGTCGCTGATCTGGTAGTAAATGTGACATTTGTTTAAATTTATGCCAATATTCCACCTTTTGGCCCACATCTTAAAACTGTCTACATTCTCCTGGAGCGCACTTGCAGCATCACTAATAAGGCGGCTTCTAGTCAATACAGTGGTGTCATCAGCGTATGTGGCTATGAGAGCGTTGTTCCTGTCTACAGAAGATATAGAGTTAGGTGTTGGCATGTCTGCTGTATATAAGGTATAGAGAGTGGGCCCTAGTTCGCTTCCTTGTAGGACTGCAGGGCAGATTTGTCTTTTAGAAGATTTGGTGCCCTCAACAACCACACAGGAGGACCTATTGTTCAGGTAACTGCTTACAACCTGAAACAGCTGAGGAGTAAGCGACCGTTTCAGCTTGAATTTTAGACCACAGTGCCACACCCTGTCGAAAGCTTGTTGGATATCCATGAACATTGCCACCGCGTACTCTTTGTGTTCCATGGCGTCAAGCGCGAAGTTGACCACACGGTGGAGCTGCTGTGTAGTACAGTGACTCTTACGGAAGCATTCTAATATGCTGCTTTGTTTTTGTGTTTTATTTGTATCTGCACAGGTTGCGGAGCATCTGAAAATTGAGTTGGTCTTAAGATTTAGCGAATTCAACGATTTTTACGCACCAAGACTCGCAGTAACCTTCTTAGGGCTATTATAGACATTCCCTGAAAATTTCATCACAATCGGTTTCGATGTCCATAACGGATAAACATACAATCATACAGACAAACATACTTCAAATTTTATATATACAGATTTTATTTTTGTTTCTTTCGGGGTGATTAGTGGTATATACCTTGTACCCTCTAACTTATATAAAGTGTTTGTTTGGGCAATGTGTCCCTGAGATTAGGGCTATGTTAATGCTATTGTCATGAAGAAATATTTGTAGTTTATATTTGTAGGCAATGTGGTATTTCATTCCGTTTGCATTCCAAGTTATAATGTAGTTTAGTTTCCATTTTGTTTGTCCATTTTCGATATGAGGATTCTTATGTAATTTATCATATTTGTAACTTGTTGGAATAATTGTTTCATCAGATCTCTCATCTCAGTAATTATTCATTAGTTGGATTCGTGAGTTGTTTCTTCTTGTTCTTTTCACCATTTTTATTGTTACTCTTGCCAATAGCTACTTGAGCTTACGATAAACGGGTCTTGATTTTGTTCGAGTTTTGAGTCTCGATAGGAGCTACTGCGACTGTCTCAGCCGGAACTTGGGGGTTATTTTCTCTAAGGGATGGATATCGTTTTGTTTTCAATGACTTGTATATCTCCTTTGTAGTTTGCAGTGTGTGCACCACCGCACAAGAGATATTTTATTTGACCGATGGCTTCAATTTTTTAAGTTGATTATCTTGTGTTTAGAAGCGCATTTGACGCTGATCGGATCTGTAGTGCAAACATTTCTTGTGTGGCCGTATATTTGACAATTTGCGCGTTATTCGTTTATGTTTGGGGGCTCAAAAATTATTTTCTTTCAGAGTAGTGGGGACATGTTATAAATATCTTTGTTGTTTTTTTTGGTTTTACAATTGAATGAAAAATAATGGAAGTGGTTTGTTCGTGACTTTTTGTTGCACATTGTGGATGTTTATGACTTCGTGCCCTAGGTCGAGAAGTTCGTTTTTTATTTCTTTAACGTCAGTTGCGTGGTGCATATTTCTAAGCATTACTTTAAATCCACGTTCTTACTTCGGCAGGGACGTGTAGTATTTCGTTCTGTGCTCTTGCAGCATCTTAATAACTGTAGAGTAACTATTAATATTTTAATAGTTAATAGGATTAATATTTTGTTTGGTTTGCGTCTCGTTATTCTGCAGCGTTTTTAAAATGTAATTTTGTTTAATTGACGTCTTGAACATAAATTGGCGGCGGATTAACGGATTTGACATTTTTTGTGGTGACAAATTTGTAGCATCGGATACACTTTCCGCACCACTGTTCGCTTGACTCTCGTCGTCTTGAGATAGGTTGTGATTGGTGCGCTTAACCAGTATTGTTGCAGTGTTATTTGCGTTCCGTTACATTGTTTATTTCTCTTGTTTTTGCTTGTGTTGTTTTGTTCAGCACTATTATTGAGAGATTGTGTGCTCCCATTTCTCTTTAGATTGGAATCTAGTGTATTGGCGTTCTTTATGTTTTGTGTATCGTATTGCCTACTTGATGTTGTTGTTGTACTCACTGTGGACATAGAGGAGCAGCTGATCCTCTTGCCATGGTGGTGTTATAGCTGTTGGTGGTGTTGTTGTGAACACTCCAACAGAAACCAGAGCAATCATTGTTGTAGTAGTTGATGTTGATGTTGTTACTGGGAAAGTGGCTTCGGAATTGCCGTTTGGATTTAGAACAGCAGGGGAGCATGATCTTGACCTATGCTCATCGTTGTGCAGATTAGACTTCTCAGTTTTGCTTGCACGTTCCTTTTCTTAGTTTCTTTTTTTTATTTATTTCTTTACTAGCCGCAAACATCCACTTTGCTGGGTTATTAATGATTATGAAATTATAAGGAATGATTAATAATAATAATGAAATTATTATTATTATTATTATTATTATTATTATTATTATTATTATTATTATTATTATTATTATTATTATTATTATTATTATTATTATTATTATTATTATTATTATTATTATTATTATTATTATTATTATTATTATTATTATTATTATTATTATTATTATTATTATTATTATTATTATTATTATTATTATTATTATTATTATTATTATTATTATTATTATTATTATTATTATTATTATTATTATTATTATTATTATTATTATTATTATTATTATTATTATTATGATTATTATTATTATTATTATTATTATTATTATTATTATTATTACTATTATTATTATTATTATTATTATTATTATTATTATTATTATTATTATATATTATTATTATTATTATTATTATTCTTATTAATATTATTATTATTATTATTATTGTTATTATTATTATTATTATTATTATTATTATTATTATTATTATTATTATTATTATTATTATTATTATTATTATTATTATTATTATTATTATTATTATTATTATTATTATTATTATTAATATTATTATTATTATTATTATTATAATTATTATTATTATTATTATTATTATTATTATTATTATTATTATTATTATTATTATTATTATTATTATTATTATTATTATAATTATTATTAATTGTTATTGAGCTCTTGAGGCATGATTTCATTTCATCAGCCCTCGTTCCTTGAGGTAGTACCGGTAGTGTGTGTCTAAAATCACCACAGAAGAGCATTGTGACGCCACCCATGGGCCGGTGGTTTCGTCTTATATCTCGCAAAGTTCTGTCCACCGCTTCAACTGCTTTACGGCGAGAGCAATACTTGGTTGAGAAATATTGTTCCCGTACCTCCGGGTGCATCTTAAAACAGAATTTCCTAGAAATCCTAGTCTATGCTTTGACATACTCGCTATGTCAACCGTTCAGCAACAGTTCAGGTTTGTAGTAAATTCTTTGGCCACCTTCAAGATGTACATCTAAGTGCGACTTCCAGATATCTCTAGTGAATAAGGAAACTTAAGAGGCTACAATTAGTTTCAGAAGAAGTTATGTATCGGCCAGATTGAAACTTCGTAACTTCGTCACGTTCATTCCTCAACGCAGTAGTGGCTTGATTGCTTCCCTTACTAACATATTTACATATATATTTGATATTTGCACATTTCGACTTTTATATGAATTTGTAATGTTCTTGATAATGCCGGAGATTGAGGTACAACCCACCTATTGTCCAAAATGAATTCCTGAACATGTAGCCTACTTGTAGCTGCAAAAGCGCCTTCTTGAGGGTACCTTCGACGATACAAAGGATACCTGTTTTTACCTGATATCGTAGAATTGGATAGACCTCTAGGGTAACTTTTAGGACAACGATTTTCCTGCATGCAAGTATGTGTCATCGGGACGAATTTCGTCTTGCAGACACAGTAAAATGTGAAAGTGTGGTAACCCATGTTTCTGCCGTGCAATGGTATAAATGTGGCACAAAGCTGGGCCAAAAAGTTTTTGTTTTGTGAGCAAGTTCATCATGAGATTTAATTTTAATTCAAAAACTCTAGCTATAACATCGTGTCTATCTTGTAGAGCCCGTCCTGGAAGAAGTTCTTTCGAAATTTCATTCCATTTTCGATTAGTCGCGAATGTTATATAAATGCATCTTGCGTAAGCTCGTGCATAAAACGTGCACCACCTGTAAAACTGGACGAAACGATAACGAACTGACCTGAGTTGTCAGTAGTGTTGTCTTGTTGCATAGCGTCCCTGAGATGTACGTAATCTTAAGCGCGTAAACGTTTCTGGTAGTGCGTATGTATAATAAGCGCTTAATCTCTACTTTCGCATAAACATCGACAATAAATTGCCTAAATAATCCTCGAAGTCTTTGCAGAAAAATAAATTGACCACGCCGTAATTGAAGCAAATATGAATAAAATTGCGTGCAGATATTGTTTTGTTATAGTTTGTTGCCGTAGTAATGGCGTTAATTTGGTAGATTCACAAATTATATCCATCTTCTCTGCGACCATAAATGAATGGGTATTATAGGGCGTCGTAAGCTCGGTTTGTTTCCATAATGCTCTACAGCTGATTATAGCGAGTGCGCAATACGATATCACGCCTATTATTTTCCTGATCTGCCACAACGACTGCAACGGCATCTGTGACAAGTTCGTTGCATATACCGCGGTGTTATATAACAGGACGTTTATCGGCGTTGATGACCAATTCTTAATGATTTCTTTGCCCTTGCGCTATTGAGTCCAATGCAGCTTTAAAATTATGTAGGTAAGGATTGCCTTGTTGCAGCATGTTTTGGAGTTCAGATATAAGTTCGTTGTTCAGTTGTGGGAAATTTATATTTCTGAAATGAATTTGTTGAATGTCCGATACAAAATAAATCTGACGAAATTTTGGCTCATCTTGTTTTAGTAGTGATATTATAAGATGATAAGCTTGGCCTTGTATTTTAAAGGTTAGCATAAATGGCCCCTCTTCAATTTCTTTCGCTCCGACACACGTCATTTGAAATGCGCTATTGAATAAGCGGATATTCTTCTTCAAAAAGTGATTAGATTGTGGATGTGGATGGATTTCATAAGTTCTGGAGAGTCTAGAAAAATGTTCATATGAATATGAAAGAATGCATTTGACTCCTTTCTCTATTTGGGAGTGCCACAGAAATTACAGCATATGATCATACCACCTACGGAATCAGCTTCAGAATAGTGAATTGGAGGTAAATATGTAAAATCTGCTCTCTCTTTATTAATCCAAGGAACACCCGCACCATATTCTTCTGGCTAATCGAAATCACTAAATGAAATTAACATTCTTTTTTTTATTTGTTTTTATTTTTTTATTTCCCAAAAGAAGAGTACATTGTCTATTATAGAAAAGTTAATCGATTATTGTACAGATTAATATTTAGGGCAAGTGGATGAATTTCAATTTAACAATCAGTTTGTAAAGTCGTATTGTGACTGGAATTTAACAATACATGTATTTTAACAATAAATTAACAATTAAAGATAACACCAATTAACAATTATTAATTGGAAGTAATGTGTTATGTGAGGTCCACTGGTCTCACCCTTTTTAGTCTACGTTGCCGAGTTAGTTCATCTAATGGTAATGTATTCACACCATCGTTCGAATGCTGGGAAAGTTTGGTTTGGTATTTTCTGCTTAAATTGATTATTTCCTCATCTACTGTCGCAATTCTTAGGTCTCGATGAAGGTCCGTGTTGGTGATATACCATTGGGCTTTGGTGATGGTGCGAATAATTTTTGATTGTTGCCTCTGGATTAACTTTATATTTGATTTTTTGGCAACTTCCCATATTTCGGCTCCATATGTCCAAATTGGTTTAATAATTGTCTTATAGATTAGAGGCTTGTTTTCAAGTGAAATGTTTGAATTTGGTTTGAGCAGCCAGTGCAGTTGTCTTACTTTCATTTTGATTTGGTCACGCTTTTTTTGTATATGGTGTTTCCAGTTTAGTTTACTGTCAATATATAATCCTAAGTACTTGGCTTCTTTTTGAATGGTTACGTCGTCTCCGTCAATATTTATATGGATTGGTGTGAATCTAGTCTTAGTAGTGTATATAACTTGTACTGTTTTGCTTTTGTTTATTTTAATATGCCATTTTCTAAGCCAGTCAAGTGTTTTATTACTTGCAACATGGATGTTGCAGTATTTATGTTTTCATGAGCACTTAGGAGTATTGTGTCATCGGCGAAAGTTGAAATCATCAACGAATTGTGAGTGGGATATGGTATGTCCGCTGTGTATAGGGTATATAATAAACACTTCCACACTTCCCTGTGGAACTCCTGAATTTATTTCTCTAAGGGTTGAGTATTCGTCTGAATATTTAACTAAGAAGTATCTACCTGTGATATATGATGTTAATAGATGTGCTATGTTTTGAGGGAATATATTGTTAAGTTTCCCTATGAGTCCATTATGCCAAACCTGGTCAAAATCTTTTTCCACGTCCAAGAAGAGTCCAATACAAAATTTATTATCCTCAATGTCATTTAGAATTTTGTGCGTAACTCTGTGCACTTGTTGTATCGTTGAGTGACTTCTTCGGAAGCCAAATTGGTGATTTGGAATGATGTGCCTGCGTTCTAGTAGTGGCAATAGTCTACTTCTTAATATCTTTTCGAAGATTTTTGAGATTACAAGGAGTAGACTGATTAGTCTATAACACTCTGCTTTTGATGCGTCTTTGCCTGGTTTCGGGATGGCAATAATCTCAGCTACTTTCCAGACTCTACTAAAATAGTTTAGTCTGAACATAGCGTTAAAGATGTTTCTTAGATATTCTATAGCTTTTACAGGTAGTTCTCTCAGGAGAACTATTTCCCATTTACTTTGTCATATCCAGGAGACTTTTTTTCCTTTATGTCATTATTAATGCTTTATCTTATTTCTCCTATGGTGGTTCTTTCATGTTTTATATGTTCTGAATCTCTGCTAATATCTGTGTTCAGCTGTGGATCATCTGAGTTGGTGGCGACTTCTATAAAAACCCTTTCGAAATAGTCCGCTAATACTTTAGCTTTGTCCAAGTTCGTCTTTGCCCATAACCCGTTTTCCATTTTTAAAGGAGCCTGATGATTACTTTTATCTGTCCATCCTTTAGTAGCTTTCCATAAGGAGTAGTCCGTTTGACTCGTGGGTGTTAACCTCTTGAGATATGATGTTAATTGTTTGTTTTTTAATACCTGAATCATTTTTTTAACCTTTTTAGTTGCCTTGTTGTACTGTCCTTTTGTCTCAGGAGATCTTGTGGTTGGCCAGGTTTTCCGTAGTTTACTTTTTTTATTTAATAGCTGTCGTAGTTGAGGTTGTGTGTAGAATGTCCGATTTTGCTGCTTCTTTTTTGGTGTCGATTGTATGACTGCTTTCATAATGGTGTCATTCAGGAATACTATCGTTGACTCGATGTCCTCATATGATTTAACAGGGATGTCGGTCATTAAATTAATGTCAATGTATTCCTTATAAGTATGCCAGTCCGTTCTGTTGTTGTACAAAAGTCTGTTTGCATGTGTAGGCGTAACGTGCGAGTCATATATTAATTTTTCAGGGTTGTGCTCTGACGAGAGTTTGAATCGTAATAAGACTTTACATTTCAGAATATCAAAGTTCTTTGTGATGAAAAAATCTATCAAGTCAGGTGTTTTATTAATGTCTGTTGGCCAATATGTTGGTTCGTTTGTGCAGTTTGTGAACTTCATAGCGCTGAGGAGATTTTAGCCTTTTTTGTTCGTTAGCCGCGATCCCCACATAGTGTGTTTCGCGTTGTAATCACCGGCTGCAATGAAGCGTTGTCCAAGAGAGTTGAGGAAATTTTTATATTCTGTGTCTGTAATATTATGTTTTGGTGGGCTATATACAGCAGATATTGTGAGTGGTCCTACGAGATCATTAATTCGTTCGTTGCTTGTATGTAGTTATGCTGATAAGGCTCAAGCTCGTCGTGCTTTATGAACTGCTTAATAATTATGGCTGTTCCACCGTGCGCTGTGCCATCGGGGTGGTTTGTGGTATACACTTTGTACCCTCTACTTGTATGAAGTGTTTGTTTGTGCAATGTGTCTCCGAGATTAGGGCTATGTCAATGCTGTTATCATGAAGAAGTATTTGTAGTTCGTCAATATGGTTTTTCAGTCCGTTTGCATTCCAAGTTATGATCCTTAATTTAGTTTCCATTTTGTTTGTCCATCTTCGATATGAGAATTGTTATGACGTTTATCATATTTGTGACTTGTTGAAACAATTGTTTCATCAGGTCTTTATCTCAGTAATGTCAGTATTTATGTCAATGCGTCTACTTATGTATTCATTGGTTGGATTCGTGAGTTGTTCCTTCTTATTATTTTCGCCATTATTGTTGTCATTCTTATCCTTAGCTACTTGAGCGTACGATAAACCGGTCTTAATTTTGTTTAAGTTTTGAGACTCGATTGGAGCTTGGGATGGAAATCTTTTTATTTTCAGTGCCTTGTATATCTCACAACCTTTGTAGTTTGCAGTGTGCGCAGCACCGCACAATGCACATTATATTTGACCGTTGGCTTCAATTTTGCAGTCGATTGTTTTGTGTTTGCTGGCGCATTTGACGCAGATCGGGTCTCTGGTGCAGAAATTTCTCGTGTGGCCGTATTTTTGACAATTTGAGCATTGCGATATTATGCGTTTATGGTGTGGGGGCTCAAATATGACTTTGGTACATAGGAGTGTTGTAATATTAAAGATTTCTCTATTATTTGCTTTGGCTTTTAGTTCAATGAAAAATAGTGGCCTAGTTCCGATAGCTCGTTCTTAAGTTCGTCAAGGTCAGTGGCGTAGTGCATATTCCTAAGTACTGTCTGGAATCCCCGCTCCTCTTTCGGCGTAAAGGTGTAGTATTTAGTTTTGTTTTCCCTGAGCATCTTAACCACCGCCGAGTAGTTCGACGAGTCATTTGTCTGTACACATACTTCATTGTTTTTAAGTGTTTTTAAAATGTAGTTTTGTAGTATTGTGATATTCAGAGCTTTGTTTAGTACGTTAATTTGTTCTACGTCCTGTACGTATATTGGTGGTGGCTTGTGAATGTTAGTAGGTGGTCGAGGTTGATTTGGGGCATTAGAATTTGCTTCTGTACCACTGCCGTCTTCAGCCGTTTCGTCTTGTGAGAGGAGTTCGAACCTGTTATTTGTATTAGGCGCGCTCAGCCAGTACTTTTGCAGTGTTGTTTGTGTTGTCGTTTGTGTTTGAGTTTTGTTCCTACTTTTTTTACTATTGCTATTTTGTTCGGAAGTGTTATTGGGAGAGAGCTTACTACGGTTGCGTTTTGTTTTTGACTCTTGTGGGTTTCGTTTGGTTGAAGTTTGTACTTGCGCGTTTGATGTCTTTTTTCTGATCAATGTTGTCGCCGAAGAGAGGGAGCAAATTGGCATTGTAGCTGAGAAAGATGACGTGGTGGTTGTTGTAATTAGTGAGATAGCAGCTGATGTCTGCGTTGTGGTTGTTGTTGTTGTTGTTGGTTGGAACGAGGATAGTGGCGTCGTTGGTGAAGCGCATTGTGCACTCCACGGCAGAGGCTGCATATTACTTGTTGCCATGGAACAGCTGACAGTTAGTTGAGTGGTAGAGCGAGAGGCTGGGTTTGTTTGGATTGATGATCCGTCATTGTTTTCACTTTGTGAGCGTGTAGCTCTTTGATGTATTGCGGGAGAGCAAGAACGCGCTCTCTCGAAATTAACGGGAAGTGAGGCTTGGTGTGAGTCACTGATGTTGATGCTGTTGTTTGAACCG
This sequence comes from Cacoxenus indagator, assembly GCA_035041755.1. NCBI lineage: Eukaryota > Metazoa > Arthropoda > Insecta > Diptera > Drosophilidae > Cacoxenus > Cacoxenus indagator. The sequence continues at coordinate 384,140 of JAWNKX010001098.1, forward strand.
CTTGTTGATGTGCCAAGTTATTCGTTGTTGTTACTTATGAGGACAGCTGTTTGAGCGTGAGGTATGCTCATGCTGTTCCCTGATGGATGATTTTGTTTTTGCGTGTTGCCCGCAGTCGGGGGACTGCGTTCAACAGGCATTTTGAGATAAGAACAATTGATTATCTTGGTTTTTGTGTTGTTAAATTCGGAAAGCGAAAGGAGGCGACTAGTCGACTTGACAGTGCACTTGCGAATGACAATTAACATTCTATTGACATTTGTATGAATCCGACCAGCCTGTCGTAATTGGCGTTGTTCTGGTATTTCTCTTTTTTTTTTTCTTTTTCTTAATATTTAATTTTTCTGTTATTATTAGAACAACTTCAATTAAATTATATATACAAAAATTAACAAAACAACTTAAATAATAAGTGGGGATATATTATAGTGTATTAAAATGATCTATTACGGAGGTCGGCAGGGTGCGATCTTCTCAGCCGTCACGCCGCACTAACTCATCCCTAACTCATTGCCATTTTAAATGGCACGTCCAAATGCATTTCAACAGTCTTGCGCACGAGTTCCGATGAGAGATCAAATGTCTTAAATCTGTCTTCTAGGCTGTCCGCAAAAATTTTAGCCTTCTGTTGACTGGAATAACCCCAACCACCTGATGGATCTTTGTTTGGAGTCTTTGGAATAGCCTCTCTATTAAAGCGCCTTGTGAGCTTCCAAAGAAAGTAGTTAGAAGATGCGTCAGGACTAACACTTTCTAGCATGTCGTCGATTGACTTATGTTTATGCCTAATTAGCACGTTTCGCAAAAGATTAGACAGTCTTTTGTAGATCTGATGTATGCGAGTGTCTCCCGTTCTTGCGTATTCTTTCCGGACTCTTCTTTTTAAGCGTAGCATGTCGACAGCAATTTGGGACATCTGTGTTCTCCAAAGTTTATTTGGAAGGCATTCAAACTTTGGAGCAACATAGAAAGAGGCTAGTAAAATGTTGTTTATTAAGACTTTGACTGCATCTTCTATCTCTTTTGGGCTGTTTATCTCTATGTTGAGGTTTATTCTTTTATCCAAATCAGTTCTAAAAGCTTCAACCAAAGAGCCATGTGGAAGAATGTGTTGCTTACGGGGCTTGAATTGCGGAGCTTGTAAAGTTGGTACAACAGGCAGGTGATCCGAGGAGAGCTCATACAGCAATTCAACGGAAAGCTTATTCCAAGCAATCTCAGTGCAGAAGGAATGTGTCGTGTGTTATAAGAATAAAAAGTTGGCTCACCGGTAGCTAGAATTTGGCATGAACTGCTGGTTATAGATTCTTGCAAGCATTTGTAGTGGGGACAAGACCTAATGTTACTCCACCATGAGTATTTTGCATTAAAATCACCGCCTGCAATGAATCTACCGCCCATAGTTATTAACAGTTGATCAAAATCCGTTTTAGTCCAAGGTCCTCGGGGAGGAAGGTACAAAAAGCTATTTTTACGTATCCACCATTCATCAACACATCCATACTAGATAATTGCAACTCCATGCTAGAAATCGATTTATTTTGGTTATGACTAATACTAGAACGAATAAGAACGGCAGAGACTCCTTTGGGTCTACCACTGGGATAATTGGCATAGTATTGATCATATCCTGGCAGGTATATTTTCTGACCAGGACGCATACCTGTCTCTGTTATTAACATTATATCAATTTTGTTGGCACTGAGGAAAAGCCTGAGTTTGTCGTTGTTCCTGACCAATCCACATGTGTTCCATAATCCGAGTTTTAAAAGCAACTTATTCATTTTGTAATTAGATTCTGCACCAGCTCACGATATGCTTTGTTTGACTTCATCGTTTCCTGGATAAGTTTGAACATTTGGTCCATTCTGACATTTATATTATGTATCGCTTTTTCCAACGTATTAAATTTGTTGTTGAAAATCTGGTTTTCGCCAAAATCACAAGCGTTTGATCAACTTTGTTTTGCGTGCGCATTGATAGTTTTCTCAGTATTTAGTTTTGCATTGTCAGTGTAGGAGAAGCCTCTTTTGACAGCAGCGTTTGGAATAAATTCCGCTTTAGTGATTCTTTCTATTAGCTTGTTTATTTAACGTACTATTGGCCGGTGTCCATCTATAGGTAATCTTGCAGCTGGCTTCATCTTTTTGCTCAACTCAATTCTTACTTTGCATCCTTTAAAGCTAGCAACGTGATCTTCACCACAATTGGCGCATATATTTTTGTCGCCTTGAAGAAGCGCACATAGATTGGAGTTTTTGGCATGATCGCCAAAACACTTACCGCATACTGACTTTTTAAGGCAATAGTTTCGGGTGCGTACGAAGTCTTAGCATTTAAAGCATTGTACTAACTCTTTACTGCGATTTGCCTTCATCACTGTAACTCTATGCCTTCCTATTAGGGTAAATTTTAGTGCCTCTGCCACATCGGGAGTCTGTTTGAGACCTCTGTAAAACAAGTTGTGCCTCGTTTAAACGTTGTTAATTTGTTCGCTATCCTCTTCGTTGATTGGTATGTTGCGCCAATCGTGTTTTCTTGGGCAATACATTTTTAGAACCTCGAACCCACTATCGGAGAAGGTACGCTCAATAATTTGTTTAGGTACACTGGCGTGTATACCTTTCAACATCAATCTGAAAGGCTAATTTCCCTTGAGCTGGTGATACCAAAACTCACAGTTATGCTTTGTTAGCATATTTACCACATTTCTAAAGCATTCGGCATTCTTAGTATATATCCGCGAGATCCCGAATTTGGATGTATGGACACCCGACATTAAATTAAGTTCACGCTCTAGTTCATCTAACTTGTTAACGTGCGGCACACAGATAGCCGGTGGTTTCAGGACTTCGCTTCCCTGCTGCAAGAAGTCAGCATCTATTACAATACTGCCTTCTCCCAAGTCTTGACAATTATTTTGTTCGTCCATCTCCATTAGAGCATCGGTGTCATCAGACAACACTGCGAAACGATTACTGCGAGATGCCGCCACTGATGTGGAGGCAGTGTTGTTGCTTTTTTTGCTACCAATTATGTTTATTTTTGCCGGTTTTGTTTTTTGAATAGTTTTTGATGCTTTGTCTGCTCCTTTCTGTTTTCTACGAACAGAAACGAGTGGCAGTTGAAATGGGCAGTCTTTTACCAGAGGCTCAGTGGTGACTACACTAGTTTTGGTATTATATTCATTCACTTACATTGGAGTAGAGCATATATAGCCTGTAGTTGTTGCTGTAGTGTATGAAAGTGAAAAAGTTAAGGTGCTAGTAGTGGTATTACTAGTTATCGCTATGCAATTACTTATATTGCTATACAGTAAAGAGTGCTTTAAGCTGGCTTTCTGTAGTTCTTCGGAAAGTCTAGCGTGAAGTACAGCCTGTGATGTACCAGCTACTTGTCTCATCTTCTCGTGCTTCAGCAGCTTAGGTTTAAGCCTTGAATGAGAAGTTTCCTCTTCTTCCATCTTTAAAAGTTTTTGTAGCCTCTATAGCTGGTGGCGCGAGGGCTTTAGTCTTGCCCAAAGGGCAAGATAACACAAATTCTCAAAACACACTCTTATTTTGACTTTTTGTCAAACCGGTTTCAACCCCACTATCAGCGGTGTCTAAAAATAGAACTAATGCGCGAAACACAACCGTCCGTAGCGAGTGCAAGAAATTAAAGAGCTAATTGTTCACAAACGAAGATTTTAGTACAATTTTTAATTTTATAAATTAAAATCTTCACTTGACAGTTGTCGAATAACGAAAGAAAGAGAGAAATGTAAACTCTATATGAATAAGTTCTCTCTGTTACATACTGAATATGTTTAACATCAAGAGCTCGTGAGTCCTAATCACACTCACACAATTCTTTTTCAACTAAGTAACACATTAACAATGTTGATCATTTGAAAAAACGTATCCGTTCGCACCAAGGTGTTGGTTGTGAGTGAATGTTTTACACAAGCAGTCCATAGAGGAAAAATAATCAGACATAACGTGGATCGAACATGAACCAGAGGAGAACGTGTCTCCGGCAAACGTTTTTTTGCCCTCTCTAGTATGTGGTCCGCAGAGAGAACTTATTCATATAGAGTTTACATTTCTCTCCTAAGTTTTTTAGACCATTTTCCAAAAGTCAGGCGCTATTACAATCTGTTATCTTTCTGATATTGCATAGAAGAACCTGCTCAGGCCGCTGTGTAGTAAACGCATTGTGCTAACTTCTGAACTGAGGTAATCAGGCAAACAGAAATTTTACAAGGTGGGTGCCTGTTGTGAAATATAAGCAAGCAATGTTTCCCTTTCTTGCTGTGTCTTCCTCCATTTTGTGTTCTTAGCGCGAATTAGCATGAAAAGGGATTTCTGTATATCACCTTTGTTTTGGTTATTAAAATAAATAAGCCGTCACCCATTTTTATTTTGATTGTATTGATGTGGGAATGATAGCAAAGAAGGAACATGTATAGGTATAACGCGATTTTTTAATGAATGAGGAACAGCATTTTTGTTATTGCAATTCCCACCACCTACTTGTATTGGTTTTGGTGGGAATTTTAATGAATAGACTACATTATTCGTTCTTGCTGTTAGTTAGTAAACAAATAAATAACTCAATAAACAATTAAATTTGATTTAAAATGCATATTTTGCGCTAGATATGTCAAAAAATCGAAGCTGAATACAGCTAATTCTACCTTTACTACCAGGCAAACAGAAAAACAGCAAGCAACTGCAAGTGTCCCATGTGAAAACAATATCATACCAGCTGCGCTACTGCGAATATAGACAAACAATACATTTTCCCTTTGACCGCCCAACAACAAAGCGTGTGACATTTGTTTTATTTTCTTATTTTCCGAACATAAGGGAAGACAAAGAAAAAAGATATGCCTGCGTATATGAATATGTATACTTCTTGCGTGGACGCAAACTTGAACTCAACAATGAAACACGCGCTCGGGGCCTGACCTCTGATAAATTTGGTAAGACAATCGAAAATTGACTTGTGTGTGAAGTGGGGTGCGTGCGAGAATAAAAGTTCCCTTTCTTTGTTTCGACCCTCTTGTATGACCATGTTGCGAGTTAGAAACTGTGTTTTTGTCTATTGCAATCGCCTACTTGTGGACAAGGAATGAAGTCGTGGAGTGCGAAGTGGGGTGCGTACGGGAATGAACATTTATTTGGCTGGACTCGACAAGAAGTTGAAATCAAAAATCAAAAGCGGTCCATTGTTTGAGTGGATTGTGTAGGTATAGTGCGTGTATAAGATTGTATTGGTTTCTTATTGTGTGTATCACGCGGAATATTTTTGTATGATTTTGTTTTACGATCATGCCTTTTTTTTTTGCTGGCCGCCTGGTATTTTAATGTCATTCATATAATTGAATATAGGCGAAATGCAAGGAAGCCATGCTGATATCGGCTCGATTTCGTTTCTAGTGTAAAATGAGAGAAAACTCCACACAATTTGCTTAATATTCTCTAACAACTTGCAAATAAAGAACTTTAAAAAAATCAAAGAAAGAAGACAGTGTCTCTGATATTTGTTTTTATTACGTCTTTCTTGTGTTTTTATAATTTACATATCATTGAATATTTTCCCCTGACGTACAGTTATCCGTCCGTCCATTTGAACAGCCAACAATTCTGGTGATGTTCAGAATCAGTGTCCAATTCTAATCGTGTCTGACAAGTCTCTCTTGCTTTTTTTTTAAGGGAGAAATGTAACCTCTATATGAATGCTCTTTGTTGGTCCGTTTAAAGAGTATAACCAATATACCCAATATATATGCTCTTTGTGTCACACAGAGATGGAAAGAGTAAGAAAGAGTACATATTCCCATTATTAATGTTGGAATGTATAAGCAGTTTTTCGAGGTAAAGTTCAAGCAAAAAAGAAAGCGTTGTAGCTCTATATAAATTTGTGTTCGAGAGTGAAGGCGACAGAAGTAATAGAAGGCGATTACGGAAATTTTCTGGTTTTGGCTCGTGTGAATTTGACGCGGAAGTAGAGAAAAAACGGGCATATAACCGAAAAAAATTTTTCGACAGCGACCTCGTTTCGATTTGCATCTTGCTGGGTATCGATTATTACGTAGAAGCCGTCGAAAAGTACATTTTTCAAAATTAAAAAAAAACAAGCTGTTTCAAGCGGGAGGCCCGAGTGCAAAAGATCCGATGGCTGGCATCTTACCTTGATCATCGCACTCAAAGGGTACTTTTTAAGTCTTCAATATCTGAGTTTATAAAGGTAACATCAGGTGTTCCCCAAGGCAGTCATTTGGGGCCTTTGCTTTTCAACATATTTATTAATGATCTACCTACCGTCATTAAACACTCTCAGATTTTAATGTATGCATATGATATAAAACTATGTTTTCGTCTTAATAACACTTCTTTATCTCGTTGGTGTTCCAAAAACTATTTAATCGTCAATACCAATAATTGCAAAGTTATGTCCTTTCCTCGCGGAACCCTTATTTCAAACTCTTATTACATTAACTCAAATAGTTTTGATCGTATTTCCCAGTTTAACGACCTTGGTATTTTGATGGACTCAATGTTGCATTTCGGTACCCACATTTCCACTTCGGTTTCTAAAGCTAGAGGTGTCCTTGGCTATATTAAACGTTGGTCTAAGGAATTTGATGATCCGTATACTACCAAAGTACTATACACTTCACTGGTAAGACCTATTCTGGAGTATGCGTCTTGTGTCTGGGATCCTCAATATCAGATGTATATCCATCGTATTGAGTCGGTGCAAAAGCAATTTCTACTTTTTGCTCTCAAAAACTTGCACTGGGATCCTAATGCTTGCCTATCATCTTATCGGTGTCGTCTCAAATTGATCAACCTCCCTACCTTGTCTAGTCGTAGAACGGTCATTTGTGTAACTTTTATGTATAACCTCATTTATGGTAGTATTAACACACCTTTCTTACTTAGAATGATTAACTTTAGTCACCAGCACGTCCAACTAGAAACTATTCTCCTATTACTCTTCCCTTTTGTAGAGCTTTTTATTTGCAACATGATCCAGTCTATGTCTTATGCAAATCTTTTAATACCCACTTTGGGTGTACTGCTCCTCCAACCTCTTCTTATGTTATAAAAACTAAATTGTTGGCATCATTGAATTAATGCACTTATTTTCTATACTGGTAACCTAAATTTTTCCTCCTTGTTTAAATGGTCTATGTTTGTGTAGGTGTTGAATTCTAAATTGAATATTAGCTTTAGTTTAATCTTGCATGCTGATTATGTTAGTGGCTGATGATGATTTTATCTGTTGCCAAATATTTAATACGTAGACATTAGCTTTGGTCTGCCCCATGTGAGATCAGTGTGTGGCAATACGTACCTACTAAGTCAATAAGTCTAAAAAAAAAAACAGGAAACAGACGGAAAAGCGATGAGTATTTCTAAAGGATGTAGGAAATAGTGGCGCGCGGTAATGTCGAAAACAGTGCACTCATCCACTACGTGACCGACGGCGTTGGTGAATTTTCAACGACCAAAACAATTTTGTACGGCGCAAAAATATGAGTGAATTTAAATAAAATTAAAAGACTACGAAACCATTCTCAAATCAAAAAACAAAACAAGTGAGAGTCGTGAAAAGAGAAAAGATGGCTTAAACATTTGTGTGCAGGAAAAGAAAGGCGACAATAGTTTCGTAGTCGGCAAAACAGACATAATTTGTTTTAATTGCTGTGGAAAGGTTCAGAACAGAAAGTGTGTAGCCTTGTTCGATACGGGAAATTAATATTATTCGAGAAGATTTGTACTGTGAAATGAACAAGCCGAAATTAAAGAACAGTAATATAACGCTTATAAGTTTTGGTAGCGAACGTTCCGCCAACAAAATTAAACCATATGGACACATGAAAGAAAATGTTTTAATCGACGACAAATATTTCTTGTTGGACTTTCATGTGGTTCCAGTTAGAGGCTTTGATGTGAAATTGGTTATTGGTGAAGAACTATGCTTGTGTGCCGAAATTCATTCAATCGCCATGGCATTAAAGTGCGTAAAATGTTAAAAGAAAGTACAGAGTCAAATTAACATGATGAAAACAGACGAAGACGAACACGATATAGACAGGGTAATCAATACGAACAGCGAAGACGAAGTGTGCGAAATTATTGCAAAATATAACCCAAACGAAAACAAATCGTCAAATGTACTTTGAGTCGAGTCATTATATTTTCCTGTTCATGACATTTTTCAGTTGTAGAAGAATCAGAGAGTGACTATGAGCACGAAGTGTTAAATGGCGAAAAAACCGCGGGTGATAGAGTTATCCAAAAAAAGAGAAGCCGCTATGAGCATCCGCTTATCAAGTATGAATAGCAGATAAAAGCTGATGCGAACAGCGATCAGTGCGTGCTGGAAAAGAAGGCGAAACTATTTGCACGAAGAACTGACAAAAGAGTATCACAATAAGGTGCAAGAGATAAATGTGTTCCCTACGACGCGCAAGAAGCGACGTACAACAAAGATCGAAAAAGTAATGGAGAATGTGGATACCACGTCACAGGAGAAAACCAATCAGCTGAAGAACATTTACAAGAAGCCCGAAGACAAGCAAATAAAGATCACCTATGTTGTGGCAAAGAAACGTGATGATGTCCAGAAAATAGACAGTTACGATGACGATGAGGACGACGGAGCATTCGGGTCGAATGCTTTATCAGAATGGCCGAATGTGAGAAGGTATAAGCACCGCTTTACCTGAATGGGCCGACAACGACAACAACAACAACAACGACGACGGTGCTAAGAGGAGGCACAGCAGTGATGACGACGGTACCAAGGGAAGGCACAACGGCGACGACTATAAGCAACACGACGGTTGCCACCAGAGAGAACCCATTCATGTTATGACGTCGGTGCCAAGGGAAGGCACAACAACGACGGCGAAAGTTGTGACGACGATCAACGAGGACGACGACAGCGAGACCCCTGAGACCAACGACGATTAAGAGTTAGTCGAGTTTGAGCTACACTCACGACAACGACGACGTGCGGGATATACGACTGTAATATTATTAAATTTACACATATATTTAGTTAACTTTAATAAAAACCAGATTAATCCCACATTAATGATGTATATGATTGATAGTAAACAGCAAAGGGGAAGTTTTGTGCGTAGGCAACCGTCTCTCTCTCTTGCCCCAACCACAGTGAATATCATATTAAAAAAACAGTACGAAGAGCGCTATACTTTTGTTCGAGCTCAACAGAGTGTATACGCTTTCAGTTTTGCAAGCAACTCACAAATACAAACACAAAAATAAAGAAGACGCATAGCAGAAACAACGAAAAAACGCACTATACGTTATGTGCTTGTGATCTTGTAGTTATTTTAAAAAACTTAATACTTATTCTTACACATCACTGATGCTGATTGAGGGTGTGGGCGAGACAAGGGTTGTGTTTACCTTCCAAATATTATCTCCATTGCCTTTGTAATGTTTGCTGCAGTTTCAGAAATGAAACCAGTTTAAAGATCCCTCTCAAAAATTCTTATAAATTCTTATACAATACCGTTCAATGACATGGAACATTCCAATTTACCTTTGACAACATGACCCTTATCATCATCAAGATAATGTCAAGCTTAGAAAGGTCCGACCTTGTCAATCGGTCCAGATACAATTTGTGAAAAAATACTTCTCAACAGATTTGAACTCAGATTTGAAGGAATGGTGTACAAGAAGGTATTTATCAACAATACTAATACGAATGGTTTTGCTAATAGGCATGGTGAATTTTGACGCAGTCGTCTTGAAAACCTTCAAGAATTCTGCATGCTCAACTATTGACAAAGGTTGCATGTCCTCACAAATCATGTAAACCATTCTTGGAATAATCTTGTGATTCAAAGTCCCTCCCTGTGAGAAACCACATTGTTTAAAATCAGAGGTTGACTCACTCTCGCTGCTATTGACGAACAAGGCCCAGCAGATGGGTTTTCTTTTCTTTTTTCTACTAGCCTCCCTCCCGCTCTGTGCTGGTCACATAAGACTAGTTTTTAGATGCTTGACATCTATATGGTTTCGAAAGTTGTTCATGTTGCTGCAAGTTTTTATTTCCACTCCACCTTGTCGACACTTACCGCCCTATTCTGTGCACTCTATCTAAAAATTTCATATTAGTTGAATTGATAGAAGCTTTTGTCATTTTTGTTATTGTCGCACACATTGAAAGCTGCACTATTAGATAAAACTGTTTTTATAATAGCAACAATTTTCATCATTTTCCAAGAAGGTTGCATAAATGCAGCAATTGTTTTAGCACTTACTGTCTATTAAAATCTATTTATTCATTTGATAGAGGGTCCTATTCTGTGCACTCTGTCAAATCAATAGATAGATTTTAATAGATTTTGATAGACAGTAATTTTTATTGAATTATTTGAGAGAGTTGCTCATTTAGAAAAGCTTTTTACACTCTCTATTGCCAATTGCACGCACACTTAGATTATTGGATTAATCGATGCACATCCCTAATTTAAATTAAAAATTAGTTAGATTTTGTCTGCACTATCGGCAGAAAAGCCAAATACAACAAGAAATGTACAACATTAGATAGTGTAAATAATTCTATAATGTGAACAGGGTCGGTTTTAATTAATCAACACCATCGAGCGTTGACTCTATTTACGTATGGTCTTGCGAATTTCTCCGAATATAAGTATGATGATTCTGTTTGTAAACAAATTTTGTTAAGAAATTTCACGGAAATAAATGTGAAAGCAGAATAATATTTGCGAACATACCTTCCATGTTGCCGCATTTCTTCGAAAGTAACAAAATGTGTTTTGAAACCAATTGTAGATTTCATTTAACGTTAGTTGTTTGTCTGGGGATTCAATGATAGACTGAAATAATAACAATAAAGACAATGGATTATCAATGTATACATTATAGTATAAATTATATATTATAATTACAGTATAAATTAATTTAAATTAATTCTTTCATTTATTAGTCTCATTAGTTTAATATTTCTCTTGGTTGGTTAGTTTGCTTTGAAATTCCAAAAATATTAAGCAATTAATACCTTCAATGCTCGTATGGGCTCCAAGTCCTATCGCAGCAAAAAGGAAACTGGCTAAGAATTACAGTTCAATGGAAAATGCTCTTAGGGGAGAAAAGCCCTCTGTCCAACGTTCTATTTTCAGTGGATCGGAAATTAACTTGATGTCGTAGATCACCGAATTGGTTGATGTTCTCCAAGTGCAAAAGCAAGTGTTGCTTTTGCCGAATATTAGCTGCTGCGCGCAGCCCCATGAAAGGGTTCCCTGCTGAATGCCATAGTGGGTGCTAGAATGCATCCTTTCAGGCTGAGTATGTGGCCACTACAGATCCCAACTCACTTTTTCTGTAGCTGCAGTATTTTGTCCTTGTCTTGCACCCGGTACTTCTATTTCCTTATACATTTCCTTAGGTCTAGGGCATTATAAAATGACGTACAAACAACAATTTTCTCTTAAGATTCTGTTTGTTTTTACCAAAAACATTGTAAAATACGCAACCCTCGCCTGGTCCCTGTGCATCGTTTACGGAATATTCCTCACCGCCTCGTTCTCTTTTCGAAAATGTTCACCAGACTTAAGTCGACGGTATCGTCGATACCCCTTTCCAGCTTAATACACTGGGCAATATCCCCTAATGTACTGTGGAATCTTTCCACTTGTCCGTTTCTAACGCTATGCACGGGTGGGGAATTTCCTGCCTGTTTGCCGATATTGTCCAACAAAATTGTGCAATTTGTGAAATTTCAAAATATTCCCTGTGCTCGTTTTTCCATGTTGGGGAAAAAGTAATCGCTAAGTATTTGTTTTACGTTTTCTTGTGCTGTGCACACGGTTGAATTTTTCAACTAACACTGTTTCCCTTTATTCGCCATAGTCAAATATATTCTGAACCATTTATTCAGTATAACGTAACTTTACGTTAGGATATAGTATAAACAACAAGACGTTTAGACTTCAGTGTATTGCGGTCACTACATCAACGTTAACTATTTCCTTTCATACGTCGATTAGAGAAGACATGTCGGAAAAAACTAATATGTGTCGCGTTTCCCCCTGAATACAAGGTACTCAATATTTGTATTGAAAAAATTGGGTTGTTTACAAGAGACTCTCATGTTCGCTTCATAGAGCTTTGCGATATATTGCGATATATATATATTCGATATGCCAGACATGTTGCTCGGTAACCTTTGAGACAATTGTAACTTTAACATGACAAATTTTTCCCATTTTTTCGTATTTTACGTTGTCTACGAAAAACGCCATTTTCTCCATTTGCCTCTTCGACAGTTCGATTTGCTGGAAACCAGATTTCAGATAGTGTGTCGTGAAATAGTTCAATTCCCCCACGCTTTGTACTGATGACAGGTATCCCATAACCTTCTGAAATCGATCAAAAGGCGCTTCTTTATACCCAGATTTGATCACTATACGTTGATCCACGCTGAATACGACCGTCCGTATTATTTTATTTGCTAGCATATTTTTCATTTCTCCATTGACAAAGTCGGCCACATCAATGCGATAAGAATACCACTTCGAGTACACTGGCTCATCGTCTTTCATACGAATGGTAGCCTTCATAATTGTATTAAAGGTCAGTCATTCGTTAGGATCCGCAAAACCCCTTTTGCACCGTTGATTGTTTTTTGAGGACATATTTTACCTGTTTTCGAACAGTTTATAATTATAGTTTTAAAAAAACTGACATTTTGATAGATTACGAAATTTAATTTCTCCTCGCCATGGTCATGCGAAGAATGATTTTATATGACATATATATTAGGGTTGATCTCTTTCAGAAGGCCTAGTCCGATATAAGAAGACATTAGCTTTTTATTGATAAATTTTATGTATTACCTCAATAGTAGATTTTTATCCAAAATAACACCAATATATTTAACCTGGCTTTTCCACCTCAAGTCTAACCAATGTAATTTTATGTTGCGTGAAGATTGATAGCTGCTTTTTAGCTTTCTAGATGAAGAGATAGCCTGAATGGGTTTTGTCGGAGTTAACTTCGATTTTCCCTCTAGTGAAGAAGGCGATGAAAGTGGCAAAAGCTTCCTGGAGATTGTCCAGAATGTCTGCAGATATAGTTAAAGCGCAGAGGATTGCGGTACTATCCAAAAAATTGAAGTAGTACAACCTCTTAAGGATGATGTTAAGGTTAGATGTAAAATGTTGTAGAGTAAAAGCAATAGGTATGACCCTTGGGGGCAACCAGCTTCTATTGCAATATTTGGGGTTTGGTATTACCGATGTGGACTGTAAAGGAACGATCTTTAAGAAAGATCCGTAATATTTAGCACGGCAACGGGGAAAAGTTGGGGAGAGCTGAGCCACATATACAGAAACCGCACTCGATGGCGCGTAGGCATTGTAGAGGTCCTAGGACATAGTAGTACTAATAATATTTTGATAGGTTTTAGATGGAAGTTTGAGCATCCACCTTGTATAATAGTCCATCATGACAAATTGAATTGAAAGCTGACGTTATATCCAACGGGGCCATGCCCTTGGACTTGAAGCCTAAGTAATTAGCGTGGACAACTTTATTAATACTGGATAACGGATGCAGCCTGTTGTATACTTAACAAAAGCGAAATGTTGCGGAGGGAGTATATCATGTTCTAACATGAACTTTGTTAAATAGTTTTTGGAATTATTTTCAAGAATTTTGCTAATAGATTACAGTAAACTCATGGGGCGACAAGAGGATGGTAGACCCACCGGTTCTTAAGGTTCTTATGGGTATAATATTGGTAAGTTACTACTGCTTGAGAAAATAGCAGAGACTTATTAGTTAGACACTTATTAGTTATTGCAGTAAGTTACAAGTTAGCCAGCATTATATTAACCCACGTGCTTTCCATAGCTGAAGTTTTTACATGATTTACATGATAATCATTTTTAGGGGATGGCCAGGATAAGTGTAATACCGAACTTAAATTGATAACCTTTTAAATTTTATCCGTATCACTGAGATTGTCTGATTAAGGCTAATGTTTGTGCTAAACATATTCGCTTTCTTCTTAACAGTCGAAAACCTACTAGAATCATCATATGGAGAATGCTTCTCCTTTAACACTTATATAAGGGGTGGAAAGCCTTTGTCAATTGAAGATAACAGATTGCGTTGTAAGCTAGTTGGAACAGGAACATGGTCAGCGCTTGGGTAATTAATGTCAGTGGTGTGCGAAAGAATGTACCGACCATTTGTCATGAGTAGCATCTACTACTGCCTAGGATATGAGTGTGGTCTGCCGGGTAGGATCAGGGACTAAGAAATCGTTCAGTGCATTTCCCCAAAGAGTTTGTACGATTACAGCCTCAGGAACAATATCTGCAATTAAAATCACCTCCAAGGACAAAATTACCATTTTAGACCACTATCTTGGGGATGACACTTTTACGGTTATTATTTGATGCAGAATGGCCACCAGGAAATGAACATCTGGCCTTGTGTTTTGAATGTTGATTCAATTGCACTTTTAGAATGCGATGCATAACAGATGTCTGGTGCATAATTGTATGAAAGCGGCTCGTTTGCTGCCTCTACCGTTGTTCTTTCATTCTGTCCACATTGTTTTGACCCGCCACCCTTGATTAAAACACAACAATATTGTACACAACACAACACAATTGAAATGAAATAAAAATAAATTATCATATAGATTAGGTACGCAATGGTTAGTACTCTTATTATTCAAACGTTTCCTTTTTTTGGTCGAACTAAATAGCGATCTGACAGAAAGATAAATAATATAAAAAAACGTATTTTTGATAATATTAGCGACAAAAATTTGTTTATGCATGCTGGTCTCCCTGTCCATCTGTGTGTGTGTAAGCTATTGCGTTAATTTGTGAGGCAGAGAGCTGAAATGTTATAAGTGATATTTTCATCATACACTGTAATTACTTCATCTGTATCTAAAAATTCTATATTTTCAAAATACCTTACCATTCTAAAGATCCACCTTTGGTACAGAACTCACCTGCCTAATTAAGGATGCATACGTAAATGGAGGTCGAATATCTGCATTTCTATAGAATTCTCTGTTTCGCTGAATTTCTGAAAAGTAATACAAAAAATTACAATTTTATTATTATTATTATTATAATTATTATTATTATAAACATAATAACAATAATAATAATAAAAATTATTATTTATTATTATTATTATTATTATTATTATTATTATTATTATTATTATTATTATTATTATTATTATTATTATTATTATTATTATTATTATTAAAATTTTTATTATATACAATACAATATTTATTATTAATCCATAAAATCTTATTACAACTTGTTTACATTATATAGAGTTTATATAGAGTTATAGTTACATTTGCTAACTTCACAACTAAGAATTGAATTGTGGATTTTTTTTATTTTATTTTTTTTTTTTTTTTTATTAAATTAATTTTTCTGTTATTATTAGAACAACTTAAATTAACTTGTATATACAAAAATTAACAAAACAACTTAAATAATAAGTGGGGAAATGATTTAATAATAATATTATAAGGATCTAATAGGGAGATCGACAGGGTGCGATCTTCTCAGCCGTCTCGCCACCCTAACTCCTCCCATTCTGCGTCGTTTTAGAAGGCGCCTTGCTAGTTTATTTGGATGATTTTTTAATCTCTCTATATATTTTTTTGCCTGACGATTTATCACATCGCTAATTTTCGGTATTTTTAACTCGTTTTCAAGATCCGCCGTTCGCATGAACCAAGGGGCACCAGTAAGCATTCGCAATGTCTTGGCCTGCAGTACTCTCACCTTCGTGATGTTTGACCTCGCTGCTATGCCATACACCTGCAAACCGTATCGCCAGGCAGGAGCAATTATGGTTTTGTAAATGTGCCCCTTATTTTCCAAGGACAATTTAGTCCTGCTAGTTAAAAGCCAATGCAATTTACCAATCCTCTGTCTTAAGGATTTCGTGATACTTGAAATATGCGTCTTGAAAGTTAGCCACCTATCCAAATACACACCCAGGTATTTGTAACCTGAATGGTGTTCCAGCAGCTGGTTTCCAATGAAAACTCCCGGACAGAAATCCGGCCGTAAGGCGTACGTCACATTGGCACATTTGTTTTTGTTAATGCAAATGTTCCAACGTCGTGACCAGTTTTCAAAAATATGTCGGTATTGCTGCAGTGAGTCCGTGGCTTCGTAAATGCGCTTGTTTCTGACGAGGATGGCCGTATCGTCTGCAAACGTGGCAAGGATCAGATCAGAGGATCCTTCAGTGGTTTTTCCCCCCCAGTGGGCATGTCGTGCATGAACAGGGTATAGATTGTAGGCCCCAAAACCCTACCCTGGGGGACACCTGCGTAAATAGCCTTGATGCTAGATTCCACACCATATAGTACCACTGAGGAGGTCCTGTTCTCAAGGTAGCTGCGCACGATTAACCATAGTTGAGGCGGCAAGAGATTCTTGAGCTTACTGAATTATTTGGTAGTATGTTTAGTTTACTGAGTGTTTCTATTACAGAATATTTTTTTTTTTTTTTTTTTTACATCGACTTAGTAGGTAGGTACGCAATGACCACACACTGATCTCACATGGGGCAGGCCCAAGTGGCATCAAAATTCACCCAGTCATATAGACTGGGCTCAGCTGGTGTTAATTGCTAAGTTCTTTGGTGAACATGCGATACCAAAGCTAATGTCTACGTGCTAAATATTTGGCTACAGATAAAAACATCATCAGCCTCTAATAAACATGCAATATTAAACTAAATCTAAGACTTAATTTAGAATTCAATGCCTAAAATGATATAGACAATTCAAACAAAAATTTAGATTACAAGTTTAGAAAGTAAGTTATGCATTAATTCAATTAAGCCAATAATGTAGAGGTGGAAATTTCAGAGTTTAGAAAATCACGGCGAAGCAAAGTCTCAACGAAAACAATAATGACAGAACTGATAGAAAAAGTTCTAAGATAAAATGAAGAAAGTTTACACTTTAGCCTAGCCTTCTAATACTTTGAAAGTGTAGTGGAAGAAGCAGAAGATGAAACTGAAGCAGTGACTGGTAAGGTTACCTGCGAAAGCCTAGTTTTTTTCTTAGGAATAAACTCATGGACCACCATATGTGCAGGCCAGAAATTAGCGCCACAAATGACAGAAAATACTTCAATACCAACTGAAAGCTTGAAAGAAGAGCCTTCCTAGGGCTAGAAAAATTAACTTATGAATATTATATTCGAAGTGTTGCATGCTTTTGATGATATATAGCGTGCAACGTCGTCTCAGGTTGTCTCCTTATCCAACCTGGAAATAAAAACATGTTTACGAGGATCCAGCACCTTCAAAATACATGGCACTGGAGTAGAGGCAGTATTGGACTGTGAAGAACTCTTAGGGGGTGACAAAGTACGGGAGGAGTTAGAGACTTTAGTAGAAGATGAAGCAGAAATTACAGTAGTAGGACAGGGAGTAGAGCAAGATGATCAATTAGTGGAGGGAAAGTTGAAAGCGAGAGATGAAGTGCTACTAGAGGGGATATTGGTAGAAGGAGCTACTGGAATTGGAGCGGGATGGGATGATTGGTTAGATATTGAAGAAAGTACAGAAGAATAAGTGGGTAAAGGTTGGGAAGAAGAGAGAACAAGTTGGAGAAGTTGAAGCTGAAGTCACAGAAGTAGGACAAGGAATCGAGGAAGTCGAACAAGTAGTGGATGGAAAGTTCAAAGCGACAGATGAAGAAATAGTAGAGGGCATAATGGTTGAAGGAGCTAAAGGAATTGGAGTAGGATGGGGCGGTTGGGTAGAAGTAGAATAAAGTACATAAGAGTAAGTGGGTAAAGTTGGGAAGAAGTAGAACAAGTTGGAGGGGATTGTGTAGAAGGAGGTTGAGGAGACGAAAACGAAATAAGTGGAGCTGTGGTAGGCGGAAGATTATGAGGGGATAATGGCGGCAGTTGTACTGCATTAGCTGTTGGAGTCAAGTCGAAAGAGTACTCCAAAAACATTTTTGACCCAGCATCAAACTCTGAGGCTAGCTCAGTGAATAGTTTCTTAAGTTTTTGGTATTTAATTGCATACGGTGGTACATCAATGAGAAGTCCCCCTGGCGATTGAAGCAGGCCACCTGATGCCACCAATGCAGGTACTCCGAATCGTGTCACCCAGCATCGCGACCAGTCAACCCAGCACAATTAAGGTGGGCGATGTTATCGCACATCCAACAAGAGACACCTCTAAGCTTATCACTATTAAAGTTGTCCTTGTTGGTGCAAGCCCGAATACAGCAATTCATTTTGCGCGAAGTATAGATACAAGATATTAAATAAAATAAAAGCAAAATAAGATAAATAAGATTAAAAAAAAAATGAATAAATAAAATAAAAATAAGTGAAAAAGAAGTAAATAAAAAAAACTAATAATAATAATAATAATAAAATAAAAAAAAATAAAAATAAAATTTAAAATTAAAAAAAAAATAAAATTAAAAAAATAAAAGATAAAAAAAATTTTAAGTAAGCAAAAATAAAATTAATAAATAAAATAATAACAATAAAATAAACTTGAGGGAAAAATTTTTTTTTAAATTTATTTTCAAAATTTGTTTGTTATTATCAACACACTCTGCAAAAAAAGCACAACGACTTAAGTCCGAATTTTGACGCTCTCATCTAGACAGAGATAGAATTGCAGAAAAGTAAGGTGAATAATAATATTCCCAGAGAAAGAGGAAATACAGTTATTTAAAAATAATAACTACTGTATAGAGAGCAAGAAGGAAACAGAAAAAGACTAAAATAGCAAAAACTATTTTAAAGGGAGAGCAAAGCAGGAAAAAAAAGAGATTGAACTCAATACACAGGAAAGGCAAATTTAAGCGTTGTACTTGCCAAAAATAATTAAACATAAAGTACAAATCAAAAAAGTACAACATTTATACGGGTGAAATGAGCCATACACCACAAATAAATTCACTTATAAATTCACTTAACACCGGAAAGAAAATAAATATTAGTAACGATAAACGACAATAGACAATTTAATTGCCAACTGCTAATCAAAATCAAAATGCGGAGCAGAATCAAAATACGTCTGTTAAGCACAAGCTACTAACTACTTCTCTTTAGTTTGCACACTATTTTGTTCGATCTTATGGTACGGACCTCTCACTGCGACTGACTGGAGCTGAGCCACAGCTAGGTAGTTTCGATGCGCGCTTTGAGTACTCTCTCACTAGACGGCTGCTATTGCGCCATGCTCGCTCTTGCGCTCTTCCTACATTCGGCCCTCCTGACATTTCATTCGTCCCGAATGTACCGGGTTTCATGAATTCTGTAACAGAGTAGTTCTTACAAGGTCCGTCAATGTCACCGACCTTTTCTACCTTGTACCTGCCGTGTCTACCTATTTTAATAATTTTTTATGGTCCTAGGTACTTCCCTTTTAATTTTAGACCAGAACAATCCTGGGTGCGTTTGATGGCTACCAAATCGTTCAATTTGAAATCCCTACCATTTTTCCTTTTACTATCGAATGGTTTTTTGATTTCTTCCTGCAAGTTTTTTATATTTTCGAGAGATTCTTTTCTCGTTCAACTTCTAATTCTACGATTAGTGTTTCTTTTATCAACTTACTTAGCTCTATATCATCTTGTGTACTCTTTTTTAATCCTGTCAAGATTCTGAAAGGGGAAAGTTTTGCGCTTCTTGGAGCTGTATCCTACCTAAGTGATTGTACCAATTATTTGGATTCTCATGGCTCAATTTAGAAAGCATGGGTATAACTATCTTGTGTATTCTTTCAACCTGGCCATTTCCCTTTGGTACTCCTGTAGCTATCAGTAAATGCCGTATGTTCTGCTTCTCACAATACTTCTCAAATGCGCTTGACGTAAATGCTGTTCCTCTATCCCATATAAATCTTATTGGATATCCGAAATTCACAGCTTGCTTTTCCAAACAATTGATTACTTATTCGACACAACTGCTACGTGTTGGATACAACCATACGAATTCAGAAAGCGAATCTACTACGACAAATATGTGATTATAGCGTTTTTTCGTAGTTTCCATCGGACCTACGTAGTCAATGGGAAAGGTTAAAAGAAGTTTATCTCCTTGGTCTATTGGTGTTAATAAGCCTTCCTTCTGTCCCATTTTGACATTCACGATAGTGCGCTCCACGGAGCTGTCTATTATACGGACTACCTTATTTCGCAGCTTTGGAATATAATATGATTTTTAGAAAATATCTTGAGTTTTCTTTGCTGAAAAATGGCCCTGCCTATGCGCAATATGGATTATTTCATCTTCCATTTGAGATGGTACTACTATTAGCTCTCGATTTGGGTCTTTAAATAAAATTTGATTTTCAATATAGAAGTCTTCGTATTCCTTTTCTTCTACAATACTTCTTACTGCCCGTGTCCAGCTATCCGATAACTGCGCTTCTTTTAAGTGATGCATCATACTCTCAGTCAACATTAGGCATGACACTCGGCTTAGTGCATTGCCGTGTCTCATTTTTGTACTTGAACCATGTTCTATTTCATAGTCCAAATCTTGTAAAAACATTGCCCAACGTGCTACTCGCAACGGTATTTCTTTTTTCTTCTTTGTCATAGCAAAAGCGTTACAATCTGTTACGATTCTCACTTTTGTTCCTAAAACGTACACCCTCTTGTGCACTTGGTTAGTGCACTTATTACGGCGAGAACTTCAAGTTCGTAAGAGTGATAGTTCTCCTCATGCGGTCTAGTATTACGACTCATGTACTGTACTGGGTGAAACAGATCGTCTTCTGAATTTTTTTGCAATAGCACAGCTCCTATACCATATTTATGCATCTGTATGTATTTCTGTCTTTGATTTGGGGTTGTATAATTTTAAAACTGGATTACGTATTAAAGCTGCCTTTAATTGCTCGTATGCTATACGCTGTAATTCTTTAAACTCGAACCTACGGCCTTTGCACAAAATGTCAGAAAAGGGCTTAGCGATCACTGCGTGTCCTCCGATAAACTTTCGAAAATAAGATGTTAGGTTTAAAAACCGTTGGAGACCCTTTTTATCTCGGGGTATCGGAATGTTTTCAACCGCTTGTATTTTCTTCTTGCTTGGTCTTATTATTCCGTTTTCTACTATATACCCCAAGAAATTTACTCTGTTTTGTAACAACTGACATTTTCCCCAATTTATTCGCAAACCGTTCTTTTTTTTGCAACATCGAATACTCTTTTAAGCTTTATCAACCCATTGTTCACTCATTTGCTTGGGATAATGATGTCATCCATATATACAATTGCATCATTATTTTTTATTACATCCCGCATTACCATCATGTGAATACCGCTCGTGAATTTGATATGCCGAAAGGGACATATACGAATTCATATTGTCCAGTTTGTGTTAGAAAAGAAGTGTATTTCTGTGAACATTTCGCTACTGGTACATGGAAGAAACCATTTGTTAAATCCAATGTTGAGAAAACTACTGCACTCTACAGTTTTTCAATAACACAGTCCATTAATGGCATAGGGAAATTATCTCTATCTTCTCATTCAGGTTTCTGTAATCGCAGCATAACCTTTTCCCTCCGTTTTTCTCAAATACGAAGCATGTTCAGAAATGCTTGGTTTGATGATTCCCTCGTTTAACCACTTCTGTACTTGATCATCTACAATTTTGTGATCGCTGTACTGGTATACGTCTTGGGTGTTGAAATGTTTAGTTGTTTTCTTTGATCAATGTCTGCATTTCGTTTGCTTCATCTACGTTCAGATGTGAAAAATATGACTGAAAGCTATTATCTTGTTCCAACACGCAATTTGACATGCACATGTTTTTGAATTCGCTCAATAGCTCAGAGGAGGAATTCGACGGTTTTTCGCTAATTTGCTTTGCTGGTATTCTCAACTTACTATTCTCGGAGTTTCTGCATTTGAACACGGTCCCGTCTTTTGTCACCTTCATGTCTATGCTTTCAAGGATGGTTCTCCCTAAAATTGCTTCAAAGCTTATGTATTCATCTGGAACTACATGAAATTCTACATCCATTTCGATTGAAAGACAACAAAATTTCAGGATTAAACTATATTAATTTAGGCGTTGTATTAGTTCTTAAAGTTAAACATTTAAATCTATTCGCCGCCTTTCACTTCGAACGCTTCGTTTTCGCCATGCTCCGTTTCCGACTGTACTTCACCACTCGAGCAGAATAATCGTTCCATCTTACCACGCAAGAGGAAGAAAGTCACCACTTTGTCGGGCTGCCAGATTGTGTGTGCTTACAGTTCGGCTTTCCTGACCTACGGAGCGTCCTTACCCGAAAAGTCGTCTCCGTCGTCGTCTTCTTCTTCTCCTGAGTCGTCTGATTCGTCGGGCGGTAGCTGACACCACGGCTTCAGTTGATCTGATGCGTAAACTGACTTGTACTGTCGTTGTGTGCGTTGAGAGTGTGGCAAGTTTTCGATAATGTAACCATCCTTTGGCAAGACTTTTGTTATTATGAGAGGGCCTTTATAACGAGGTGCTAGTTTCCGTGACGTCCCAGAGCTAGGTGCTTCGTTGGTGGTTAATATGCCCGTATGGCATCGTACCGTTCTTTCATTTTCGCCCGCTGATAGTTGACACGTTCGGCAGCAGTCTTACGCAGTTGATCCAATTCGTCGTCGGTTAAGTTGTCGTTGTTTTCGTGTACTGCCTATGTTAGCACATTCTTGAGTATGTCGCGAGGCTCATACCCGTATAGTAGTTGGAATGGCGTACATTCCGTGGCTTTGTTTTTCATCGTGTTAATGCTCCACTGTATCGTACGTAAATGAGTGTCCTAGTGCATGTCGTTATCGACGGTTGACGGTTGATCGCAAGCTTTCTTGAAGTCCACGAAAAGGCAAAAAAGGTCTATATTGTGTTCATAAAACTTCTCAAAAATTTGGTTCACCACGAATTTATAATAAAAATTCTGAAAAACAAAGAATTGCGCATACAGGTAGCTGACCCAATATGTTACTCAGCGATGGTAAAGATGCTTCGGCACAACAGAACCAAATACTAAACGTTTAATCCAAAGGAGGAGCGGGGTTTCAAGGTTTCGATGAGATAGAAAACGAGCTAAAGGACCTTGGACATGAAGCTATTAGTGCAACAAAAAAAATTACGAGGAAGCCTCTTTTTTGTGCAACTTAGAAAAAAATCAAACAATACAGATATCTACAAACTAACCACTCCGTTTTGTAGCTAAACAATCTGTGAACCACCGCACCACAAACGGGTAGTTGTAGAATGCTCCAAATGTCAAATGTATGGGCAAACGGGGAACTTTTGCACAAGGGACCACTTATGTGTTAAGTGCGCAGGTAAGCACAAAATCATTGACTGCAAAATACCCAAAGATAGCTAAACCGAAAGCTACAAAAAAACTGACTAACAAAAATATGCACCAGGCACCAATAAAAAGGACAATGGATCATGGGCAACAACTAATCTAGCTAAACCATTAGGTCTAGCAGATTATTATGAGAAAATATTTGCTGACGATCAACAGTACTTAGACGCCCCACACTCTAACCCGGCTGATGAACCTCAAACATTGCGACTCAAAAAAACTACGCCCTCCGAAATTCTAGTCATCATTTAACATGATGTAAAGCCTAAAATATCACCAGGCTATTACAAAATTAACGGCAAACTCCTAATTGATCTTCTACCACTTGCGGTGATTTATATACGCAATATGTTTAATGCCCTACACAGATTAATCTACTTCCCCAAAGCCTGGAAAGTTTCCGAAGTCATTGCGATTCCAAAGCCGGGAAAATACCTATCTCTGCCGTCATCATATGGACCAATCAGCTTACTTCCCGTGCTCTCCAAAATATACGAAAAGCTCTTACTCATGCGAATCCTACTTATCCTGAAACGTAACCACACAATTCCAGATCACCAATTTGGCTTCCGTAGAAACCACTCTACCATACAACAAGTCCGTCGTTATACGCGCATAATATTAACCGACTATTACTACAAAAAAAAATCTGTATTGGAGTATTCCTAGACGTAGAGAAAGCCTTCGATAAGATTTGGCGCAATGGATTAATCTAAAAGCTACGTACTATATTTCCCCAAAATATTGTACAAATGCTGAATTGTTACATTACTAATAGGTACTACTTCGTAAAGTTTTCGGAGGAATATTCAACTTTTGATGTATATTAGAACAGGAGTTCTGCAAGGTAGAATAATAGGTCCTCTGTTGTATACCATTTTCACAGCAGATATACCAACACCAAACCAAAAATCATCAATGATAGCTACATTTGCAGATAACACCTAATTACTAAAGAATAGTTCCCACGAAAACATTGTAGTAGCAACTGCAACATTGCAACAGAATTTGGACAACAATCTGAAATGGTTCGGTAAATGAAACATTAGAATGGATAACAGCACGACAATACATGTTATCTACACAACTAAAACTAAATTTGTAGCACACCGCCTAACGGTTGACGGAGTCGTTGTTAAAATAGAAGACCATGCGAAATATCTAGGACTTTACATACACAACAAATTAAATTGGAAACACCATATACAGAAAAAGCGCGAACAAATGAAATTGAAGACTAGACAGCTTTATTGGCTCCTCAACCCTAGATCTAATCTATCGCTAGAAAATAAGCTTTTGATATACAAATCAATAATCAAACCCATTTTGACTCACGGTGCTCAATTATGGGGAACATCAAAAAAATCATCCCAACATCCAAATAATGCGAATATTCAGAATAATCGCCAAAGCAGGATGGTATATCACAAACACCGACTTACACCGCGACCTCAACATACCCACAGTAGTAGAGGAAATAACTAGAAGAAGTCGGATTTATCAAACGTTAGCGCAACACATGAAATTCAATGTCAGCTTACTTCGGCAAAAATAATTACAGTGTAGGCGACGCCTAAAAAGGACAAGACCAGTTGATCTGGTAAACTAACTTTAAAATAATTAATTATTAAAACTACTTTTTTCTACTTCTTAATTATATTATGCAATTTCTATGAACTGCTCATAGAAGCTAAATATACCTATACTCGTAATTTAATCAATGTACTAGTAGTCTAAGTAGATATCAGTACTGAATAAAAAGGTTTAAAAAAAAAATTTCAATTGAAGACTGTGTGGTGGTATTCCGGCAATTTATGTGAATTTAAAATTTCAGTTGGAAAATTTACTGCTTCGTATTCATCAACAACGGCCTGATTTGAAAGACATCAGTTCACCTGGCAACGACTGTTGTATATTAAAGTTAATTTCGTCTACATTATTATTTATTGCTGCCAATATAGAACGTTCGCTAAGAAAATTATATTTCAAGTAATTTTTTTGTATTTCCGGGAAGACATTCTCAATTAGTTCTTGTTTTGAAGTAACGGTAGTGCACATATTTTCTGGCACTTTGATACTTGTGTGTTTGGATGCAGTTATATTGTTCCGTTGCCTATATCCAGCATTTGTTCAGGAAACATTTGTGCCGACTTATCATTTTGCAATTGTACTCGCAAATGTTTGGACCCTTCGCCAAAAATTTGAATGCTTTTAACTTAGTCGTCAACCGATCAATCAGGAAATATTTTACCATAATGATTTAGTAGCAAATTTGAAATTCTAATACACAAATCCTCGATCAACACTAATGCTTCATTATACATTTCTGGCGTGTCATCAACGTTTTGATCTTGGTTGTTTCTGTAATTCGGTGCAGTATATCTTAAGTCGTAGTGTTTTTGTATTTCGTCCACAATAGCGATGATTGTGTTGGATAACATGTCGTCAATATTATTGCGATACTATTCAGCATTGATACTAATGCTGCATCTGCGAGTGTTATGTCCCAATGATTGTCGTCTTCTAACACTTGCAATTTGGTCCATGCTTCTTGATATGTATTGATATATCTGATTACTGTTCTCATAAATTCGAAGCACGTTGGCTCTGGAACATTAACGCATTAATGTTGGTCAAAAATTCACAATAAGCATGTCACACAACACAAATATGGGTTAGTGAAGTACTCGCCACTGCTTTCAAAAAAGTACAAAGCTCATTTAAATGTTACACAGTCCATTAAGTACATGTGGAAATACATTAATAAAGTCAGTGACATGACAGTGTTTGAAGTACAAAACTTAAATGAAGCGACGGAATAATGCGCTTCCAGATAGGCAGTAAAGCAACCAAGCAGTTTGGCGAATTTTTAGTTTCCAAATACAATAAGGAAACCCATCAGTAGAGCATCTTGCGATACATCTTGAAAACGGTCAACGTGTGTATTTCACTGAGGAAAATGCTGTACAACGAGCATTTGAGCCACCAAAAACGATAATTACCAAAACTCTGCCTAAAAATTATGTTTATGGACGATTCGCACACACATTATTATGTTGCGACGTTCCACGCAATTTTACATGGAATATAACAAATACAAAATGGGATCCACGTAGACAAGTAGAATGACATCCAACAATCACGGGTGTATTCAAAGCAAAAACATTGGGAAGACTTTATACAGTACATCCAAAACAACCTCATGTTTATGGTAATAATATTGAACAGCTCTTGGTCAATCGATGGATCTGTAATTTCCAGCTAAATTATTTGATCTGCTTCATCGGGGCGGATTTCAACATCAAGCAAATCGAAATATGAGCATGCGGTAAACATCGATTTTGTCACTTAATTGAATACGTCCAGCAAGTTGTTTCACCGAAACTTAAATATTTCACGATCAAATCTATCATTCATTTTAATTTTTGCTTAAACAGACGTGCAATTATATCATGACGATGCGGTGGATGCTGACCAGGCAACAGCAAATTTTGTATTTACTTCCATTTTGGATTACATGAAGAACTCTGAACGACCTTAATTGCCTATTTCGTAGACTACCGATGTAACTGGAAGGTAGAATAATTATATTATCGACGTCCTCGTTATTTAAATTTCCCTCGATGATTCCATTAATAGCATCTCGTAAATGGATGTCATCTCCTGACCACCAACTCCCGGGTGTGGTCTCTCACTTGGACAGTTCCAACGAGAAATTCGATCACCTGATTGAGATGCAGGCTAAGGTGATCGACGTGCTCATTGCTGTTTTGTATATGAGCTGAGCGCAAATTAACATCGCTACATGGAACGTTCGCACTGTCCTCATATCTGAAACCCATTTCTGAATTAAAACATTCTTCAAAATTCAGGGCTATGAATTCTATGGAGTCAACTATCCGGATGATGCTATCTTCGGCTACATTACTCATTCTGTTATCCATAAGTCACCACCCGCTGCAAACCATCCGGATCGACTCCATTCAAAGCGTCTCAATCAGCATCCACACAGCTCAAGGCAACCTGGGCCATTTGTTTTCCTCCAGGAACTCCCTACCCCTCGAATATATAGCTCTTTTATAGAGTGTAGGCCCCAAAACGCTACCCTGGCGGACACCTGCGCAAATAACCTTGATACTCGACTCCACACCATCCAGTACCACTGAGAAGGTCCTGTTCTCAAGGTAGCTGCGCACGATTAACCATAGTTGAGGCGGCAAGAGATTCTTGAGCTTACTGAGCAGCCCGTCATGCCAAACTCGGTCGAAAGCCTGCTTTATGTCAAGATACGCTGCCACCACGTACTCCTTAGCCTCAAATCCTTCAAGAATAAAGTTAACTATCCTATTCAGCTGCTCTGGGGTTCCGTGAGATTTACGAAAGCCAAATTGAAAGGAAGGAACTATTTGCTTTACCTTTTTTAAGTCAAGGATCCGTGTCAGCAAACAGCGTTCAAACAATTTTGCTACAGTGGGTAGCAGGCTAATTGGCCTGTAGGAATCTAAGGTGTAAGGGCTTCTTGCCGGCCTTATGAATCATGCAAATTCTCGCCTTCTTCCACTGTTTCGGCACATATCCCAATCTCAGCACTGAGTTAAAAATGAGGACGAGAAATAGCACAGCTCTTAGCGGCATTAAGTGTAAAGTTGTCCAGTCTATCTTCACCTGGAGCCTTTTTAGTGTTCAACCCTTTAATATGTGCTGAGACTTCCTCAGCTGTAATGGGAGCAACCGGGAGGCATAATTGGCCGGCGCTTTCAAGTCTCATATGGAGCTGTTGAACGCTGAGTTCTGAGCTGGTATCAAATGGCTGAAATCGAACTTCCAATTCCTCAGCGAAAGCCTCGGCTCGCTCGCCTAAAGATCTAGCCCAGGATCCGTCAGCCTTCTTGATTGGAAATTTTGGGGTTACCTGCTGTTTATACCTTCTCGCCAACTTCCGCAAGGAGTGCTTTGTGGGGCCGTCGGGGGAGACATTTGACAAAAATCTGTCAGTTTCTTCCTGTTTATGCAGCGTCAGCAGCTTTCTGACTCTATTTGACATTCTACGAAAAACCCTGTCCACAATAGGGTCGCGGGTGCGACAAAACTGTCTCCTAAGTCTCCTCTTAATAAGCAGCAGTGCTTCAATAGCTGGGGGAAGTCCAGAACGCACTCTTGAGCCATGTGGTGGATTTAAGGGGCAGCAATGAGAGCAGCTGAGTGCACCTTATTTAGAAAGATCAGTGCGCGTCTTCAATGTCTTCGGGCATCAGGATTTCCAAGTTTAAATTTAGAGATTCATCCAGATCTCGGCGAAATGCATCTAAGTCAGTTCCAGGTGGCAGCAGTCGTCCTTTTATTGTTTTGGTCTTCGGAGTGGAATCAAAATCAACCACAAGGGGGAGATGATCAGAGGAGAGTTGATACTCAGTCCTGATAGACAACTCGTCCGAATGCAGCCCATTATAAATGAAGAAATCAATAGCGCTGGGTGTGTGCCTTTGGGCGTACGGGAAATGGGTCGCTTGACCAGTTGCCAGGATTTGAGCTGTTGAGTTTTGCACAACTTCCTGTAAGCACCTACCCCTTGTATCCGCTCTAAAGTTACCCCAGAATCTGCTTTTGGCGTTAAAGTCTCCACCTATGATAAACATTCTTCCAAGATTGTTTAAAAGATCTTCGAAGTCTACAGATGACCAATTAAGATGCGGAGGTAGATATAGTGCAGAGACTATTAACTCGCCCCTACTGGTTAAAATCTGGATGGTGGCCATCTGTAATTTGCGCTGTTCTCACTGGCTCTTGTAAGAAGTAGCAGATTTCTTGTCTTAAGAAGCACAGCCGCTCCTCCTCTCTGCCTGTTGCTGGGATGGTCAGCCTTGTGAATGTTGTAGCCAGGTATAGAGATCTGGACTCCAGTTTGCAGCCATGTCTCAGTGATGAGCAACACATCAATGTTATGGTCGGTTAGGAAATGCTTAAGCTCCTCAACATGCCCAGAAATTCCATGAGCATTCCACAATCCAAGGCTAAGTGAACGGGTCATCATTTACGGGTATTCACGAAATTGAGGCATAATTGTTTGAGGAATTGATTGCTCTCCTTCAGTTCATTAAACATTAATGTCATTGTGTCAACTTTAGCTGTGAGGGCCGTTATTGCAGCCTCTAACCTGCTAATGCTGTCAGGGGTCTGTGGCGATTGCTGTAGATGCACAGCTCCGTTGTTAACATTGCAAGATCGCTTCGGAGGATTAGATATATGCAAACCAGCACGTAATGTGTCTGCATATGAGGTGTCTCCTTTGACCATTACCGCCGGGACGTAACTCACTCTTCTCATAGAATCTTTCCCTGTTGCTGCCACGCGCCGAAATTGATATATTGGGTTTTAGGCTGTTTAATTTCTTTTTGAAAACTGGCAGTCCTTACTCCAATCAGCAGGTTTCTCACCGCAATTTATGCAGCAAAGGTCCTCCACAGCCAAACATTGGGTGGTTATATGGTTTTGCCCACATTTTCCACCAAATCAACTGTCGCAGGCAGTAATTTTTGGTGTGCCCAAATCCAAAGCATCTATAGCACTGAATGACAGCCAGGTTCTTTTTTTTTGGAATTTCCACCAGGACACGTTGCCTGCCTATATGCTGAATTTTCAGAGCCTCCTTATTGTTAGGCGCTTTGGCAAGGTTGATGAAGAAGAAGTTGTTTGGTACCATCGTTTCAATGTCTGCTCCATTAACCTTAGTGATTAATTTGCGGGGGTTGGGATTAAACACACCGGTGACATTGTGGCCGTTGGTATAAAAGGCTTCCTTGATAATATTGTGGGGGGTGGTGCTGGCCAGGTTGCGAACAAATACCCTGAAAGCTTTGTCCTCCTTAAGCTGGTATGTGTAGTGTTTAATGTTACGCTCTTTTAGGTAACGAACCAGAATACGATACGAATCAGAATCCTCAGTATAGACCCTTACAGTATCATTTCTCATAACTTTAAGTGAGAAACTGTTAGGTCCGGAGACCAGAGCCAGCTCCTGTTCCAAAAGGTGAGCATTGCTCACATTATCAATGTTGATAGGGGGTGGTTTTCTAGTCCTGCGAGTGGTTTCGGTATCAATTCCCTCAAGCAGAGCATCAGCGTCAAGGACCATTTTCTCGGCTTCGGCAAGTGTTTCAGTGGTCTCATCCTCATTCCCAGCGTCAGATAGCAGAGCAAAGCGATTTGATGATGTGCCAGGACTTTCCAGAGAAATAGAAGATTCCACGGTTTGGGCTGACCTCTTTTTCCCCTTCATTACCCTACCATGACGGGAAAGTGGACTGGGTGGTCTTTTTGACGCAGCCGTCTGCCAACACACCTGAGCACAAGGAGTCGCAGTTGTGGTACAAATAGGAACCGTGCTAAAAGAAACAGCTGGCACCGGGGCAGCGCCAGTCAAAAAATGACTCTGCAAATCAACGAACGAGCACATTTCAGGTAAGGCGCTTGAATGCGTCACTATATACTTAGAGACATTTGATGTTGTTGTTGTTGTTGTCGTAGTTGATGTACAGTTGTCATGTAGCCATGAGGTATCGTTAGGAACCCGCCGCAACTCGGAGTCAGATTGAATTGAGTCATCTCTGTTAGAATTGCTAACACCCGAAACGTCGCAAAGATTCCGAATTTTTTCCATTTTTAATGCATTTGCCGCAGCGCGGCGAACTGAATGGCGCTTAATTTTACCCGTTCTTATTTTTTAATTTTTTTTATAATTTATTTATTTATAATTTATTTTAATTCTTCACTCGACTTTTTTGACACAAGATACGAGCAAGTAACCAAAACGGTATTGATCTCTTTGGCAAAAACAAACAATATTTATTTACTAAATATTGCGTTTGCCTAACACACAGAATAATTGTTTCACTTTAAATGTTTTTGGAGCCCGAGACGCGAGGGCTTTAGTCTTGCCCAAAGGGCAAGAT